>ML682072.1:1842755-2016775 GCA_007922195.1 Podocnemis expansa | reverse complement strand
TGCCATGGCAGCCGGCTCCCCGGCGGGCGGGCGGGCGGCAGGACCGGGGCCGGGCGCGGCCAGGCGGCAGCGGAGCCCGGAGACCGCGAGGCGCTGGGGGCGGAGGGCCGGGGAGGCCGGGAGCCGGAGCAGGCGTTTGTCCGGGGGCGTAAAACGGGCCGCCAGAGCCGCCCCCGCTGATCGGGCTGCTGGGGCTGGGAGCTTGCGGGGGGCCGACTTCGGGGGCTTTCCCCACGCAGGCAGCGGCCAGATGCTAAGACAGAACCGGACAGCTGGTGACCCGCAGCTAGCAGGAAAGGCCTTCCTGTTTTCTTCTTCTAAATTCAAAATGAGTGGCTGTATTTTAATTCAGACATTCCCCTCTGTTGGTGGCAGGGCCAGGCTTGTGGCACCCCAAGCCAGATTTTGAGTTGGTGCCCCCAGGGGCGTCACTGGCGCTGGGCACTCCGGGGCATGTGCCCCGAACCCCAGCTCCAGTGACCCAGATCTCTGGCCCAATTGGGCTGGAGATTCGGGGCCCAGCCACTGGCGGCCACAGCAGCCCTGTCCCCAGATGGGGATCCGGCGCCCAGCTGCCCACGGCTGCAGCGGCCCCGTCCCCCGCCAGGGATCCGGGGCCTGGCCACCCGCAGCCGCGGCTGCTCTGCCCCCACTGGGGATGCGGGGCCTGGCCACCAGTGGCCCCGTCCCCCGCCAGAGATGCAGGGCCCAGCCACCCACGGCAGCTCCATCGCCAGCTGGGGATGCGGGGCCCAGCCTCCTGCAGCCGCTTCCAGCCCCAGCCCCGGCGGGGGATGCAAGGCCTAGCCACCCGCGGTGGCACCTGGCCCTGACCAGGGGGCGGGGCCTGGGCCCATGCCCCAGGTCCCTCCCCCAGCCAGCGACACCGCTGGGTGCCCCCCCTTCACATTCACGGAGGTTGAAAACGGTTTTCCAAAGTGCATAAATCTCCAGCATCTGCCTACAGAGGGATTTAAAGTGCACTCTGCCTACATGACTTAAGCTGCAGGTTGTCTAACAGTGCCTGAGCTGCTAGGAAAGAGTTGAAGAGGCAGGAGCCAGCCTGATCTTCAAGGGGGAATAGGCGCCCCTAAGAACTGTCACCTGAAGTCATGTCTGGCTCTTGCCTCGCAGTAGAGCTGGCCCTGGTTATTGGAAACCCACCCAAAAGCATTATATTAGCATATTGCCTCCAGGCAGCTAAATTATTATCTGAGTTATTTTACTGTACAAACTAATAAGCCTCTAAGTGCCTTTGACAGATTCCAAATCAGTTGGCGCTAGAACCAGTAAGTGTGTCAGAGAAGCAGGGAGATAACTGGATTCAGCCTGGAGGAGGTGGGCTGGTGTGCCAGCCGTGTTGCACCCCACATAAGGTGGAGAACCAGAGGGCTAAAACCCTCAGCAGCTCCCAGTAAAACTAGACCCACACCAGAACACCCACAGTTACAAACTTGAAATTCCTGAATCCCTGTCCTAACCCTTCCTCTCCAAAATTCCCAAACTAGTTGTTTTACAGACATGTCTACTGCTTTAATTGTTTAAGATGAGTGAAATGTTAAAACAGCATAAATTAGATAAACAAGGAGTCTTGTGCCACTTTTAGAGACTCACAAACTCATTTATAAATAAATGTTAGCCTTTAAAAGTGCCGCAAGACTCGTTTGTTTTGCTAAACTAGTCTGACACACCTACCCCTTTGGAATTTGTCAGCATAAATTAGCTGTTTCCTCTTTCTCCCTCCTCCCTCTCCCCTTTCATGATCTCAAATTAGTTAGGCTACATCTAGAGTAACACTTACCTTGGACACTCCACGGTGTAAAAAACCACACCTGTCCCTCAGCAACATACATTTTGCTGGCATTCAGTACTCAGGCCCACAGTGCCAGGTTGGTGGGAGCCTCTCTCCTGCTGACATATCTACCGCTGCTCACTGAGCTGGTTTTATGTCACCAGGAAAGCTCTCTCTCCCACTGGCATGGCACGGCTACACAAGAGGTCTTACAGCAGCACAGTGGTATCAGCACAGGAGTAACAAATAATTAGGTCTATACTTAATTATGAAGGATGCATAAAAACACGACAGACTTAAAAACAGTTTCTTTGTATAGCCCTGACAGGAGACTGCACTGGTCCCTTCCACTCTTATGTCCCCCATCCCAATTAGAGCTCAAGTAATGATCATTGGTGGCTCAATAAGCAAACTAAATTACTTAGGACAGGTCTACATCTGAAGGGCTTCGCTACACCCGTGTATTATACTGGGAAGTGCTCCTTCAAAACTGCAATGTTACCAATGCCAGCTCCTGTTTCCCTCTCCCTGAGAAGTGAGATACAACTTTGCTGACATAACTTCATCTACACTAGGGGCTTTGTCAGTGTAATGATGTCAGTCTCATATCACGCACACTTGAACATAGCTATACCAACATAAGGTTGTAGGCTACATCAGGCCTAAAGCGGTGTTTTTATTTCAGCAACTGAGAGGTGCTGTAGACATCTTGTCAGAGAGACAAGATAGGCAGCCTGTCCTCTGAACACCAAGGGACAGATTTCTCTCCAATGCAGGGACAGAGGCAAACAGCTTGTGCCTTCCTACTCAGTGGCTCCAGAGACAGCGCAGTTCCTAGTATAGGGTGGCTCTGTGTTGTGCTCCTACTGCAATGGCCCCCCATGGAGCTTTACAAAGGCATAGAATTGCTGGGTGGATAGTTCATTTTTCTTCAAGTGCTGCTCACATCATTCAGTTCTAGGCGTCTATGCACCACAGTGCACAATTGACCAGAAACTTTTTGCCCTAGCCTGTCACAGCAGGGTCGGTGGCCACCGCCCCCACTGGCTGCTCCCGTGGCTATATATACAGCTCCGACCCTGATCCTCCTCAGTTCCTCTTTTCCACCCTCATTGACAGTTACAGAACAGCCCGCTCCTTGCATTGGTGCAAGTGCCTGTCTTTCCGCTCTGTTTATGAGCCTTCCATTCACTCTTGAAGACCTATTCATGGACATCATCCTGCCGTGACCTGGTGCTCCTACCAAGTCCTCGCAGCCAGAACCTGAACACCACTCCCTCCCGCCACCTGCCATGCCAGGGTTCAAACCCTGTGCAAGTTGTGGCAAGGCTTTCCTGAGGGACGACGCCCACAAGAAGTGCCTTAAATGCCTGGGTGACTCTCACCAGGCAAATAAATGCTCAATCTGTTGGTCCTTTAGACCAAGGACATTGAAGGACAGAGAGCAGAGGCACCGTGGTCTAGCTATGGAGCAAGCACTGCAGCCTACACCCAGTACATCAGGGACTTCTGTAGAGCTGCCGGCACTGCGTGCCAAGTCAGCACCGGGGTCCTCTCTGCATTGCTCCCCAGAACACAGGAAACTGCGCTCGGCATCAACCTCAGCACCGAAGCACCAGTGCCACTCCAGCTTTTCCTGGCCAACCCCCTCTTGGGGACAAGGCCCAGAGCTCATCCAAGTGCCATCCACACCGGAGGCCTTTGAAGCCGCGAAGGCTTTTCTGCTTCTGCCCATCCCCACACCTCCTAGGCCACCAAAACTGAAAGGGAAGCCCGCCTTTCTTTCAGGGACATGGGCTGCTCTGGAGTGGGGCCGGTCACCTTCTACCCTGGAACTGCAGGCTTCTCCATGCCACAGGGCACTGGAGCATGAAGAGGTCCTGGGATCCTCCCTTTCCCCGGAAACCTCTGCCTCCCCCAGCGCCTACAAATGACTCCCTGGCATTGAGGGGGTCGCAACTGAAGTGCTCCCATAAACACTCCTCTTCACCATCTCAGAGCCCTACTGCCTTACCAATGCCATCTACCCTGGCACCAGCTATATCAAGACATGCCTCCACAGAGTTGACTTCAACTACCCGGCACCGAGGGAGAGGCAGTTCCCCAAGTCTCTGGGAACCAGCACCCCACTCACCTGCCCATCCCAGTCAAAGGTGGGATTGGCCTGCCCATAAAGGTCCGCCAGCACCTGTCCTTCCCTGATACCACCCTTGCAGTCAGTCCCTCTCACTTGAGGCTTCTGAGGAGGAACCCTCCCATGGCAATGTTGAACTGAGAGATACCAGCCTGGACAGGGCAGTGAATCCTCGGCCATGGTCCTACACAGAGGACCCCAGCACCCACTACAACCTCCTCTGCCGAATGACAGCGCACTTGGGCATGGAAGTTGGTACCCTCAGGGGGTACCTGGATCCCCTCTTTGACCTGGGGTTCATGACACCCCCAGCCGCAGTTTTGGTGCTACTCCATGATAGCACGCATGACCTTGCCGGGGGTGCTGGCAGAACCCTGCCTCTATCCCAACGGTCTCCGAAGATGCCAGCCACAAATACCATGTTCCCCCAGAAAGCTTCCCATTCCTGGTGGACCACCTGGTACCAAGCTCTCAGGTGGTAGAAGCCATCTACAGATGGGAAGGGCATAACTCTTTTCTGCTTCTTTCATGACTTCTCTAAGGTCCAGGGAGGCTAGGAGGCTCAACCTCCTGGGGAGAAAGGCTTACTCAAGCTCCGCCTTCCAGATCCGCATTGCCAACCACCAGGTGCTGGTTGGCTGATATACCCTTGACCTCTGGGAGTCCATGCAGTGCTTCTGAGACCTTCTCCCCCAGAAACACCTGGAGGATTATGAGTCAGTCATAGAGAAGGACATGGTGGGCTCCTGTGATGCCCTCATGGCTGCCTGGGACATGTATGACACAGCTAGCTGTGGGGTCGCCTCAGCCATGGTCATGTGCTGAGCAGTGTAGCTCCAAGAGTTGGGCCTGCCCCAGAACTTGCATCAGACTATACAGGACCTCCCCTTTGAGGGGTGGTCACTCTTCGCAAGAACCACCAACTCTCTGCTGTGCTGTATGAGAGAGCCTAGAGCAGACCTTAGGTCCCTGGGCATGCACACACCTCAGGTGCCCAGATGAGCCCCCCAGCCCTCAGCAGCCTCTCCAGCAGCCGCGGCAGTGGGTCCATCAGGGGCCGTCCCCGTATGGCAGAAATGGAGAGCGAGGTGTACAGGGACCTAGAACCCCTTCGCCTTCTGGGGCCCCCTGCTAAATATGTATGTGCATGGAAATCCTATGACCCTAGCAGGGAAAGCCCAGAAGGGAAGGGGATGAGAGAGGAGGCCTACTGCTTCCCCTTCCTTAACCCACAGATAGCATGCCCGGAGACCTCTCATGGACAGGAAACCAACTGGGGTGCACAGAGGAGGGGGGAACAGGACAATGATACCCCCCCAACCCCAAACCACCTTGGAGTCTGTGGTTGGGTCAGCAATACCACCCTGTGACTTTGATCTCGAGCAAACATGTGCCCATCAGATGACCTTCCTATACCAGGGTAGGTAAGAAAGCAGCTACCTTCACCCTTCTCACTAACAAAAAGAATGAGGGGAGGATTACTGCTCCCCTCTAGCCTCAGCCTCACAGGGAAGGACAACAGGGCAGTTGTGTTGACGTACACAGAGCTGTATGAGGATGCAGCCACCCCTTGCTTACCTCACCTTTATGCCCCCCCCCCCGAACCTCTCAAAGGTTTTACGGAGCACCATTGAGGTCTACAAGGGGGTGTGACTTCCTTCCTCACCCTTTTTTTCCCAGGGGTGATCACTCTTCCTCCCATAAACAATACAGTCAACTAATGGCTCGCCACTCCATAAGACAAAACTTGCTAGTAGCCCCTAACCCACGGGACACATTGATTCCTGCCAATCCGACAATCAGGCAGGAGGGGCGTTTTTCCCCCTCTCTTCTTGACAGACCAGCTGGCTGCCATCTTATTCCTATCTATCAGCTCCTGATCAGGGCCCCAGCTCCCCAATGGGAAGCCTGACAAGTACTCTGGCCCCATAAGAGAAAGGTCCTCTTAGAGTCTTCAGGGCCATGAACAGCAATGCTGATGCCCTGATTAGGAGCTGAACTACCCGCTCCCTGGGGTATTCCTAAACCCAGCAGCAAAAGCTTGGGTTGAACGAGACAGGTTATGTCTCATACAGTCTACCCTAGGGGCACCCACCTTTTTTTTTCCCTAGCAGGGTCATCCTCAGCCTTCGGGAAGTGGTCCGAGGTCCCTCTACCATCCCAGACAGGCGTAGCCTACTGTTGGTAGCACGACCCCTGATGGGATGCCCCCCAAAACTCCTTCCTTCGTTCCCCCCAAGGGACACAGGAGAACAGCATCTTACACCCTCACAAGGGGAGCACTATGTCTCAGGGCTCTCCCTGCATCATTCCCAATCTGGGATTACCCCATTTTCCAACCTACTGGCAGAACACACAGTGGGGTTCATCAACAGAGATCACCTTCTTCCTTTGAAAAAGGGACAGGTACCTTCCCTAGGAATTCCTTGGTAATTAAGGGGGAAAGGTGGGTGCCATACTGTTGATCCCAGATCGCCTCAAGCAGCTAACAACTGACAACCACAAACCACACTCCCAGCTCTATTCTGTCGCCATGGACACGAGATGGCTCGCCTGGTTCAAGAGATGCTTGCCACCTTACTATCTGTAGATCGGGGCAGGGGATCAGTAACTGGTCATATAGGGGCTGCGTGCCTACCAAGCACTCCTCAGCAGAGGAAAGTGGGCACTTATCAATAACAAGGCAGCCTCCTCCAGAACAGTGGCTGTAAAGGTAGCCCTTTCCTCCTTTGTTCCCTTTCCAAGGAAAGGAGAAGAAGAGTGGGGGACAATCCTCAACTAGCTACTCAAGATGCGTGAATAACTTCCAGGACCTAAGATAAAGGATCCTTCTATCTCCATATCTGACATATACCCACCCTCGCTCAAGACCGTAGGGGATGGAATAAAACGGGGTCTTTTCAACTGCCACTCTGCCTTTCTCCAGTTTTCTCCCCCTTCTTTCTTTCCATAAGGGGCTTGAGGAATTCTGTTCTGGTACTCAGAATGGGAGTCATTTCAAGGGGACCTTCATCCCTGTTGCAATGGATAGTAGGAAGAATTATTTTCACTTGGTGGGGCCCTCCTGGAGACCTCCCCCACCACTACCCCCTTCTCCTCCGAGTAGCCATGATCACTGGGGTCCCTTTGGATGGCTGAAGGTCCTTCTGGTCAGGCCTTACCTAGACAGATGGGTCTCAAATAAGGGATTCCCCCCATCAAATACCTAGGAGACAGGAGAATGGGCCTTTCTGTTTGGAGCCAACTCCCTCTTTCCGTAGATACCTTACCCACATGCCGTTCTCCCCTAGAGCAGGACACCCATCCCCCTGGTGTGTCCTACCAGAATTCTGGATACAGAGAACCAGACCAGTGTATCACATGTAGAGGTGACTAAACCTAGATGATTGATGATGGAGAAGCCATGTCCACCTTTTTTTTTGGGATGTTGCAACCATTTGCCACATTGTGAGATAGTGGAATGTTGCTGGTGTCAACGATTTCCTTTGCTGGATCAGCTAATTATTAATAGTGAGAGCATCTATAACAGGTGAAGGTCACCCTCCTAGCAGAGTCTCAAACTCTCCTGATAAAGTGGCAGATAATCTCTTCGGCATCCCTCGTGCAGGTCTTCTCCCAGAGGGATCTGCAGGTCAGTAGTATGTTTGTCAGTGTAGGCTTGATGACCCACTGCTCTGTCACCCAATCATGTTTTGGGGATGCCGCTTTGAGCATAGCTGTGCTGACAGCGGGGAAAATTAAACTGTGCCCACCATCCAAGGTATGGCTAGTAGTCACGTAGAATGGTGGGTTACCTATGTAACTGTCCTTCTTTGAGATGGGCTGCTTGCATAAATTCAGGACCCTACCACTGCCCCCGCTACTTGGAGTTAGTGAAAAGAAAGGACTGAGGAGAATCAGAGTCAGGGCTATATATATAGCCATGGGAGCGGCCAGAGGGGGTGTTGGCCACCAACCCTACTCTGACAGGCTAGGGCAAAAAGTTTCCAGCCAATTGTGCACTGCAGCATGTAGACACCTAGAACTGAGTGTATGTGAGCAGCCCATCTCGAAGAAGGACGGTTACATATGTAACCCACCATTTTCACCCCCAGTACACCACTTATGTGCTCCATCTCATTCTGCTTCCTGACTGCCCTAGAAGGGAACATGCCGTCTACTCCATGCTTTGGTACAGATGGCGCAGAACGGACAGAGCTGCTCTGTGCCTGGAGAAGTAGGGACTTCTGCGCTGGGGGGTATTCCCCATGGGCCCTTTCACTTGAACTGCAGCAGGCAGCTGCTTAGGAGCTTAGTTACATAAGGAAGCACTGAGGAACTGGGCCCCAGAATCCTACGTATCAGCACAAAGGGGACCTGGCTGTCTTGTGCCTCATCAGAAGCAGCAGCAAGTGACTGATGGAGGGCCTATGTCTTGGGGAACCCCATGTTACCTCAGTATTCCTAGCCCCAATCCCAGTTTCTACTCAAACCAAATCAGTCTGGCAGCAGAGATCAAGACTTGCTTAGCAGCTTCCTGCTTGAGGCCCCCCCCCAGCCCCCCCCAAGTTAGATTGTACCCATTTTTCACTATCCAACAAGAAATAGCCCTGACAATACCTCACTCTGAAATTCTGTCACAACCACCCAAGCTGAGCTGCCTGCTCTGGACAAACACACTCATCTCTTTCCTGGAGATCAAGAATCCACCCTGCCAATTTCACTCTCCTTTCATTGCCTTGACAAAACTGAAAAAAAAAAAGTTAAATGACTTGACTGTGAAAGGTGTTAACAGAGTCCAGACACTTCCTGGTACACCCTGGGAGGGAAAGTTGAGGGAAGAATGATGGGGAAAAGTTTGCTCATTCACTGGACAAAAATGTCTTTTATGAAGCTAAAAATGAGAGGAATTTGGATACAGCACCCACGTGGCTGCATGTACCCAAGTACTTGGTAATTAAAAGATTTGTTAGGGGATTAACTTTGAGAAGCATTCAGTATGTAAAAATAAACTACTACTTCTCCTTTTGTCCTTCTTTAGTCTCTTCCCTCCTCCACAACCTGATCAGACGCCCAGTGTTGCTGTTCCTTATGCTCCTGGATGTTTTACTTAGAGCCGCAGCTTTGGAGACAAGTACATGAAAAATCTCAGCCCTCATGGTTGTGGAAAAAAACATGCAAATGTGATGGACGTGCACCCAGAAAGAAGACTCCAATATCAGAAAGGAAATTAAAAAAAGACCCTCATTTAAACAAACAAACAAAAAACCCTCAGGTTAAGATGCTCATATTTGAATTTTGCCAGGTTTCAGCAGGGTAGCTGTGTTAATCTAGTTCAGTGGTTCCCAACCTTTTCTCTGCTGTGGCACACCTTGATACCTTCAAATTTTTTGAGGCACACCACTATTAAAAAATTTATCAATATTCAAATTAACTTAAATTACTTATGAATATTCATGAAGCATGGCACAGTGTTTCGGAAATGCTCCTATGTGGGGTAGTAGGGGTAGCAAAGCAGGGGTGGCAAAACACGGGAAGTCAAGAATCATGTGCAGTGGCAGGAGTGAGTGTGGGGAGCAGAGCTGGGCAGGTGTGGCAAAAAAGGACAAGGGCAGCCATTTGGGAACACCACGAGGGTGGCAAGAGAGGAAAGAGGAAGGGAGAACAAGAGTGGCTTTGTGGGGGACAGGGAGAATCTGGGAAGCGGGAAGGTAGGGCAGGGGAGCCCCACTTCCCCCTTCTCCACAGTGGCTCCCTGCCACCCAGGGCAAATCCTCACCCCACTGCTGCTCCCTCCCACCCCAGTGGGTCCCGTCCTCCCCTCCCCCAGCTCCCTGCTGCCTGTAATGGACCCTCCCATCACTGCAGAAGCCAGAACCAGGCTTCCAGCCCCCAGCTGCACCCCCCTCACACAGCCACCCCATCCCCCAGCTACACACACCCCAACCAAACAGCCACCCCCACAACCCCAGCTTCACACCCTCTTCTACACATCCACTCCCACCCACCTCTGCTCTACACACGCACACACACCTGCCGCACACAACCCCCAGCAGCCCTGCCCCCCCCAAATCCCTTACCTGGGCTGTTTACAGGCTGCCTGACACAAGCTGCTCTACCCTGCAGGGAGAGATTCATACACTCCCAGGCTCCCGCCCCCTCTCTGCTGGCTGGGCCTAAGGTGGAGCCACCAGAATGCTGCATTCTGGCTGCTCCTGCTATTTTTAGGGGAACCCCTGGAACTCCGCGTGCCAGTGCCTTCCTCTATTTTTAGGGGGGCCAGAAGGCTGCCTGCCTAAAAATAGAGGGCCCTGGAACTGTGTTCTGGTGCCCTCCACCTTACTTTAACCCCTGCCTTTTCCCAGCCCTGCACAGCCCATGTGGCTGGGCTGAGCAGGGAGAGAACTTTAACTCCAGCTCTCGGGGATGCTCGCGGCACACTCTGGGTGTTGCGGTGGCACACTGGTTGAGAACTACTGGTCTAGTTCAGCAAAACAAGCAAGGAGTCCTGTGGCACTTAAAGACTAACACATTTATTGCATGAGCTTTCATGAGACAAAATCCCATTTCATCAGAACTTAGTTCCTCCATCTTCAAAGTGTCTGACAAAGTGGGATTTTCTCCCATGAAAGCTCATGCGATAAATAAATTGTTAGTCTTTAAGTGCCACAGGACTCCTTTCATATTTGAACGTTTGAGGTTTATTAGCAACACGGGCTGTCTGCAACAGAGCATAAATTCACAGCTGTCACAACACTAGTCACCCAAATGCTGCCACAGTTTCAACAGGTCACTGCTGCAAGCCTCAGATTTGCAACTTGAGAGAACTGAAGGGCACCACCCCTTCATCCTCACCAGAGTCCTACATCTCCAGCCGTCAGCATACATGCAAAAACGGATGCTGAAACATGACCACATCATCTCCATCTTGTCACAACTCCACTGAGTTCTCTTATCTGGTACAAAATATTTCCTTCCCAGTGTCTTGCCATCAAAGTGAAAGTTAGAAGATGGGATACTTCAGTTCTGCCACCAGGGCTGGGTTATCACAGGAGCTATAGGGGCTGAAGCCCTGGGCTCCAGCCAGTAGGGCTCTGGAGAAGGGGTGAAATGGGCCCCTGGAGCCAGAGGCCAGGCTCTTCACTCCCACCCTGTCCCTGGACCAACTGGTCCACTCCTGAGATGGGGCAGGCCAGCACCTGCTCACTCTATCTGTATGATGGAGCCAGCTGGCATGGCCTCTGATCTAGCTTGGTGCAGCTCTCCAGCGCCCATGGCCCTGGGACACTACACTGGGGCTGCCACACACTAGTCTCTCACCCCACCTACTAGGGCAGACTGGCTAGAGGAGGGCTGGGGCAGAAGCACCCCCTGACCCCAGGGCCCCCAGCAACAGGGGTGGGTGTCCAAAGCTGGTGGGGGGCACCCCAGATGGGGGGGTACAGTGGGGGCAACCCAGGGCCCCCAGGCCAGTTAATCTGCCCCGGTCTGCCCCTGACTTCTTAATTGACACCAAACAAGTCACTTGACTGCTTTGTCGGTCAATTTTCCTTTCTGTTAAATGGGAATAATAATACTGGACAACTTTGCAAGAATAGTGACTGGTTTAATTCATTAATGGATGACATTCACCCTTATGCAGGGGCGCCGCACAAGATTTTACTGAATCACTTAAGGCTCAAGTATCACCTAAGCACTCCAAAGAGAACTTTAGTACACAGGACCTTGCGAATTTCATCCTACTTTATAAAAAAAAGCAGGCAGTCCTGTAGCACTTAAAGACTAACAGATTTATTTATTGCATGAGCTTTCATGGGAGAAAATCCCACTTTGTCAGATGCTTTGAAGATAGGTGAACTTACAGAATGGGATGAAAATAAATGCAAGGGAGCATAAGACATGAGATCAGGTCACAGTGTAACAGCAAATCAGAGAAGCTGTTAAAATTCAAACACTGGGAAACAGCACAGAGGGGAGGGTGAAGTCAAATCATCTGTTGTAATGGGAAAAGAAGCCATAGTCACAATTTAATGCGGCTTTCACACAATCTAATCTGCATATCAATTCTAATTCAGCTGCTTCTCTTTGACAGCTTCATGTCCCATTGACTTTCTTGAGCACAGTCATTAACAAATCATCCATAGAGTGATTAGAAAGAAGGAAGTGCTCAGCAACTGGTTTTTGCATGTTGTGATTTCTGATGTCAGTTTTGTGCCCATTTATTCTTTTGTGCAGGGATTGTCCTGTGTGTCCGATGTATAAGGCGGGGGGGGGCATTTCTGGCACATGATGGCATAAATCACATTAGTGGATGAGCAGGTGAATGAGCCCTTGATGAAGCAGCTGGCTTGATTAGGTCCTATGATGGTGTCTTTTGTGCAAATATGTGGGCAAAGTTGGCAATGTGGTTTGTTGCAGGGATGTGTGCTTGCTTTAATGTTTCTGTTGTTAGGGCTGTAGTTGCTGGTATCTGTTTAAGGTTAGGGGGCTGTCTGTAGGCGAGGAGAGGTTTGTCTCCCACAGGGGTTAAAGTATGCCAGAATGCCCTGGAATGCCATTCTGGGGCCCACTATTTTCAGGGGATCAGCGTTCCAAGGCCCCTAAAAATAGAACGTGTAGCTGGAACGCTGCATTCTGGGGCCCACCATTGAAAAACAGCAGGACCCGGAACGCTGGGCCCCTAAAAATAGCAGGCCCTGGAGCGGCATTCCGCTGAGTTCTGGCTGGCAGGGGACAGGGGCAGGGGCTAGAGGATGTTACTAGGGGCTCAAGCCCTGCCCCAAACCCCTCCCCTTCCAGGGCCTGCCCCCAACTTAGTGCCTGCTGCCTGAGCTCTAGCTGTGGCGCCACCCCAGGGCCTACCGCCTCCACCTCCCCACCCACACTGCTGTCAGTGAGCGTGGGAGTGGCTGGCTTGCACTGGGTGGGGGAGTATTGGGGGTAGGGGGTGGCAGGAGCTGGGGTCCAGGGGGGGCCCACCAGTGCAGGAGGGTTCCGGGGCCCCCCCAAATTATACTTTAACCCCTGGTCTTCCAAGACTTGAGAGAGTGAGGAATCATCTTTTAGAATACTCTATAGGTCCTTAATGATCTGTAGATTATAGTGATCTGCAGATAGAAGGCCCTATGAATGCATAGTATTTTTATTAAAGTCATTTTGTATGGTTTGAGAGAGGAAGCAGTGTCATGCAGTAGAAGGTGGTGTCCTTGCTTCATGTGTCAGAATATACTGAATGTCTCCTTTCCCCTTCCACACTGCAATACTATATCACAATTTTTCTTGGGTAAGTTCAATCTCTGCATCCATTCAGCTCTGCCTCCTTGACAATTCTCTCCCTAATATATATTTGGAGTTGTGTTTATTAAAATAAGCATATACCCAAGATATCTAGATTCCAGAATGAGATGTATGCTCCATCCCACTTTGTACCACTAGTATGCTTCACGGACAGCAGGGAAAGAGAAATAAAGAAACTGTAAAACAAGTGAAGAGAAAATAACTGACTGTCTGCCTTTTTTAAAACCCATTAATGGGTCTTGTGAGCCTTACCACCTTTTCACATCTGCTGCTTCAGCCCTGTCCATATCAACAGTCTGTTCCAACAGCAGAAGAGGGAGAAAGAACTACCAATTACTCTCATTCGTGAAGGAAAAAGAAAAGCCTCTGCATGCACCCTCTGGGAGCATTTCTAGTTTGCAAACAGCAAATGAAGGTTGGCAGAAAACATTAACCATATCAACCACAGACATACACAGCTGCTGCCACCCTTAAACTGCAGATGCCACCTACTTAGGGGACCAGAAAGTGCATCAGGAGACACCAGAAACTACATACTCTGCATGTCTAGTGACAGGTGTCTCCCATTTTTCTTGTTCTGAATTTACTTGCATTCCAAAATCACTACCACCATCCCATCTGAGCATGTAGATCCTGCTTCATCTTAGTACTTAAGCATGTGTTTGTTAAGCACATGACCAATCCAGCTGATATTAAAGGGACTGCTTGTGTGCTTAAAATGACATGTTTAAGTGCTCTGTTGAACTAGTAGGGTCACTGGGAGGCCTTATTTTCAATGGGTTTTGGCTCAGGCCCTTAATAAAGGAAGAATTTAAAATAATTTTTCCCCAGACTAGACTAAATAAATTTACATAAAGAAGTGAATTAATATAGCCCTTATGCAGAATACATAGCTATAGCATTAACATTAGATTTTTAAAAAGACAGGAAGCAATTAGCTGGAGTAATTTACCGTAACATTCTATTATCAGGACAGTTCATTCATTTGGCTGAATGATAAGATTGACATGTGGAAATTTACCATACACATTCCAACAACTGCAATGCTATAGTGTCACTAATTTATAAATTGTAAGATTAGTAGAATATTTATGTAAATTTCCAAACTACTATTATATCAATTACAGTCATAACTCTGAAGTAAGAAAGATTTGTGTGGGAATTTCCTAGGTTTTTTTTTTTTTAAATCTGAGGACCTCTGAAGCTAACAGTGGGTTGGCATAAATATCTTTGTGCATGGGGGTGCGTTCAGTATTGTCACCTACAAGTATTCAAAACAACCCTGGTTGGGTCCCCAAAAATCATGAGATTGGGTTTAAAAACCACTCATCTATCCAAACCACTGTATTGTGGTGGGCAGTTTTTTTGTTTGTTTTTTTTTAAGTGCTAGTACTCATATTTTGTTAGTAAATTTGAAAAACGCCTCTCCCACTCCTCTTCCTGCCCCCCCCTTCTCTATTGAATTTTCCTTTTCCCTGCCAACCCCCCACCCCCTGAGCTGGGCAAAGGAACCCTGTGCTCCTTTCCCCTCCTGACTGCCCCTTCCCCCATCACTGTGGCATGAAAAAAGGTGCCGGTATGCTGTACCTGTTCATATAATCACAATAAAAGCACAGATCCAAGTTGATATGGACTCTGCACATTCAAACTCCTCAAAAGTGCCACTCTGACTCGGTAAAACATTTCATAGTCATGCCCATTAGAGTGCTCTGGTGCCCCCTCCTGTCCTCCCTTTACTGGTCCCCAACAATCTGAGGGTGAGGTTATAGATGAGGTTTCTATCCAGCTCACTTCCTCCCACCACCTCCTCAAATATGAGGTTGCAATTAGGATTCCAAGGATTCCAAGGGAAGGTGGGTGGGGAACGTGAATGTTCAGAGTCCAGTCTCAAAGAATTCCAATTACAGGTGAATAGCCTTTATGTCTTCCTCAAGAGGCATCTGCACATTCCTGTTTATGAGATAGTTTGCTAAGTAGTGCAGTCAACTGAGGTGTAGGAGGTGGAATCCCAATTAAAGAGTGACTAAGTACTGCTGCTCTACCAAACTGAATTTACTAACTGGGATGCCATGTCTAGTGTTTGTAAATGTACGAACAGAGGTATATATTGCAGCTCTGCACATTTCTGCAATGGCAATATCCCAAATCCATGCCACAGAGGCTATCCTTCCCTTTGTGAAATGTGATCCAATCAGTCTCTGGAGATGGACAGAGGCTCATTTGTAACGTACTTCAAAGCGTGGCCTTACACACTGATAGCCTTTGCGAAGTAATTGGCTACCTTTTATTATTTTGTGTGTAAGAAAAAAAGGATCTGGTGACTTTCTAAACCAGTTCCTGGGTAAAAAGCTGAACTTGTTTTAGCATCTGTGTATAGACTTATATTTTGTCTGAATGAGCTTGAGGTCTGGCAAAGAATGCTGGCATGCTGATTGACTGTTTAAGATGGAAGGAAATTACCCCCTTAGTTAAGAATTCTGAGAGGAGACAGAACTTAGTTCCATGGAAAACTGTGATGGGTGGATTAGCAACTAGAAGTTGAAGTTCACTTGCTCTTCTGATAGATAGTATGGCTATAATGAAGGCTGTTTTGAGTAATAGGTGAAATGGCAAGAATTCATTCATTAGCTCAGAGGATGGCTTCATAAACTGAGTAATGACTAGGGAAATATCCCATGATGGAGCTGGACCTTTGACTAAATAGTTCACTAAAGTTTCCATAAATCTCTTTATTCTGTCACAAGTACAGCAGTATGCTATAAGTAGATATGGCTGCAAAATGAGCTTTCATGGGTGATTAGAAGAAAGCAGAAAGTTTTAAGTGAATCATGTATTCAGATATAGCCTGGAGTGAAGTTGGGAATATGTTGCTAGTGGATGCTCAGATTCAAAATCTTTTCCACTTGAGGTCATAGCACTTACAAGTCAATCATCTCCTGGAATTTGTCAAGATGCATGTCCTGCAAACACTACCTAAGAGACCAGAAAAGTGCTCCCAGTTCTAGCGTGTTGATTTATAGCTTCTTTTCCAAATACTGTATATACTAACATATAAGCCAAGAATTTTCTTCCTTGAAATACCCTTTGAAAAAGGCACTTGGCATATGCATGAGTCAAAAGCCAGAGCGCGCTAGAAATAGAAAAAGTCCAGTGGAATGCTGCAGCAGGGAGCCGCACCAGCCCAGGCTGAAATCTCCTCTCATGAGCAAGCCCTGAGCATGCTCAGGGTGGGAGCCCCAGAGTGTCCCGTGGCTGCTGGAGTGGCCAGGTAAGAGGGCCCTGGGTCAGCCCTTGGGAGCCAGTGGCAGGGTGGGGGGGCGTAGGGAGGGGATTGGGGCAACTCAGGGCAGTGCAGGGAGCTGGTGACAGGGTAGGGGGGTTAGGGAAAGGGTCGGGGACTTGGGGGAAAACCAGCAGCAGGGCATGGGGGAGAAGGAAAGGATTGGAGCAACATGGGGAGCTGGTGGTAGGATGGGGGGGGGTGTTAAGGAGGAAGGCGAGTCAGCCCTGATTTTGAACTTCAACTTATATATGCAGCCCATGAGATGTTTTCAGGTTTCTGGGGTTAATAGCTGAGGGTCAGCTTATACGTAGATTGGTTTATGGGTGAGTATATACGGGTAGTTCCAAACACTGGATATTTAAATGGTTTAAATGTAACAAAACAATTTTGGGGCTGGATTTGGAGAAATGTGGAAGGGTGAGGCAGGAGGGAACAAGAGCACACCAGTGGGCACTGCCAATGCATCACTTGAGTGGAAATGTACAGAGGTTACATAATTATATATATATTAATTTGCCTTTTGGTTTGTGAGCTATGTTACCTCTAAGCTGTGTGCGTGTGCATGCACACACAGGTTGTGAAGCCCACGCACACAACAAAATAAAGCACGCACAAAAAAATTCAACAGTGCTAATATTTTTGTGCAACTTTAAGACAGCGGTTTCAAACAGCATGTTTCAAATAAGGTTTTGTAATTTATAAAATCATTTCCATCACCATATCAAAATAAAATTTAGATATTATTTGCATCATACACACTTGCTTCATTGCACTCACAAGTTTGACCACACTCAGTGGAGTGTGCACAAATTTGGATACTGGTTCTGAAAATTTGCAGAAAAGAAATTTTTAGCGCACACAGACTATGAAAAATTAGTGGGAACATTGTTTGTGAGCCTTTAGGATGCACTTGGAACATATTTTAAAGTTCTTCTAGACAAACTGAGGACTAGAAACTTTTCTTCTTAAATGAAAGGTGAGATTCTCATCTTATTTGATGCCTGAACCTCAGGCTTTAAGATAATCAACTTCTGAGGTTCTCTCAAAATGTGAGAACTGTCCTTGCTGTAAGATGTTTCCTGTGGAGCCAAGCTGGAGAGTTCAGTAAGGATTAGGAATCCATCCTCTGGTGTTCTGTGCAATTCCCAGACAACTTTCTACTGCAAAACTCTTGAGCTTTGCAAGAAGGGAGGGGGTGAGTTTGAGCTGGAGTGATGAAACAGCTCTTGGCAATTTAAAGGGCACTAAGATTTGGAGAGATAGGATGTTTACAAATAAAAAGGTGGTAGTTTTAAAACACCCATGACTACAGTCCTTTTTCATTTTAGAGGACTAAGCCCTTTCCTTTGTCCTACTGGAAAACTCCCTACCCACAGCTTTTGCAGAGCTGAAGAAGTTCAGAACAGAAAGGCTTCTCTTGTTTCTCTTTAGAGGTTGAGATTCCCTAATCCAGTGGAGTTAGGAATTCAGATGAAAAGATATTGCAGAGATTGCCTCTCTGTCAAGGAGTTTCTGAGTTGTATAGGAGACAGAAGTCTCTGCTGTCATTGCACTCCATAAAGCTTTCTGTTTCTACCAGAAAACATGCTCCAAATGAGCCAGGCTAGTACTTCAGCAAGGTAAATGTTTTGCATATATAACACCAATGCCCAGAGGCTGAATCTGGAACCATAATACATGAGCTTCTACTGCTTGATCTAACAGACCCAGTTCTCATAAGCACAGCTATAGGCGTCTCCAACCTCACTTGGCCTAGCCACTACTAGCAGAGGCCAGAGTGCCATACCAAACAGGCATAGCTTACAGATAGAATTAAGAGTGCTACAGTTTTAAGTGACTAGTGTAAGTGCTGAAATAAATAGCAGCCTCAGCAATCAGACAACTTTTAGAAGCAGAAAATATTAAGGAGTTCAGTACCATAAGAGGCTATGTAACCCATGTGCCTAAATAGGTGCAATCTCTTTTAGGGACCCTTACGGCTGGGTTACGTTGCTGGGCAGATTTTGCAGCCCAGAAACCAGAAACTTCTGGTAAGAGGGTGAGGGAGCACACTGAGCATGCTCCACAAGTTTTATTGTTTTGCTGGAGTTGCATGCCCAGGGAGAAGCCTAAGAAGAGAAGCCTGGAGAGGAGCAAACAGAGAGCTGCAGAGGACATTGGCTAAGGGACTCAGTGAAAGGAGCTGAGCAGGAGTGGACTGCAGGATGTTTTCTCCCAGCTCTTGACTGTTTTGCAGGGGAGTTGTCTGCAGTGGAACTGAGAGCTGGATGGCCAGTGACTTGATTGCATGGTGCTGGCTGCACAGGAGGAAGAAAGGACTGCATGGCATCTGCCTGAAGATTCCTGCAGCTGGAGAGGATGAGGATTGCTTTCGCTCTGCATTCAAGCCCCAAGGACTTAAAAGACTGCAATTGAGATAAGGGTGACTCCATCTGAACTTTGGGACTCTTGGGTTTCTTACTGTTTTGTTTAAAAGTATTATGGTTCCTTAGGATAAGGTGCGTTTAGTTAGTTAATAAAGTTCATTGTTACGTTTCTGTTGAGTAATAGTTTAATGTGGGATGGAAACTCTGAGCAGTCTTCGCTGTGAGTCCTTTTAACAACTGAATCCTGGCTCTCCAGTTGCTTTCATCAGGGGTTTTCTCTGTGAGGCACTGGAGAGGGGCAATTGAATGAATTTGAGCCCACCCTAGCAGGTTACAGTTACACATGGAGGTACGAGAGCCCCAAGGAGTAAACAATTGCCTCAGCATCTAGGATAAGTGCCTGCCATTCTCAGCTGTTCCTGTGTTCTGGCATTCTGAACCTGGAAGATTTAAGGACCCTAAGCATTAGGAATGTCACAGGCAAGGCCCGGTCAGCCATACAGATGAACTAGGCATTTGCCTAGGTTGCCAAGCTTTAAGTGGCACCAAATTAGACGAGTTAATTTTTTCCTTGATTTGAAAAAAATTAGTGTTATTTCTTATACTCTGGAAGAAGGTGGGGGGGGGGGCACCAAAGTCATAGTTTGCCTAGGGCACCAAAACTCCTTAGGCCAGCCCTGGTCACGGGGAAGTTAAAGTTGGACTACAGGGCTGGTGTATCCCACCTCCAGATATACTAAAAAACTAGTATTGTTTGTGCCATTTGATTGTCCACAGCTTGACTTCTGCAATGTAATCAGTGCAGAAATTACCTCCTCCACATGCATGAGAGAAAGGCACACAAAGCTGAGGCAGCCACAGCAGTGAAATAATAGACAGGTTCACCAGTGTTTATGTAGGATGTGAAGTCATTGGCTTTTCCATTTTACCCCATCTTGCCCTCAAATGCTGAGTGATTCGCCAAGTACCTTTGAGAAGCCACAGGAAAAGAGACAGCAAGAAAACTGGAAAAAAAAAAAAAAAGAAACTGGAAAAACTGGGTGTATTTTATTGTGAGAAGAGTGAAGGTAGACTTGATAGTCTTTAGATCTGTTTAGGGCTATTATAAAGACAACTGATCAACTGTTCTCCATGTCCACTGAAGGTAAAACAAGATATTTTGGGCTTAATCTGCACAAGGGAGATTTAGTGAGGATATTAGGGAAAACTTTCTAGCTATAGAGATGATTAATCTCTAGACTAGACTTCCAAGGGAGATTGTAGAATCTTCATCACTGGAGGTTATCAAGCATAAACATGCCAGGGATGGTTAGCTTGGGTCTGCCACACAGCAGGGGCTTGACTTGACTTCCTCCAGGACCCTTCCAGCCCTACATCACTATGATTCTATGAGAATTGATTAGAGCAGAGTAGTAAGGAAAAACAGAAGAATCAGCAGCTAGGAACAGCTACATTTTATGTACTTCATAGGATAGAGAAACTGAGACTTCAGATAATCTGAAGCCCTGGGCACTGTAAGATTTAATGACTATGCTTCAACAGGGCCATATTAACACAGAAACTATTGGGGCTGTAGCCCCAGGCACCGGCCTGAAAGGGGGCCACAGGCTCCAGCCCATATGGCCCCTGCCCTGCCACAGCTGGAGTTGGGGGGGAAAGGGCCCTGACCCTGAGGTGCTCTTGCCCAATCCCTGGGCCAGCTGGTCCATCCTTCCCCATCCCCTTCCCATCATGAGGCCAGGCAGGCAGGCCAGTTCTGTTCACTCCACACCAGAGGCAGGACCAGGCAAGGGCCAAATGGTGCTTTGGATGGCCTCTAGTGGGGCCCTCCAGGGCCACACCCCTGGAAGGCCACATGAGAGCTGCACCACATGCCCACCGGCCCAGGGGCAGGGCAGGGCAGGAGAGTGGCCTCAGCCCTTGCCCCTCAAAACTAGCAGCCCCCATAGTGGTGGGCATGCTGGGGCCCCAGGCCAGAGAGGGGCCCACAGTGGTAGGGCAGTCCAGGGCTCCTTAATCTGGTTCTGTTCTTTAATATGCATGTATCTGAAAAAGTGGGTTGCAGCCCACAAAAGCTTATGCTCAAAGAAACTTGTTAATCTTTAAGGTGCCACAGGATTCTTGGTTTTGCTTCAGTATAGTACTGCTTCTATCCCTAGTCAAGTATTGAAATATCACAGAGTAGCAGAAAGCATTTGCAAGAGTAATGGATGCTCATTTTGAATATCTTTCCCAGGAAACTGGAATTCTGGCCAACCTCTGAGGACTGCAACAGATGGCAACAACCTCAGTTTCTGTCTTCATTCAGCACTTTCCTTTAACTGGAGGGGATGGGGAGACAAGAAAGTATAATTGCTTCAGGCAACATTAGTTTTTCAGAAAAGCATGGAGAAAAGAGTAAAACTGGCTCTGACACACTAGGTTTTTCACGAGCTAGGAGAAAGGGGTTAAGGAGAAGTCCCTTTGCTGCTGCTACTGTTTTCAGAGAGAGAAGGAGAGAAGCAGGGACCAGAGTGACCAGGGAGCTGGGCTTCAGCATGCAGGATGGGGTGCCAAACAAAGGAGTAGTGGTCTCAAAAGCAAGAAGACTTTAAAACACATAGCTCTCTTGGGCTCCTTTTGGAGCAACGGGGACACAGCTGAAGAGCAGAAGGACAGGGCAAAATTAACTGATTAGGATCAGTGTTCATTGACTGGGGAGGAACAGAAAGATTAATGGACTGGGTGGAGGAAAGTAGGATTAGAGTAGGAAGAAATACTGTAGATGAACTTTTATAAGCACATCAGCTGGATCAGATTCAGAGCTTGATTGTGTTCAGCCAAATTTTCTCCCCTCCCCCTTTTTTCTTTTCTATACTCTTTGGTGACTGGTATTTGTTCACAGAAGTGTTTGGGGAGGAGCTTTTATCAGTGTGATTATGGCAAATGGAGCAAGGTGTTTGCCATGTGGCCAGATGCTGAGGCAAGGAATACCAGCAATTGCCCTGTGGAACGAGTTCTACGTGTATTACATGGCCCTTTCTATGGTCTGTGGTCAAACACACATGATAACACAACATCTAGGGGGAAAAGTAGTGCAAAAGGACCTCAAAAGAGATTAGGTTAGCCTTCAGTGCCAACAGAGAAGGCAAACTTTTTAATACTTATGATTCTGCAGTAAAAAGAAACAGACCTGCTCAGGCTACTAAACACAGTTCTTCCGAAACCAAGACCAATTTTCCTTTGAAAACTGGGCTCTCTCTAGCTGACCAAAGTTAAAAGGTGTTTGTGGTGATATCAAGTTGCATGATATAACAAAAACACACAGAAAAACAACCCCTTATCACAACACTGAGGGGAAATCAGGACTTTCCAAACATGCCCTCAAGGTACCAAATGCACTATCAGCAGCTGGAAGTTAATAATTAAAAACATATGGACAGCTATCAAGCAATTTCCTTGCTAAACTACATTCCCCTACTCACAGAATGCACATTCCACCGAGTCAGACACACCCCGCTAATAATAAAGTACAAATATTCCACCAGCAACAATGAAAATTACCTAGAATCATATTCTGAAATCTTTAGTCAGTTTTTACTCAGACAAATTTTCACTGTACTGAACGAGAGCTTGTCTGAGTAAGAATGGAGTAACATGAGAAATAATTTCAGGGCCTGTCCTACAGTGAGCATGAATCATAAAAACTGGAAGGGATCATGAAAGGTCATCAAGTCCAGTCCCCTGTACTCATGGCAGGACCACGTACCATCTTAAACTATCCCTGACAGGTGTTTGTCTAACCTATTCTTGAACACTTCCGCTGATGGAGGTTCCACAACCTGCCTAGCTAACTTATTCCAGTGGTTAATCACCCTGACAATTAGGAGTTTTTTCCTAATGTCCAACCTAAACCTCCATTGTTGTAATTGAAGTCCATTTCTTCTTGTCCTATCGTTAGCAGTTAAGGAGAACAGTGTTTCTCCCTCTTCCTCATGGCAACCTCTTTGATACTTGAAAACTGTTATGTCCCCTTTCAGTCTCTTCTTTTTTAGACTAAACAAACCTAGCTCTTTCAATCTTCCATCATAAGTCACGTGTTCGAGACCTCTAATCATTTGTGTTGCTCTTCTCTGGACTTTCTCCAATTTGTCCACATCTTTCCTGAAATGAGGCACCCAGAACTGGACACAATAGTCCAGTTAAGAACTAATCAGGGCAGAGTAGAACTTAAGAATTACTTCATATGTCTTACTTATAATATTCCTGTTAACACATCCCAGAATGGTGTTTGCTTTTTTTGCAACAGCGTTACACCGTTGACTCATGTTTAGCTAGTGATCCACTATGACACTCAGATCCCTTTCCACAGTACTCTTTCCTAGGCAGTCATTGCCCATTTTGTATGTGTGCAATGGATTGTTCTTTCCTAAGTGGAGTACTTTATACTTGTCTTTATCAAATTTCATTCTGTTTACCTCAGACCATTTCACCAGTTTGTCCAAATCATTTTGAATTGTGAACCTATTCTCCAAAGTATGTGCAACCCCTCCCAGCTTGGTATCATCAGCAAACTTTATAAGCATACTCTTATGCCATCATTTAAACCATGGATGAAATTTGAACAGAACCAGACCCAGAACTGATTGCTGTGGTACCTCTTTCATTATATCCTTCTAACATGACTGTGAATTGATAACTACTGTCTAGGAGCAGTTATCCAATCAGTTATTCACTCATCTTATAGTAGCTCCATCCAGGCTGTATTTCCCAAGTTATTTAATGAGAAGGTGATGCGAGACTGTACCAAAAGCCTTACTAAAGTCTAGATCCACTGTATCTACCGCTTCCCTTCTATCCACCCCATTGTCAAAAGCTATCACGTTTTGTTCTTGACAAATCCATGCTGACTATCATTTAACACCTTATTCTCCTCTAGATGCTTGCTAATGGATTCCTTAATTATTTGCTCCCTTATTTTTCCTGGTACAAAGGGTAAGCTAACTGATCTATAATTCCCTGGGTTGTCCTTATTTCCCTTTTTATAGATGGGCACTATATTTTCTCTTTTCTAGGCCTCTGGGACCTCTCCAGTCTTCCATGGGTATGTCCACACAGGCTTCTTATTTCAAAACAACAGAGGTTGTTTCGAAATAAGAAGCGGCATGTCCACACGACGCACCGTTATTTCAAAACAACGGGACCCGTTGTTTCAAAATAATGGCCATTATTTCGAAACCATTAAACCTCACATCTAATCGAAATAGCCGTTGTTTTGAAATGGTTGTTTTGAAACAACGGCGTTTGGACACGTTGTTTTAAAACAACACTATTGTTTCCAAACAACTGTTTTGAAACAACATGTCCAAACGGCCTTGTTTTGAAATAACCATTTCGAAACAACAGCTATATCAAAAGCAGGCTTTCCCTTAATTCGAATTAACAAACTGTTAATTTGAATTAACTTATTTCAAAATAAGGACTTTATAGAAACCTCTCACATATGGAGGAATAAGTTAGCTGTTATGTCAGACAAGTTAATTCATATTCTACTTGCCCACTGGAGTGCAACAGATAAAGTGAAGCCACAACAATCAAAACACATCTGTGATTGGCGCCTTTTGCATTAGCCATAATTCTGTCCCCAAGCAAATATTTAACCTACATCTGTAAAACCTCTGGGCAAAATCCTAGCTAACATTTAACTCCCTCCCACACAAGCAACCTGATACAAAAATAATCACTAATCCCAAAATGCAGTTAAGGTGCAGCACTAAGGTCTCCTATGGACCTAGGCTCTCCTTGTTGAAAATTCCTACCAGAAAGTTGATTCATAATGAGACTGTCTCCTGAGAAGGTTTCATTATATAGCCCTAGCTCATTATCACAGTTTTACTGATGATCAGCAGCCTTAAACTGTGAGGAAGTTTCTGAAGAATGATTTGGCAGATTTTATATAAATCTCATAAAATAATATTCTGCATTTCCACAGCATTTTTTATCCCAGGATAGCAAAGCTCTTTACCAAGATAAAGCCTCAGTACTCTTGTAAGGCATTTATACCCATTTTAAAGTTCCAGGCTAAATGGATTAAACCAAGATCCAGAGATGTGGCCAACTTGAGCTCAACACAGCTCAGGACTTGGGAGGGGGGACCTCAAGCCACCCTTGTGTACCTTGATCCATTGGCCATCTGGATAAAAGTGCAGTTCAATCTTCAGCATAAATCAGAACAGCCACAGGTTTCTGGTAATTTATGATGGCTGCTCACGGCCCCCAGTGTGCATTCCGGGAGATGGAGATTACCCAAACATAGAGTTGCTTTGGTCACACATCCTTTCCATTGCCACACTCCTACATGGAGCAGCTCTGCACCACTAAAGTATTCTAGACCTGAGAAATCTTCAGCTGGTCAGTTAAGCTGACTTTAGAGCTGCTTTGTATTACCAGGGCAACACAATGCAGCCTTAACAAAAACAGAGGACCTGGCCCAGAGGTTGTCCATTTAAAACGTATCCAGTAGGAGACTAAATTTTCTGCTCCCAGACTCAGTGATATCAGTGGTAAACTCCTCAGCTTCCTGCCATGAATCTGTCGCTTATGCACAAAAGCACAGAGTCCAGGATCAAGCCTCTATTTTAACTCATGTAAGTGATGCCAGTGTCTCCCCCATAGAAATCGCCTGCAAGCCAGCTGAGGCCACACACACACACACACACACACACACACACACGTTTTGACACTAGCATTGTGCAGTACACAAACAGCTCAAAGAAACAGCTTTTGTCATACAGAATATAAACTCAGACAGACAAGAACTGTGGCACAAAGCTGCTTTCTTGCAGAAGATGCGTCAGATCATTGTCTCTGTCCTGATAAGTGACCTACTTATTACTTTTGTCACATTTTTCAGTTAAACACCCTTGAAAGGGGACCTTTGGCATATTAGCAGTGAGTCAGTCCTGCGTATTTGTGCATTAGGCAGCAACCATTTCCTCTCACCAGCTGTGAGGCTTGCTTGTACAGCGTTAGTTCCAGCTTCATGCAGTTTCTGATGGCTGCCTAGGAACCATGAAATGAGATATTGCCTCGGGGAAGGATACACAGTTCATCCACCAGGTCATCAATGTTTCATGGCATTAACCAATGAGGGCTTCTGCTTATAAAACACTCCCTAGAAAAAAGGCTAGCAATGAGAGCAAAATGTAGCTGGCAAGTAAGCGTGTCCCATACCACCATGGACCCAATTCTGACTTGCAAGAATCTTCCTCACAGAGGAGGGAAGTTTGATCACCTAGGGTATGTCTACACTTAGAGCTGAATTCAAATTGATTGCCATCAATTCGAATTCTATTAAGTGCATGGACACACTGGCTTTCCTCAATTCGAATTGAGGAGCTCCTCAGTTCAAACTGATGAAAGCTGACTTTGAATTGGTCAAACCTCATATGACTTTGAAGTTAGGGTCAATTGGAACTGGAGTAATTCGAACTGACCCAGTGTGACCATGTCAATTCAAATTCACTGTTAGTTTGAATTAGCCACAGCTTGATTTTTCCCCATACAATAGTACCCCCTACCGAATTTGAACTAGCAAGTCCTGTTCATGGACTTGCCAATTCGAAATGGATTTTCGAATGTGCCTATGGCAATTCAAATCGACTGAATTTGAATTAATAATTAGTAGTTTGAATTGAGAATTTGAATGAAGTAATTCAAAAGGAAACTCTAAGTGGAATAAAATAGAATCATAGGGTTGAAAGAGACCTCATTGAGTCCAACCCCCTGGGGCTTGAACCCAGGACCTTCTGCCTATTAAGCAGAGGGGCAAGCCAGAGACATAGCCCTAGTTAACACAACTGAAAACATTTTCACTAATAGACAGCAGCCCTGTCCCGAGAAGACCTCTCTCTCCCAAACAGCAGTTCATGCAGTCTGCTCTGTACTAGTCATGGACAATTGTCTTGAACTCTTTCAGTGATGTGCTAGGTAGAAAGCACTTTCAGGTATGGAGAGCTGCAGTTGTGTCTGCCAATGCTTCCCCACTACCGGTCAATCAAGTGTCTCAAATGGCTTTGCTACAAGTGTGTGCTGTAGGGACTAAAAGTCAATTGATGTATTTTTTTGTTTGATATAGCGTTATACTAGCAGGAATTAAATTGGAAATCCTACAAAGCACACTTCATTTGTACATTAAAAAGCTACAATATATAGGAAAGTTTGAAAGAGTGTTTCATCAAAAATCAGCTCAAATATGGTACCTTTTCCCCCCTGAATCTTTCCACTCTGTCTTAACAGGCTTGCATAAAGATAATTGTGTGCAGTTTGTTTTAAAGAACTCTGCTACTGCTGCGTGTTCACCACCTGAAGTCAGAATCCCATTTGTGATGCTGAAATTAGCTGATCCTCTCTTCAGCAAAGATAAACAATGGTCACGATGTACAACAAGAGGATTATGATTTCTGTAGAAGAACATGCAGCAGGAACAAATTACCCTTAAAAATTAATCCTGTTTTCAGGAAAATGATTATTTTTATAGCACTCAACTGTGCTAAGCTTAACTACATAAATATAAAGAGATCTGCTCGGAAGTGGTTATCATATTTTAGATGTGATATGAGTACTTGGAGTGACAGAGGAGAGAGGAATGGAAGGACAGAGGTTGCAGTACTTAGATCATGTGGTTTCTCAGTTTAAGACACTTGCAAACTTAAAAGCTCCAGAATGTACTGGGCTAGATCTTTAGCTTCTGTAATCTAGTAACATTTCACTGGCTTCAGTGGTATGCTGATTTTGCACTAGCTATGGATCTAATCATCCCTACATGGGGGCATGGGTTTTTTAGTTTTGCTTTGATGACTTAACTCCTGACTCATTAGCAGTAAAAAAGTGAGGAAATAAACCTGGTATCGGGGGTATAAATACAGTCCCCTATATAAAATATTTAACTTTTTTATTGATCTGTCAGTTGTCTGTACACATATTTTGAAAGCTATTTCACTAGTAGAAAGGGAGTGATTCAATCCTTTCAGTATCCAGAATTAGACCAAGAGCCACAGAAGGCAAAAACCTACCATACCAGTCATCCTAGTTACTGATTCTCGGTTACATCCATTTAATTTAGTTTTGTTATGCATGTATAATGAGGGCAGCCCAACACCTGATGCTGTGCATTCTGAGCCTGAATCACTAGATGAAAGATGGAATCAGTAAATTACATTGCACAGCTGTTCAGTCATGGCTGACAAGACATGAAGGGTGAGAGATAACTAAATGAGCAAAACTTCAGTCTCAAAGTACACACAGCTCAATTCCAGAAACGTTACAGCAATCAATTTAAGTGATCATCTAAAGGAAGATGAACTATGTACTTTGCATTCTAGGTGGCTCATGTCTCTTTCATCCTGCTAGAAGTGTATAGACTCTGACATGTTGGCGTACACAAGATAAGAGCCTTTTGGGGTTAAATGGAGCTATTTTTGGTAGGGACCAGATCCTCTTCCAATCTGAGAACATGGAATTTGGTCACTATTATGAACTGTAAGCAAGAAAACATCTGCAGTTTAATTTATATGGACCAAAGAATGGAACTAAAGAAGCTTCATTCCATTTACATGTAATTCCTTCAGTGCATTTAAGGGACAGGCAGATATTCCCTATGTTAATACAACAGATATATCCATACAAAGAAAAATGTGACAGAAGGCAATGCATAAAAGTGGTTCACTGACATCACACTTTACAAGTATGAATTCAGAGTCCCACAATCAAAGCACAGCAGGTGACTAATTCTAATATGCACATGGGTAATAAGTGGGATATTTCCCAACAAAATTAAATAGCATTCCTGTGGAACAGCTTTGGTTGTTGGGTATGGTTTGATTGCAGAATCCTGAGATGAGTAATGCTACTCATTTGTGGCAGTAGCATCAATATCAGCTGCCGCCAGTAGGAGTCAGTGAGGAAATTCTCAGAATACTTTCACTAGCTCTAGCATTTTAGTCCCTCCAGAGGAAGGTTCACAAGTATCAAATAAATCACTCCTGGTTTTCTATTTCTGCCATCCAGCAGTATAAACAAGCTATTACCGTTCAGCATCATTCTTCAGCTTTTGTGATTGAAGTTCCCAACTAGCCTGTTAATGAGACAAACACTGTACCAACACCTGTCATGTACTACTGTTGCATATAGCCTATGCTTCTACATCTTGCAGTGCATTTTACGCTTCACAGCTTAAATACCTCCAAATAATAGGTATTTAAACAGACAAAGAGTATTTTTTAAGAGGGATGTTCTCTAGAAACTGCAAACAGACTTATTCTGGGACACCTTTTTAGTGCCATTTCTTAAAAATTAATTGCAGCTATACCTGGTATATTACTCCATATGGCAAAGCTCACCCTACATGGCTGTGCAAGGGTGTCAGAGAGTAAAATACATTCATGGTCTGTTTTTCCCAGGATGTAGATGCAGGAGTAAGCACTTTAACAGCTGCTTCCCCATGAGCAAGTGGTCACAGTGGGTGGAGAACAGGCAGAGCACTGACTGTCCCTTCAACATGCATACTAGTTGAGCTGTTCCAGAGCCAGTGAGAGGCAGGTGCTATATCTGTTATTGGGCCCTGATTCCTCTTCTGTGGTCTTCTTGGTATGGTGCAGACTTGTTGAAAAACTCTGTGGGAAAAGGATAAAAGGTAAAAACCAAGACTGATATGGGAGTGGTCCACTACAGACCAACTAGCCAGGAAGACGAGGTGGATGAGGCTTTAAAAAAAACTAACAAAAAGTTATACTGAATGCAGGATTTGGTGGTGATTGGGAACTTGAACTACCCAGACATCTGTCAGTGAAGGGTGGGAGGTGGTGGGAGAACCACACACAGACAGGCACAGATTATCCAACAAATTCTTGGAATGTATTGGAAATGCTTTTTTATGTTAGAAGGTAGAGACAGCAACTAGGGAGAGGCTGTTCTAGATTTGATTTTGACAACTGCGGGGAAGTGACAGTTTGAAGTGGAAGGCAGTTTGTATGATATTGTGAAATGTTGAAGTTCATTATTCTAAGGAATGGTAAAAGGGAAACAGCAGAATAAAGATAAGATTTCAAGAAGGCAGTTCTTTGCAAATTTAGGGAATTGGCAGGTAAGAGCCATGGGAAGCAAGTTGAAGGGGAAAAACAGTTTGACAGAGTTGGCAGTTTTTCAAAGAGATGTTATTAAGGGCACAACTTTCCGTTGTGCAGGAAAGTTAGGAAGTATGGCAAGAGACCATCCTGGCTTAACCAGATCTTCAATGATCTGACACTCAAAAGAGTCCTGTAAACAGTGCAATTATGTCAAATTATGAAGGATGACTAAACAAATAACAAGCATGTATGGACAAAATTCGAAAGGCCATAACATATGAGATTAAGCTAGTTAGAGACAAAGGGTAGTAAGAAAACATTCAGCAAATACATTAGAAGCAAGAGGAAGAAAATGGACAGAGCATGCCTGTCACTCAGTGGGCGGGAGGGTAGAGGGGAACGGCCAGAAGATGATAACAGAAAATGTGGAAATGGCAGTAATGCTAAATACCTTTTTTTTGGTTCAGTTTTCACCTAAAAGGTTAGTAGCAAACAGATCAGATGTCTAACAGTGAATGCCAGTGAAAGTGAGGTAGGATCTAAAGCTGTAGGGAAAGAAGTTACTTAGACACATTAGATGGCCTGATGAAATACATACTACAAAGCTCCAGGAGCTCACTGACGTGATATGTAAGGCATTAGCAGTTATCTTCAAAAATATCATGGAAGTCAGGAAAGATCCCAGAGGACTAGAAGAGGACAAATATAGTGCCAATCTATGAAAGGGGAATAAGGACAACCTGGGGAATTACAAACCTGAGAACCGTCACCTTAACTTCAGTGCCCAGAAAGAAAAAGGAGCAAGTAATCAAGCAATCAATTTGCAAACATCTAGTAAAATAAGTAACAATCAATATGGATTTGTCAAGAACAAGACATGTCAAACCAGCAGAGTAGCTTTCTTTGACAGCATAACAAACCTTATGGGTAGGAGAGGTGGTAGATGTGGTATATCTAGACTTCAATAAAGCTTCTGGTACTGTCTCACAAGACCTCATAATCATAAACAAACTAGGGAAATATAACCTAGATGGATGTACTATAAGGTGGGCACATAATCTTTGGGAACTGTTTTCCAGACAGTTATCAGTGGTTCAAAGTCAAGTTGGAAGGGACTATCCAGTCGGGTCGCATAGAGATCAACCCTGGATCTGGGTTTGTTCAATATCTTCATCAATGACTTAATTTAGCGCTGGTGTAACCTCTTTGGCTTCAGTGGTGTTATTCCTGATTGACATTGGTGTAAGTGAGAGGAGAATCAGGCACCATATTTAAACATGGAATTTACCATTTTCCATTTACCATTTCCATACCAGAGAATAGAGAAAATGTAGTGATGCAATGATGTGCAATAAGATTTTACAAAATGGCACTTTTACAGAGTATGCACACTGAATATTAAACAAGCCCCTTAATGACACAGTACTGCATTCCCCAGTATGTGGAAGGACTAAATTTTGCCCCACAGATGCATCACTTGTTATTTCAGAGGCTCTGTAGAAAAGAAAAGCAAACGAAAGGTGCAACATCTGTGTTCATTTAAGCCATCAGTCAAATTTAACTGGCAGAACAGGACACTATTAATGAAATGTCTCATTTGGCTAATGCAATACTGCAGTCCTCTCCCTACAGTCAGTTAGTTTAGCAGAAGAATGGTTTTGCTACATATTCCTTCATAATGTAACTTGCATTCTTACACCATATAAACCCATTCTCAAGAGAAATCCAAACAGAAAATGAAGAGGAATACAGTTTGCTTTTTAAATAGCAGGCTTCCATTTGAGATGGTAAAGACTTTTATACTGTACTACACAAAAACTTGGGTTTTATCTATGAACCAGGGAAACAATGACATTCCCAACCATCTAGAATATTGACTGGCTGGCACATTCTACTTAATGAAAAGGGCACTGACCAACACAGATCATACAGCTGGCAGAGCCGGGAATAAAAGACTAGGAAACTAAACGCTCAGTTCTGTCCAAATGCCCCCTTAAAATGCCCTGCTATTGGGGCAGTCCTCCCAAATGAGAAGTGTTCTGTTGTCAATTGATTCACTACCCACCTTGGACAGAGCTCTTTTTAAATGATTTGAAAGAAAACCCCTGGAATCCATACAATTCCTACTAGTTCTACCCTCCCCAATAATAGAAACAACAGTTCTGCAAGTTGTGAAACCATCATACACCCAACAAATATTTTCACCATCATTGCTTCTCACCTGTAAGCAGGCCAAGGCCATCTCGGATGCTGAACTGTTTTTCCTAATAGAGTTTCCATCACTTGAATAGTTATGCCTGGCATTAGCAGGACTGCAGAAGGATATTCCCATGGAGCTGTAATGAGTCCCATGCTCGCCATGGCCAGGAGCAATCTCTCCAGCCTGAATCTTTTTACCTTCCTCACTCCCTTTCATTATTCCTTTGACCAGACTGTGAACAGAAAGCCCCAGCACAGAGCATACTGCATGCATGGCAGGACAGGGTTGGTCAGGTCACTTAGTAGAGCTTTGCAGAGAATGTTTCAGTTGACTGCAGCTGAGCAAAACTGGGAACAAGAACCAGCTCAACCCATGGTGTTTCTCATCACATGATGTCTTTAGTTGAATGTCTATTGGAGTTCTGTAAGGAAGGCAGGACTCAAAGGGCAAGCCAGAGTGGTTGGGCTGCTGTTCTTGGTGACAAGAGAACTCACATTGGAAAGCCTGAGACATTGAGAGTCATGAGATGGGCACAGAGTTGCAATTGCCTCCCTTTCACAGAAATTGTTGAGCACAGTTACCAAGGTGCTGGACTCTGTGGTGAGGACAGCACTTGGGCCCCAGAGTGGTTGCTCTTCAGACCCAAATGGAAATCTTTCCCCTGAAATCATATATTTCCTTTGTCCACACAACAATCCCACTGGAGCTGCTGAATTAAATCCCTCACTGCATGCTTATTTTCTTGTTTTCCCTGATGAATTCAGCAGACTCCCTCTCTTCCAGCAATTGCCCCTAATACACTTTGAACCTCAAACTGATGCCAAGCTCTGCTCTGGTTGCAATATTTTCAGGGTCTCTTCATTCAGCAATAAGGTTCTGGATCCCACAGTTGCAATAGCTTCCTACCATCCCTGGATTTAGAGGAATACTTCAGAATCAAGCCAGTCTTGAAGTATTAGTTCCACACAGCGGGAAGCAAGTGCACTCCACAAACAGAAATCACTTCTTTGCCCTAAAATGGCCACTCCCCACTTGGGAGTTAGCATGCAGAATAGTCCTGGCAAAGAACCTCTTCTCAATAGTGAATTAATAGTGCAAAAACTGCCAGGAGCTGAAGGTTAGCTGAGAAATGTGGCACAAGGCAATGTGAACAAGCAACAGCACTGATCAGTCCGTGGAAAGGGGTTGACGAAGAAACTCACCTCTTCTCATCCCCATCTGTCTGCGTATTAAGAAAATGAAAGCAGATTAAAAGTCCATGCCCACAAGTGCCATTGGTCCAAGTTAAAATGCTGACTAGTCTATTTATTAGCAGCTACACAACTTCAGCTTCCTCCCTCCTTAGACAAACAAATTTATATTGGATTATTTTTATTGCTCTTTATCTTGGTTATGTCTAGATTATAGAGATTTCTGAATAAAAATAAAGAATGATTTCAGTGATATGCTTTCACACTAATTAAAGGTTTAGTGCCAGGCAATTTCTTTGGCAATGTGTGCATATCCATCATATAAACAGAGAATCACCTGGAGACAAGTTTGCCTTTGTACAGATAACTGTCCTGGGAGTTGCAATTCAGTGGAAAAATACAGTGAGAAAGATTCTCAGTTCTAATTACTCCATTGTAAATCCCGAGTAACTTGGACTTAAAGAACCTGACCGTTTAAACAGCAACACAAGCTATCCTATCTCTTTAAAGGAAGGTAGCCCATGAAGTATGCTACTGTCCCAATATAACTGATTACCCTTCAAATTCAAGCCTGAAAGGCTATGCCTACACTGCCAAATTAGTCCAGACTAAGAAAGTTTAGTCAGGACTAATTTAGTCCTTGGCTACATTAGGCTTTGCCTAGTCCAAACCAAGAAATTTCTTAGTTTGGTCTAGGCAAAACTTAGTCCAAACTAGTAAGACCTGGCACTAGTCTGGACTTACTCGCTTTGTTCAAACTAAGTGCGTGCAATATGTGAACTTACAGTTAGTTCAAATTTTAAAAGTTCGAACTAAGCCATTAGTTCAAACTAGCCACGTGTTCTAGTTTGAACTAAAACTTTAGTTCAGCTAGTTTAAACTAAAAAGCTGCAGTTAGTTCAAATGTGCGTCTAGTTCAAACTAAAAAGCTGTGGTTAGTTCAAACTAGCCCCCTCATTTCAATATAAGTCAAGTCATATCAATATAATAACAACTCTTAGTATACTGACATGACGGTTAAATCGAAATTGTTATTTTGAAATAACACAGTGCGGACATGTTATTTCGATTTAACTGTTAAATCGATTTAACACTTTTTGCCCTTCTCCTTCCCACGTGCTTTCCTTTTTCTATATATTGGGTGGGGGCATGGCCCTTCTTTGGGGGCCATGTTGCCACACCTCCCATGGTGCCTCGCTCCTAAATCAAAAGGGACATGCTATTTCGATTTGAGTTTCTAGTGGGGACATGTTAAATCGATTTAACTTAAATCGATTTAATGATTTTTATATCGATTTTATTAAATTGATATAAGTTAAATGGATTTAACTGTGTAAGTGTGGACATAGCCTATTAGAGGCCCCTGAGCCCAGTCCAAGGTGGTTCAAGGTCTATTAAGACATTGCCTCTGGAAAAGGGTGGAGAAGACAAGGGAAAGAGATGCGCAGTTGTTTGGTTGGTTGTAGCAACAATGGCTGTGTCTGCATCTACATTTTTATTTCGGACTTGCTAATCCAAACTAAAAAAGTCTGAGGTTAGTCTGAACTACCCTTGGACTAGTTCGGACTAACTGTGGCTTTTTAGTTCAAACTAGCTGCACATCCTACTTTGAACTCACTGTTTAGTTTGAACTAGATCATGTGGCTAGTTCAAACTAATGGCTTATTTAGAACTTTTTAAGTTTGAACTAGCCATGATTTCATATATTGCCCATGCTTAGTTCAAACTAAGGGGTCTTACTAGTTCGGACTAACCTTTGCCCGGTCCAAACTAAGAAATGTCTTACTTCGGACCAGGGAAAGTATAGTGTGGACATGGGCCAAATTAGTCTGGACTAAGCTTCCTTAGTTCGGGCTAATTTGGCAGTGTAGATGTTGCCAAGGAGACAAACTTCTCCAATACAGCTTTCTCCCATGAAAACCCATGCGATTAATAAATCTGTTAGTCTTTAAGTGCCACAAGACTCCTTGCTCTTTTTTCTCCAATACAGGGAACTGTGCTTCTCCCCACTAGGGAAGCAACAAAAAACCCAGGTAGCAGTTTGGGGAGAGCACTGGTACCCTTCCTCCCTCCCCCATACCATTATGACACAGCTCTAGAGAGGAGACTATGGAAAGATATTCCTCCTGGGTTGGGTTTTACAGCCTTCATCCCCCCCGCCCCAGTGTGGAAGAAGAGCACTGCTCAACTCCACACTGAGGCCTACCTTGAAATCCCCAAGCCAGAGCATCCAGAGAGAAGCAAAGACTCATCCAGGGTAGGGCAGATTTACCACAAGCTTATCCTGCCAGAGCAGGGAGCCCTAACATGTTGAGATATTCACACACCAGTTTAACCAGATAGCTATTCATCAGTGAGAAATAACTAGCTACCAAGCTTCAACTTGTAGAGTTCAGCCGTTTGAATTTTCCACATGCAAAGAAGTGTCTTTTTAAAGCAGAAAAGTCTGAGTTTTTTCCTGCTTCCATAATTTAAAAAAGGCTGAATAGATTTTTCCGCAAACCTCTCCAAGGAATTCACCTGTGGACACAGATGAGGCTTAGTAGGTTTCAGCCCAAAATGAGAATGAGTAAAGTAAGAACATGTGAGAACAAGACGTTATGACAAAAGTCTTTATGTATCCTTAACTACAATCGTTGCTATTCACAAAAGCTGATCCAGATACAAAACCAACACTCTTTCAGGAAAGACCCCAACCTGCATGGTGCTCTGGCATGGATTCAGCCAAGTACTTCAACAGGTGCTTAACCTATGAGGAGGCTGTTCACTTCATTAAAATTAAGTCAGAGTTTAGTACTTTGCTAGATCGGCGATAGAATCCAGAATAAGATCACAGGACATTTTTCAGAACCAAAGATAGACCAGAGCTGAGAGGGAGACAACTGTAATCACAGACTTAGTCCTGCTTTCTTGCAAGTGTAGAGACAGATAATTGGTACTCAGCAACTGTAGATGCTTGCCAGAAATCCTGAACCCCTCCCTGTTGGGCTGCAAGTCACATAGCACAATGTTGCTGAACTTGCAATTTCATTGTTATTTTTGCACATTTTGGGTTTCTCATGAAGTCCCATTTCCTGTACTCATGTGAATACATGAAAGCCTTCACTTTTCTTTTTAGACAAGCAAGTTTCTAGTCCTCATGGCTGCAGAGGAAACCTGGAAAGAGTGAACTGTGAAAGCTTCAGAAACCAGAAGAAAAATTAACTCCAAATCTATTGTTTTAAAAAAAACCTCATGATTTTAAACCAATTTTCTGGTTTGCATAGCAGAGGCTGACAAGACTTTTGAGCACTTGGGGTTGAAAATGATGGCTGCTCCACTGTTTCATTATAAATAGATACAAATGAGAATTGATTAGAAGCCAGTTCTTCATGTGAAGTTAGTGGAGTACAAAACCACTTGCTTACTGTTTGATTATATCTTCCCTTCTGTCTTCCAAAACTGTGTAATGTTCTTAGACACCAGACAAATTTGTGACAATATTTTTATCTACATTCTTACCCAGAAGCAAAATATTTAAGCCTCAGGGGACTGGGTAAAGAACTGTTAATACAATAAAAGATTCCCACTTTTAGGCCACCAGCTGTCATCTCAGCCAGGCTGGTGGAAATCAAAATTTACCCATCTGAAAACTGTTTACTATAGGTGGCAAAATAAGTAGAGATGTAGTGAAGCCATGGAATTCAGAGATAGATTTGTCTCTAAATTTTCTCAAAGTACAGGGCTGGGGTGTTCAGACTTAGTGTCTTGTTTCAGCACATCATGGCAATAAGCATGAGCTGCCAAGTTTATACTTGGATCCAAACTTTTTAAAGAAAAGACAAGGCAGGATTCATATTCTGTATAAATCCCAGTAAAAAGTATTTTTAGCTCAACTACCAGTTGATACATTTGAAGGCTAGCAAAAATATCTAGATATTCAAAATGTGGGAGATTTCACCCATTAAATTACTGTGAATTGAGAAAAGGGAAATAATGAACAATATTCTGTAACTGTCAAAACCACAAAGTTCACACTTTTAATGCTCAAATTACATATAGTCAATATAAAGAATACAAGGAGAAAGTGGTCTATAGACTGTACACAGAATTAGTAGCATGCCCTAAGTGTTAAGAACACCACTATCCAGGATTAAAGTATTTAATTTCATCCCAAGGTTTATAATTAACTAGCATTCAGCCATGCTTTCTCCACATCATGCAATTTCTTTCTAGACCTGAGACTCTAAACCATGAGGCTGCTTTTTTTTGTTTGTTTTTTTCACTTTGCTTTCATTACAGTCTTATGAGATTAATTTGAAATCATTTTAAATTTTAAAAAAAATCTTAGTTGTATACAAACATTAGGATAATACCTGCCCACTTTTCTAACCACAGGCAGTACCTTAATGTACATCAAACAAATAGTTAAAATGTTCTTTTGCGACTGGACTTTTTTACGTCAAGGAAATGTTTTTCATCAGATTTTATAACAAATTGAACTAAAAATTATTTGAAAAAGATATTAAACAGAAAATGTAAATTGGAGAAAACAATCTTTAACTTAACATTTGTAATGATATCTAAGTTAAAAACTACCGTATGAACCTAAAATAAAAAAGCAAGGAGTCTTGTGGCACTTAAAGACTAACAGATTTATTTATCTCATGAGCTTTCATGGGAGAATATCCCACTTCACAAATCTGTTAGTCTTTAAGTGCCACAAGACACCTTGCTTTTTATTTTTGCTTTATTAGACTAACATGGCTGTACCTTTGGAACTTGGCCGTATGAACTTAGTGCTGCATGGTTGTTTGAATTTTACATTTTAAATTCTAAAAGACTGTTGAGCATTTTAACTTAAACCAGTTATTTGTATTTGTGTGTATGAGTCAACTTTTTATGACATCACACTGCATATTCTGACACAAATGTTGCATTGACCATTAACTTAGACAGTCGTAAATGAATGCTACATTAGACTATGTCTACACTGGGGGTTTAAGTCAACTTAAGGGCCCTTAAGTCAACTTAAATAAAGCCCAGGCCACACTGCAAGACAACAAAGTCAATTTTTCTGGTTGCTAAAGTCAACTTTATAACTTCTATTTATAAAGTCGACTTTACAGTTAAGTCAACTTTAAGTTGACTTAAGGCAATGTGGCCAGAGAGTTGCCTTAAGTCGCTTAATTGGCCTCCTAACTACAGAAAACATGGGGATGTGGGGCTAGAGAGAAGGTACAATGTGTGGACTACATCCAAACTCCCCATGTTCCCCAACTGGTTCAGCATCTCCCTCACTTCTCAGCCTGACCCCACATCTCAAATCAAATCATAGGGCTGGAAGGGACCTCGTGAGATCATTGAGTCCAACCCCCTGGAAATTGAACCCAGGACCTTCTGCATGTTAAGCAGAGGTGTTCGCCACTCCCAACCCAGCATCTTCCCCACTTCTCAGCATGACCCTCCATCTCAGCCTGCCCCTGGCATCTCAGCGTGATGCAGCATCTCTCCCCACATCTCAGCCTGACCCTGGTATCTCCCCCCATCTCAGCCCGACCCCATAGCTCAGCCTAACCCCGGCATCTCCCTGCAGCTCAGCCTGACCCTGCATCTCAGCCCGACTTGGCATCTCAGCCCAACCCCAGCATCTCAGCGCAACCTGGCATCTCTCCCGGCAGCTCAGCCCGACCTGGCGTCTCAGCTTGACCCCAGCCTCTCCCTCCATCTCAGCCACACCCTGCATCTCAGCCCAACCGAGCATCTCTCACTATTCTCCAGCCCACCCCACCATCTCTCTTGTTCTCAACTGGACCCCACACCTCTTCCGTTCTCAGCCAGACCCTGCCTGTCTCCCCCTTTCTCAGCCCAACCCTGCCTGTCTCGCCCGTTCTCTGCCCAAACCTGTGTGTCTCCCCCCTTGCCCTTCTCAGCCCAACCCTACCTGTCTCTCCCCCTCTCCATCCAACCCTGTGTGTCTACCCTTCTCAGAGGACCCCCCCCCCAATATTGTTGGAAAACAAACAAGGAGTCCAGAGGCACTGTTTAAGACTAACAAATTTATTTATTGGATGAGCTTGCATGGGAGAAAATCCCACTTCATCAGACAGTTTGAAGATAGAGGAACTTACAGAATGGTAGGAAACAAATGCAGGGGAGCTTGAGACATAGGCTCAGGTCACACTCTAACAGCAAGTCAAAGTAGTTGCTAAGATTCAAACACTGGAAAACAGCACAAAGAAAGAAAGAAAATTGCTATTTCTTTCAGATTAGATTGTGTGAAAGCAGGATTAAATCCTGACTATGGATTTTTTTTTTTTACCATTACAACAGGCGATTTGACTTCACCTTCCTCTATGTCCTGTTTCCCAGTGTTTGAGTCTTAACAACTGCTGTGCCCTGCCCCTGCACTGACAGGTGCCCTGCAGCACCTGGTCCAAAGCCGGAGGAATCTGGGCAACACAGGAAAGGTGTGGAGTGCTGTGCTGGCCTGGCACATCGCTGGGCTACCTTCGGCTCCCTGACCTCCCTAGGCTCCCTGTTGCCACACACAGTATGGAGGGCGGTGTGGTCACTCTCTTCCTGTAGTAAGGGAATGGCCGGGAGAGGGACACGTCTGCTGTGGTACACTGTGGGCCAGCTACCCACAATGCACCTAGCAGCTTCCGGCGTGGACGTGGGCAGTCTCCTGGCATTTTGAGTGTGGATTTGCTAAGCCAACTTAATAAGGTCTACTTTAAGCCAGCTTAAAGTAGACTTTATTAAGCTGTCTTAACTGAGCCCTATAGTGTAGACATAGCCTTAGGTAGTAGTAAACAGTGAGATAGCATTCATCACCATTCATTTTTCACAGCTCCTAGTGTGTCTTGTGCTTTATGTCCCACCCCGCAGCTTCTGGTTTGGGGTTGCTGGCGACTATTTGATATCTGTTTTATGTTGAGATTGTGCGGATCTGTGCTGGCAACCATTTTGATAACTATTTTAGATCAAGATTGGTAGGGTCTGTGCTTATGTGGTTTTGGCCTTGTGTGTGTGTGTGTGTGTAGTGCTTGTGCTCAGACACATGAGACAGGGTTTGGACCTTGAGCAAAGAGAAAGGGAGGGGGGCCATTGGCCATTTTAACCAGGTGAGGAGAAATGGAAGAAAGCTGGGATTGAGAGGGAGGAGATGTGTGTATGTAGTGCTTGTGCTTGAACACATGAGCCCAGGCTTCAGCCTCAGGCACAGAGAGAGGCTGGGGTGTCATCGTTCATTTTGAGGGGGTGACGAATAATGGAGGAAAGCTGGGTTTGAGAAGGAGGAAAAGGGCCCAGGGTAAAGAACAGGTGTGTCAGAGAGTAAGAAAATCTGAAGTAAAGGCTGTGAAAGTAAAGGAGTTAGAGTAAAGACTGAGAGGGTAAAGGCAGTGGCAGCTTTTGGGGTAGGCAAAGCAGGCGGTTGCCTAGGGCCCCAAGCAATAAGGGGCCCCGTCTTCAATCTAGTAGACAGAAATGAAAACAGAGAAAAATATAGAAATTTTTCCCATCTAGCAGAGCTAAGAGGGCTGGAAGCCTAAGCACTTTTCACTCTTGGCTCATCAAGGCAAGCTATCATTAGGATCTGTGCTTCATCTGAAATGCAGATTTTGCCATTCTCTGCCCGTCACCTTCACATTGACATGCTAAAAAAGTAGGAGCAAGCAATAGACAGCACAACAGCAGGAACTCTTCCAGTGGTCTCAGATTTTAATTCCTCAGTATTGCCATTTATTTTGCCATTTTTTAATTTTGTGAAATACTGCCTTTTTTTTTCTTTTTTACCTGTTCTTTTGCCTTTTCCTTTGACTTTGTGACCATTTTTACTTTGGCTTTTTTTAGCTCAGGTTACCAGGTAGGTCCATATAGGCTGCTACATCTAAATACAGTGCTTCCCTTTGGCAATAATTACATCTATGTGTGATGTCTGTGCTGTATGTCTTTCTTTTGATAAGTAATTTTTTAGCTTCCTTTGTACTTAACTATTTAATATTTTTGAGGGGGCCAGAGTCTTGTAAACTTGAGTACTTCAGAGAATTTCGTTGAAATTTGGTGTTTTTCATTTATATCTACACACTAGAAACCTCCTTTTCACTTATTATTTATTATAATTATTTGTATTAAATATCTCTACTGCACATAAACCCAAGCCTATATGAAAAATTTGTAAGATTTCACTGCCAACATTTTAAATGTGGTATTTTAGTTATTTTTGAGCCGTCATTAATGTTACCACTTATTTATTAATTAATGCTCACACTTTTTAAAAAAAATTAAAATGTTCACTTCAACTTTGTAGTTCAGCATTAGCTGATTTATGTTAAGTGAAAGATGATCAACTTACAAGCTTCATGATGGGAAGATCTTTAAAAATACCATACCCAAGAATAATTTACGAGTTCCAGAGGGATAATCATATTAGTTTGGTTCAGCAAAACAAACAACGAGTCCTGGGGGGTGATATGGGGCAGTTAAGGGTGCAGAGGGGACTGGGGCCACAGGGAAGGTAGCAGTGGGGGCCAATAGTGGGCCCCACAATGGGTCTTCGCGTAGCGCCCCCAATTGCCTAAGGCCACCTCTGGGTAAAGGGGAATGGAAAGAAAGGAGCAAAGGCCGTGAACGCGGTGTTACCAGGTCAGCAGTCAGAAGGGAACTGAGAGCCAGTCTGGGGGTGATGCACTTTAGGATTAAACCCCTCCTCTCTGCTGAGCCAATCAGGATGCAGCTAAAAGACAGCCATTTTTAAAAAATGAAGGCTGAGTTTGATAAAGCTGTAAAGAGGATTTGGTCAGAATCAAGGGGTATGCAAAAATGAATTCAATGAGTTGTGAGAGGACTAGCTTGATGTAGCTGCTAGATTATAGAGGATCAAAGGGTCAAAAAGTGAGTTAGCTATGGGGAAGAAAGGAAAAGGGTAAAACTGATGACTTTGAAAAAAAAGTGTAGATGGAATAAGCTGTGAGAGGACTAGTTTGATACAGCTGCTGGATTATAGATATGCAAAGGTTAGAAAAGAGGGCTAGCTGAGGGAAGTGACAAATGGGGGGAAAGTGAGGAAAAAAGGAAAAAATAGGTATAAAGCAAAGCCTTCCATTTAAAACTATTAAAGAGGAGCAAAGGAGATTGCTTGGATTTAGTTCAGCTGCCATATCAAGCTGAGGCACTGAAGAGAGGGAAAAGTTTTAAAGGAAGAGAAAGAGACAGGCTGGATCTCTGTTACCCTGGCTGTCAGAAACAGTTCCCTTGCAGAGTCCTTTTGAAAAAAAAAAAGGCGAGGTTGATATAAAGAAGGATCTGCCAGCTTAAAAACAATTAGGGGACACAGTGAAGAACCTCTTACACAGTGGAAATAATAATAAAAAAGGACTAGTTTGATATAAAGAAATCCAGAATTTAAAAGCACACACAAAAATCGAGGACAGAGAGAAGTCTGATACTTTTGCTGTGGAGAGAGGAAAAAAGTGAGCCATATGTGGGTAGTTTGATATGTCTGCTAAGTTAAATCATTGAGGAGTGTAAAAATTTTTAAACAGGCAGAGAAATCTAGTCTGGGTTGAGAACAGGCAGGCAGAAGGAAGAGAGAACACAGTGGATATAATAATAAAAAAGGACAAGTCTGATATAAAAGAGAGTCTGATAGTTGAAATCCAGGCAGCCTGGAGAGAAGAAACGTTTCCATCCAGTAGGCTAACAGTTTTAATCAGTAGTCAGTGAGAGAAACAAAGTCTTCTAGGTTAGACCCATGGGGTATGTCTACACTTACAGTTTAGTTTGAATTAATGAGGATTAATTTGAACTAAATTAATGCATGGCTACATTGGCTTTTATTACTTCGAACTAAGGAATTACTTAGTTCGAAGTAATGAACACTTACTTTGAAGTTATAAAACCTCGCTTAACTTCAAAGTAATGGTTAATTCAAACTTATTAGTTCAAATTAACCCAATGGAGCTGCATTAATTACAACTAACCATTAGTTGGAATGAACATGGTTTGATCTTCTTTGTCCCAGGGTGCCTTCCTCTTTCTATGTATTGTGTGGGGGCATGGCTCTTTTCGAGGGCCATGTTGCCACACTTCCCATGGTGCCCCCCTCCTAAATCAAACTAGCAAGCCCAGCCCATGGACATGCTAGTTCAGTTTGGGTTTCTAGTGGGGACATGTTAGTTTAAATTAACAATTATTTGTTTGAATTAATTAATTCAAACTAAGTTACTTCGAACTAACTTCCTAAGTGTAGGCATAGCCGTGCAGACTGGAGCCATCTGTGTTTCAAGGAGAGGGAGACACCCTGGCATGTCATTATGTCAGGCTGCTGCCTGCAAGGAGGTGGTAAAGGGCAAACAGCCCCCTCTGGTCTGAGTCTGATTTATAGATCAGCCAGAGATCCTTCCCCCATCCCTAATCTCCAGCCCAAGCCCTGGCCTGTTCTCCAAAAAAAGCAGCCCTGTAACTTTTTTACAAAAAGTTTATACAAAGTTGCTTCTTTTTGGATACCATAACTTAAACTCATTCAAAAGCGCCTCAGCCACACTTTTGTTATTGCTGACTGCTCTTGATGTTTAATGCCCATGTTTAGTTTGCTTTTCAGAGGTTAAGATAAGCGCAAGCTCTGAAGAGAGAGACTTAACTGAGAAAACTTGTAGGTTCTATTAAAGTTTAATGTGGAAAATCCCCTTTTGAACAAAATAAAAGGGCATGAGCAGCTTTTACCTGTGAGATAACTTTTAGAAAGAAAGTGTTTTTTTTAGGGGTGTGTGGTATTTTAGGAATTAAGAATTTTCTGTTCCTTGGGATCCTAGCACCAGCAAGAAAGAAGGTATAACAAATTAAAAATCACGTTTGCTCTGTCTCTTCTAATTGCTATTGAAGTGGTCCCACGATCAGAAGGCCCGCGTGGTGGTCACCCCACAATATGTTGAATAACACATCCAGAAAGATGAGGGTTAAGGAAAGCCACATGCTTAAAAAAGAGAAGGATTGCTTTTTAAACTGATAAATGTTACGGAACAAAGGTCCCACCATAAGAAAGCAGGGACATATTTTACAGCACATAACGTATTTCAATAAAGACTCTGTGGACAAAAACAGGGCATTCAAAGAGAAGCGTCATTGCCCCAGGAAAAGACCTGGGTCCTGGGTCCCACCCCCTGGCCCTGATCCAGAGTCGGGGCCCTGGTCTCCTGCCACTGCCAGCCCAGCCCCCGATCCCCAGCCGTGGACCAGGCCGGGCGAGGCAGTGGCTGTCATGGGTGGCCCAGCCCAGATCCCGGCCCGGGAGAGGCAGGCGCCACGGGAGGTGGACCAGCCCCAGACACTCGGCTGGGGATGGGGATGGAAGAGGGAGGGGGCGCACAAGAAATTCAGGGCATTGGTGCCAGGACCCAGGGCACATGCCCCTTGTGCCAGGCGCCAGTGGCGCCCCTGCATTCAAGAGCCTGCTTGTAACTTTTTAGTCTCCTGTCAAATAAAGATTCACTGCTATGAAGCAACCAGTTAAGGCCTACAGATGCTTGTAAAGAAGTTGATTCTTGCCACCACAGAACAAATTCACTTTACTTTGAACCAAAGCACGTTTCAACCCTTCTAACAACCCCACAGTCACCCTTTTCCCCCCAAATCTGTGATCTCTCCACCCTGATTCACCACCTTTTATTCTCTAGAACAAAGATGATCCACACCCCCACCCCTTTGTTTCGCCAAAATCGGCTCTATAAATATAGGAGAAAATTGTGGCCTTGGCACAGAAAAGAAGCATGGTGATGTAATTACCTCTGTCATCATGGAAAGCAATGTGGTGGTAAGACAAAAATACTAATTTTTTTGTATCGTTAAGCCAATCTTGTGCTTAGCAAACCTTAATTTTTTTTCTTTTAAACAGAATGATAACTATTTTCTTAAAATATCACAATCTGAACTAGAGAGATTAACAAATTTTGGTAAGCTGGTTAATATGTGGTATCCATATAGTTTATTTTTGAAAGACATGTTTTTAATACTCTTTTGCAGTTAATCTAGCTAATTGTTGAAGGCAAATTTGACCGCTGATAGATTTTCAGATATTATAGAAAATGCTATGTGTAGGTATCATTTTTTACTTAAAAAAAACTGGTTTATGCTTTAACATGTGTAAATGCTGGAATTACTGGACCTTTGCTCTGAAAAAAAAAACCATGTAGGAATCATTTCCCCTTTTTTTTACTTAAAAAGTTGGTTTATGCTTTAACATGTGTAAATGCACATGTTACAAAGCCTATGGTATAAAAAAATCATTTTGATATGTGCCCTGACAGGTTTACCAAATTGTTATCCAGCCAGGAGAAAAATCAAAGGAGATCCCTTTAAAAAGATCCAGGAAAAGTCCTATCGAACACAGCACATCCAAAGAATTTATTCTGCAGAACAATCAACCTTTAAAAGAGGGTTCAGGTGAGAGTTATAAAAAAAAAAGCCTCTGAGTTATGTATTGACATTTGTAAATGCTGGAGTTACTGTGTCTGTGCTGTGAAAAATCGTGTAGGAATCATTTTTACTTAAAAAAGCTGTGTTGTATTTGTTGGCAGGTTTACTGGATGTTAGTCTACAACAGGGGTCAGCAACCTCTTCCAGCCCCCCTGCCCACTGCACCCTCAGCAGGTGCCAGCGAAGGGCCAAATGGAGGTGGAGCCAGGGACTCTGGGTTGGGAGGGGAAAGGCTAGGGTTCTGGGCAGCAGGAGGGCCCTGGGGTGTGTGGGGGGCCATGGCTGAACCACCCCCCTCCCCTTCACTGTGCGAATTGACCTTGGGCCCTGCACCAGCCCCCCTGAGCCACACCGAACCCCACCCCCTCTGCACTAGCCACGCCACGCTAGCTCCCAAGCCCCACCAAGCCACACTGGCCCCCCACCGCGCTGAGCCGCAGTGCTACAGCCCTCAAGCCGCACCAGTTCCAGAGCTGCTCCAGCCCCCCTGCGCTGAGCAGCGCCACTCTGGCACCCCACACTGAGCCGTGCTGTGCCAGCTGCTGAGCCGCTCTGGCACCCCGCGCTGAGCTGTGCTGTGCTGGCTCCCAAACCATACTAAGCTGCTCTGGGCCCCCAGAGTTGCACCAAGCCACCCCCCCAAGCTAAACAGTGCCACACCATGTCCCTAGTGGAGCTGTGCGGCCATGCCGCCCCAGCTTTTGTGGCCCTAACAGGCCACTCTTGGTGGTGGAGCCAGTGAGGAAGCCTGAGCAGTACTGTGTGCCGCTGAGGATTGGCCAGCATGCCAAATTTGGCACCCATGCCACGGGTTGCCAACCTCTGGTCTACAAGGAGAAAAAGCAAAGGAGAAGCCTTTAAAAAGAACCAGGAAAACATCCAGGGCCAGGGCCTCTGATCAGTCTAGCCATCTGCAGAATGGAGTGGCAAGACCCTCAGAAACACAACAGCCCTAGGGCGTGAGTAAGAGAAGCTGGGATGCCAAAACCCTTAGCCTGTTCACTACACATAAGGAACTAGATGCAAAAAAGACTAAGGCTGCATTTTCCACACAAGTTGCTGTTAAACAACAATCACCATCTGCAGTAACTGCTTGTGATGGGATGTTTAAGAATAACATGTCTCTCAGCACTTTTATAGAAACAAAGCTTGCAAAGCTGTTTAATACAGAGTGTCAAAATCAACTTTCTCTGGAAGAGAGGTTGACCTTAAACCACAAGATATTAGAAGCAAAGGCTCTGTTTGCAAAAATGGAGAGTTTTGGGAAGAGTGAGGGGCAGGTATGACTAAACATGAAATCCAAACATGTAAAAAGGGATTGGGGGAAAAATCTAAAAAAGTACAAAGGTATTTGGTAAAAAATTTTAAAAAGCCAAAGCAATTTTAAGAAGGCATGGCCCCAGTCCAGAAAGGGATATGGATATAGCCCCCTCCAACCCTGCTTTGGAAGGTCCAATGTCTACCATTCCACCTGAAATGTATTTGGAGCATGTGAGACACTGGAGAAGACATCCAAGAGAATTTAATGTTTTTGAGTATTTTCAAGATTTTCATTTTGCTTATTTGGACAGGGTGATGGATGTCATTATGGCTAGTCATTCAAAACTTGCTAGATCAGTGGTTTCCAACCTGGGGTCCAAAGTTACTTAAAAGGGTCTGCAGACAGGCTAGGAGATGCTGGATGCCGGGAGGGAGCTGCTCCGCCATAGACTGGGATGCTCAGGGAGGGAGCAAGCCTGTGGCATAGCCACTCCCGGCTCTGATGGCCAGGTAAGGAGGCCCTGGGTGGTGGTGGGGGGGTCAGACCTGGGGACAGGCAGCCACTGCAGAAAGGGTGCAGAGAGGGAGAGGGTCTGCCCGGGGCAGCAAGGGAAGCCAGTTGCAGGGCGGGGAGGGTTGGGGGGAGTCTTCCCAGGGCAGTGGGGGAAGCCAGTGACAGGGCAGGAGGTGGGTTGGGAGGGGGTTGGGGTGACTTAGGGCCGGGGTGCCACTGGTCTGTGGCTCAGGCTTGATTCTGCCAGCGCCCCCCTACCACAGCTCTGCAGCTTGGGCATGATTCCACTTGCACCCCCCCTCCCACTGCAACTATCCAGCAGGGACAGGATTCTGCCAACACCCGCCTCCCCCTGCCATGGTGCCCCCCGCCCTGCCGCATGCCACCACAACTTCCTGGCACCAGCTGGATCCCAGCTGCAGCCAGGAGGTGGGCTGGAAAATTTTGGGGCAGTGGGAAGGGGTCCCTGCCCTTGAAAAGGCTGGGAACCGTGCGCTAGATTATTTTAATAACAGACTACAGTCTGAAGAATTAAATCAACCTCTCTTTTCTCTAAGGAGGCCTTGGGAACACTGTTCCCTCTAAGCTGTGTGTGTGTTTGCATGCACACAGGTCATGAAACCTGCGCACACAACAAAATGAAGTGTGCACAAAAAAATTCAATAGTACTAATATTGGTGCTCACAAAGAAATGTTTTTGCACACACAAAGAAATTGTTTGCGCACACAGTCTACGAGTAATTAGAGGGATCATTGCTTGGGAAGAGTTAAATATTGTTGATTTTTTTAAATAATATCAACATATTGCAGAGTAATGCAGAGATTGTGGGATCTGGTACATTAAGGTTGATTGTCACCATTATTAGAAAGAGGGTGGGCAGTGGCAGAGATGTTAGGCCCTTAAAGACAATCATATACAGTAAAATCAATGAAAAAAAGAGAAGGCATTTAATTGATTTAAATAACCAGAGTAACAACCTGTGTTTTGCTGGGGGTGCTCTGGGCCTCTTATCAGAGGAAAAATTCACAAGACACCCAGCTGTTAGAAAGGGCCAAACGATTCTACCAGCTGCTGGGGCTGTCAGACCAGAAAATGGTGAGTTTTACAGATGTGAGCTCTTTTGAAGAGCACTTAAGTGTAGCCAGGGCTATCCCTAGGGTAGGGTAAGTGGGGACCTGGTGAGCTGGCCAAAAGCAGTGGCCTGATTCAGTGCTGCCAGTCCCCCTTCCTGCCGGCCATGCTCACTGCTTTTGGCTCTGTGCCAGAGGAGTGGGGAGGTGGCAGGAGGCAAAGTGGGGCCCGTATCGCTGTCCCCCCCAGCCACGCTGCCTCCTATCCCCTCCCTGCTGCTCCGGCACAGAGCCAAAAGCAGCATGCGTGGCAGGGAGGTGGAGGCGGACCAGCAGCACTAAACCGGGCCACCACTTTTTGCTGGCTCACCAGGACTCCAGCATGGAATGGCTGGAGCAGGGACCTGCCCCTCCCCCAGGCCAGCCCGCCCCACCCCTCAGTGCTGGGGGGGTGAGTGGGAGCCCCGCAGAGGGTGATTCGCTGGAGGGCCCCGCACCCACCCAGGGATGGCCCCGGGTGTGACTATTATAGTTGTGTGTTATGAAAAGAGGTATTGGTGCTTTTTTACAACAGATGGGGCCTACTACCCCAAAAATATTTTTGTTTTGTTACGTGACAGGCATTATTATGGAATCTTAAATATTAAAGCCTTTATAGGCTCAAAGTATTTTTGTGACTACTGTCTACTGCTATGTTACATACAGCCACAAATACATGCATGTCTGTAAAAGTCGCTGCCATACTTGTAATAGTGTTGAGTGCTTCAAAGTGCCTCGGGAAAAACAGAGGTGTCCCTGCTGTAAGCTATTTTGCAGGTCCGAGGCCTGTTTAGAAAGAAACAGAGCATTGGCCTCAGATGGTAAAGCTGACTGTAAAACCAGAAGTCTTTGTGATAAGTGCGGCTGCTAAAATGTTAAAAGTCACCGTTGTAGAAGCAGAAAGTGTCCCCAGTGTTATCAAGAAACAAGCAGCCTAGTTAGCCATGAATATTATATGCAGAACATCAACTCTCCTGAAGAGGGGGAGGATTATATGTTTTATTATTTTGAATGCATGCAAGTATAACCCTTCTGCCAGGGCAGGCTGGAAGAACAAGGGCCAGGTTCTATAACTAGGGGTTTCCCAATAGTATAACACCACCAGCAGGCTCAAGCCCCCACCCAGACTTCTGGAGAATCCTGCACTGTTCCCTGGGCACCCCAAAGGGGTAAGGCTTCCCCACTCACAAGCACGAGTCTAAGTGTAGTAAACAGAACTTTCAATAGTAGTAAAACAGAATGTAAAAGGCCAAAAGACAGAAATCAGCACTAATCTAGAAAATCAGTAGAGCGAAGTTCCCAACAACCCACACCGCACAACAGAACATACAAGACTTAATGCAAAGCCTGCCAACATGATCCCACATATCATAACAGCAAATGTAAACCCATTAGCAAAATCAGCACTGATCTGGAGAATCAGTGCTAAATAGGCTCCCGACCCACCATAGGATACGTAGGGAGTGTTTTTCACGCCAACTGTCCGCCAGCGCCAGCCACTGGTCACTCACTTCATCCTCTAATACCGTTCCTTGGCTCCGCCCACTATCTACCAGCTCCACCCACCAGTCACTCGAACCACCCAGCTTGCCACTGGCTCCACCAACCAGTCACTCACACCACCCAGCTCTCTGCTCTCACCGTCTGCTGGCTCCTCTTCAGTGATATCAGCACAGAGAGAGGGGAGTTCTCTCTTTCTGGTAATCTCAGCTCAGAGAGTTTGCCTCTCTCTAGTGATGTCAGCTCTTAAACATCGAGTAGCTGCAAACACCTACTGTCCTTAACATAACAAAAGTAGGCCAGTGGCCTTTCTTACAAGCCTTTTTTATTAGCTAAGGGTTGTTTTTACTCTTTAACTAACCCAGACAGATTTGGAACAAGCAGAGAATAGCATATCACAACAGACAGTATTTCATATTTCTCTTCAGTAGAATTACAGATATTGACAGATTTGTGATCAGATTAAATCCCAAACACCATTACCCACTATGCCCTGCACCCAGTATGCAAATACCTAATTGTGCTCTTTGTGTTCATGCTAATACAGGACCCATGCAGATTCATTGCTCTCCTTCAGAAGCTGTTAGGCACAGCTTCCAAGCCTGCCTTACACAAGAAACAGGGGTCAACGTGCCAAATTACATTTATGCTTTGCATTTAGAAGATGGAAACAGTTGGAAATTTAAGAGGGTTGGTTGTGTCAGTGAATTTGTTTGAACCTTTTATAGACACAAGTTTTAAGGGATACACTTTTATCATTCAGAACGCCAAATGTTACAATGGTTATTTTATCCTTACACAATTGATTAAAGAAAAAATGGCTGTCAGATCCATAATGCAAAGAGGGAAACTAATGTGAGTGGCAGTGGTAGACTTAGACATCAGGTTTATAGATTCATAGAATCATAGGGTTGGAAGTGACCTCATAGGTCATCTAGTCCAACCCCGTGCCAGAGGCAGGACCACTCCCACTAAACCATCCCAGTCATGGTTTTGTCCAGCCGGGCCATAAACACCTCCAAAGATGGAGATTCCACCACCTCCCTCGGCAGCTCATTTCAAGGCTCCACCACTCTCCTAGTAAAAAAGTTTTTTCTAATATCCAGCCTCGACCTCCCTAACTGCAGCTTGAGACCATTGTTCCTTGTTCTGTCCTCTGTTATTACCAAGAACAGTCGAGCTCCATCTTCCTTAGAGCATCCCTTCAAGTAGATTCTTTAAATTTTCTTCCCATGGAACTGAGCAAACTACCCAAAGTTATAGGGTTCTAGGGAATCAAGAGATATTTTTCCCATTTTTTTAACGTCACTGAAAATCAAAAAATACATGGGGTCTATCACAGGGATAGCGTATTTTGGAGTAGACTACATGATGCTCGAAATAAAAAGGGAATTTCTGAACTGGTGCCAATGCAATCACCATAACAAATTCAAGTTCCAAGAAGAACTGCACTATTATTGTCAGAAAGATATTGAAATTTTGTGAGAGGCTTATGCCTGGTTCAGAAATGAGGCCATGAAAATGACAGAGAAGGAGGTTGTTAAAAACCTGGGCTGCTATAATGAAGAGGTGGTGACTAAGTGCACAGACCCTTTCAGTACTTCTCCTTAGCCTTGGTTTGCATGGCTATGTACCAATTTAAGTTTTTAAAACACTGAACCATAGCCCTCTTGCCCTTAAACAATTACCATAAAAAGCAAAAAGGATATTCCACCCCCGCTATTCAATGGCTGATGTGCATGGGGTCCTGTTTTTTAGACGGTTACATTGTCATAGATGATAAACCTACGGCCTTTGAATTTAATGGATGTTTCTTTCACGGCTACCCCATCTACCATTGTGAAAATGATCACAACTCACTGTTTAATTTAATGTACGGACAGCTGTATAACTGAATAGTAATTAAGGCTGAATTTTTTGGAAAGAGAGGGGTTTGAGGAAAGGATTTTGTGGGAACATGAATGGAAGGCCATGTTGGCTAACAGTGGCTGGATGGGGGCTTTTTTATGTGAAAAATCTTGCCGCCGCCTTTGGTCCCCAGAGAAGGCCTTTATGGCAGGAGAACAAATGCCATCTCTCTGTATTACAAACTGCAACCCAGGGAGCAGATTCCTTGCTACAATTTCACCAGCCTCTACCTTGTTGTTAACAAGACAAAATAATACCCCTTTGTTCACACTGTTATCATATATGGGTGTGTTCACACAGCAGTCTTATTTCGAAACAACAGAGGTTGTTTCGAAATAAGAAATGCCATGTTCACACGACTTACTGTGTTTCAAAACAACTTAAACCCCATTTGGTTACAAAACAATGTTGTTTCAAAACGAGTTGTTTCAAAACAATCCCGTCGGAACATGTTGTTTCGAAACAACGGTTGTTTCAAAACAACCATCTGACCTTCCTCCGAGGGTGCTCAGCACCCCGGGGAACAGGAAGTTCCTGCCTGGGCATGCCTGGCTGGCAACGTGGCCACCGACATGGCCCAGTGAGGCGACCATGTTGCCATACCTCTCACGGTGCCCTGCCCCTGAATCGAAATAGCAAGCCCACAGTGTGAACATGCTATTTCGATTCCCGCTTTTTTCCTTATTTCGAACTAACTTTTTGTTATTTCGAAATAAGGCGTTATTTCGATACAAGTTGTTTTGAAACAACTTGTATCGAAATAACCCCCTGTGTGTGAACATAGCCCATAAGATCAAGAAAAACCCCACTAAAAATCTCAAAGTTGTTTTTAAATTCCTTGTGGGGAAAATTTGGTAGGTGATCAAATCTGCCTAACACCAGTATAGTGTCAGACCTTGACGAGCTCTTCAAGTACATCTTTATGCCATATTATGATGTGTCATCATGTGAGTTTATTGATGATGGCACAGCTGTGGTGTGCTGGAAGTACACAAAAGAATGCAGCACACATTCCAGCAACACTAACATGTTTATGGCATGCTTCACCACCGCTTATGTGAAGCTAGAGCTCTACCGCCTGTTAGATGCTCGCAGGGGTGGTGCCTTTACCACGATACGGACTGTGATTTTTGTGAGTCAAGAAGGGACATGGAATCCCCTGCTGTGAGATTTTTTAGGGGACCTGACCAGCGAAATACCTCAGGGCAGGGGCGTCACTAGACATAAATATCAGGGGCCCCAGCCCCCACCGGCCGCCAGCGCCCCAATCTGTTCCCTTCCCCCCCCCAGCAGCCCCCTGAGTCCTTCCCAACCCCCCCTCGGTGGCCCCCTGAGCCCTTCCCTGACCCGCGGTCCTGCCACTGGTCCCTGCTGCCCCGGGCCGCCCCCCTCTGCCATGCCCTTTCTCTGCCAGGCCAGGTCATGCCCCAGACTCCCCCGACCCCCGGCTCCCTTATCTGGCCGCCAGACGGAGAGTAGGGCAGTGGCAGTGGTTGAGGCCCCTGGCATGACCCTGCTCTGAGCATGCTCAGAGCAGGGTTAGGCCAGGGCAGGAGTTTGAAAAACTCCCAGCCCAGCCTGAGGCAGCTCCCTCCGAGCCAGATGACTCGGTCTTCCAGCTGGGTACAGGCCGTGGCCCGGCAGTGTTCCCTGCGTCAGGGCACAACAGTGCACCCCTGCACAGTTTGGGGGCATGCTACTCAGGGACTGGCCCTGAGTTTTAGGGGGGCTGAGCCCCCCTCCCCCCAGTGACATCACTGCTGCAGGCTGAACACATTGTAGCATTTTGCATCCACAGGGCCTAAAACATACGGGTACAAGCTGTCTGGCAGTAAAACATGTATGAAAGTCAAAGGGATCATGCTTAACTCAGGAAATAGCAAAAAAATTAATTTTAAGAGTTTAAAAGACCTCTTCTATGACTATCCCTAGGGAGAGCACCCAAAGGAGATCATGGTTCAGCAGCCAGTGATCATGAGGGTGAAAACACCCTGGCTGATAGAAACAAAAATGCTGAAAAACCCAGAAAGTGGTTTACAACAAAAGAACCCTTGAGGCAGACTTTAAAACCTTGTCATATGGATACTGATGGTGATGTAGAGCCACTTTCAGCAAGTACACCCCTTTTCCTGTTCCTCTGCAGGCCTTCCAATTTCAGAAAATCATATTTTATGAGACAGTTAGAAAATAATAGGCTGCTTTCATGTATATTTGAAAATATCATGTGGTTCTATAGCTGTTGGGAACTGATGTATAAAGCAGTGTTTCCAAAAGGCCTGAGCAAGTATGCCACAAAATTTTTTGAAAACCTACTCAAAGAGCTCTGGATTGGCTTACTGGATCATGAATATTCATGAGTTCATTTGGAAAATATATGGTGGTGTACCTCAAATTAATTAAGGGTAGCAAGGTGTGCCACAGCAGAGAAACTGTTGGGAACCACTGGTATAAAGAGTTGTTGCAAAAATTTCCATGGATTATGTTTTTGAAAAGTTTACCCAAATATTTTAATGATGAACATTTATTTCCTGGTAATAAAGTAAATTATTATATATGATCTGATGGAGTCTGCTTGTGAAAGCAGTGAGATCCAGAAAGCCTTTACAAAATACGTGCACCACATAACCTGAGTGTCATGTACATACATGAATCACAAAAACCTGCATAGCATGTACATAAAAGTGTAGTAATTGGTGAAGTGAATATCCACTCTTAAAAGCTTAGTAATAGGTGAAACAGGATTCGCATAAAAGCATAGTACTAGGTCAAGTATTTACACAGTCTCTTAATCACAGTTCGATTATTTTAATAGGAGAGTTCTTCTCGTAAGAAGTTTTATAAGCTAATGAAAGAGCACCAGGACATGGTTCTTCATTAAAAAAATCAGATCATTTTTGCTAACCCATTTAAAAATTCTGTCTTTACAATTGCTATTGCTGTCTCCCTTTTTTCTTGGTTATTACCCCAGTAGGGAGACTGCATTGACAATTAGAGCATGACCCTAGACAGCAGTTATCTGACAGAAGGTTAAATGTGTTTAGCACTATGTAAGGTGATAACAGTCACGCAAAGGCCTGAGTTAAATGTGAAGAGCCTGTAAATACTCAGTGTTAGGCCATGTATGCAACTGTGTATTATATGGGCTGCATCCACACAATACAGAATACACACCGCCTTTATATCACTGCAAGTCAGTTAAAAACCATCCCCTAAGTAGCCCAATCTATTTACTGCAGTAAAGGATTGTGATGTACCTTTCTAGTTTCCCCCTCCAGCAGACTCATACACCTTTTTCTGGTGTGACACCCGGACGCATTTTGTTTACAGTGCAAATCCACTTCTTCCCCACTGTTAGTTTGGCCCTGAGGCTCTAGAGCAGGTTAGACAAGCACCTGTCAGGCTTAAAAGGGTACTTGGTTCTGCTATGAGTGCAGGGAACTGGACTTGATGACCTATCTTAGTTCCTACCAATTTCTGTGCTTCTGGTGCTGAGGCACTCCAAACACAGGGCTTCTGCTTGGCTTTACCTCTCAACTTCCTGGAGCCAGTCAGGGAACACACCAGAACACAGTTCCAGGGCCCCCTATTTTTAGACGGGCAGTGTTCCAGGCCCCCTAAAAATAAAGGAACGCACTGGAACTCAGCTTTCCGGGGCCCCCTAAAAATACCTACAGCTGCTGGAATGAAGAGTTCTGGTGCATTCCACCTTAAGCCCTGTTCTTCCTTAAGCCCAGCCAGCAGAGAGCTATGGCAGGGTGGGAGTTTGTAAATCTCCTCTGTAAAGGCGGGAGCAGCTTGTGGCTGGGAAGCAGCTCCCAGCCGGTCAACCAGCGTGCAAACAGCCAAGGTAAGGCCTTGGCTGGGCCCAGGGGAGCCCCATGGTGGGGCTGGGGGAAGGGTTTTGGGCAGAGGGGGGTGCTGGCTTCCGGAATAGAGGGGCACAGAGCTGCTGGGGGACAGGGAATGCTGCTGGAGGTTGTGTGTAGCAGGGTGTGTGTGTGTCTGTGTGTGTTAGTGTAGCTGGGGGGGGGGTGTATAGCTGGAGGGTGTGTACCTGTGTGTGTGTGTTGCTTGGGGGTGGGTGGAGCGGAGAGATAACTGATGCATGTGGTACTCAGGGGTGGTTGCAAATGTCTATCTGGGCTGGGGAACAGTAGCTGGGGTGGGGGGGTAGGCATTGTGGGCCCAGACCTGCGTGAGGGTGGGCCTGGACCTGTGTGAGGTTGGCCTGGAAGGTTCCAGGTCCCCCCAAATTATACTTTAAACCCTGAGTAGTTGGGGTGGGTGAAGGGGGCCCGCACTGGCATGAGGGGGGGCTGCCAACTTAGGAGGGTTCCAGGGCCCCCAAAATTATACTTTAACCCCTGGAGCCAGCCCATATAAGGGCCTGGAAAAGTGGAGTCAGGTGCTCCCACCCCTCTCATGAGGCAGGTTCTCACAGGCCTTAATCAAACTTCAGCTGCTTTTTTCTCCAGCTCAAACAGCTGGGACCCAGGTGGTAGTGACCCCCCAGGGCTTATACCCCTCTATTCCACTACACACCTCCCTGCTTAAACTTCCAGTCAGCTGCACCCAACCCTGGTCTCTCCTAGGCCATACACACAGCTTTGCTTGTGGGGATCCCTTCCCTTCTCCTGCCTGGCCTAGGGGCCCCCTCAGGTCTCCTGCGCCCATGTGCATCTCAGGCTCCCCTCCTGATAGGACAGCCACCCCCCTTATCACCTTTATTCCCACACAACCAGCACTAGGCTTCCAGCTCAGCAGGTCCCTTTGTCTGCTTCTGCAAGCCCCATGGTAAGAGTTTAGAGTGGCCCAGCAGTTCAGTGCCTGAGGCCATCAGAGGACTCTTAGTCCTACAGCATGGGGAGTCATCTCTGGGGGATTCATGTCTAGGGCCTCCATCTGTCCCCTCTTCCTGGAGGCATTTTTCCTCTCATGACTTCTGGCTAGGGGTCATCTTAGACTCTACCAGGGAATCTGGCCCTGATTTGTCCTCCTTCTTCCCTCACTGCCTACATGGTCAGGGGGAGGCCTCCATCCAAACCTAGTAGAATGAGGTAGGGCAAGCAAGCAATAACTCCTGTATGTTGCCACCAGAGTTCTCCCTGGACCACCAGGGGGTAGCTGAATGATGGGAAACTACCAGGTATCCCCATGGACAAATTTCACCTGTATCTCTGCCCTAGGGACCTTCCAGCTGTTCCTTACCAGCTTCTTGTGGACTAGTGACCAGGAGAAGGTAGAATCCACCAGCCCCTTCTATGATCTTCTCTCTACCTTCGCTATTATCAGGGTAGGTGTCTGTCCCTTTGCCAACCCCCCCACCACCCTCAGAGGTCTTCTAATCCACACTCCATATTGGGGCAGTCTCTTATATGACTAGGATGGCCACACTGCCAATGAGCTAGCTCATAGCCCTGATTCACAATCCCCACCCCCGGTTCTTGGCCTGTTTTGGCTGGAGGCCATGGGGATCTTCCCCCATGTCCTGCTCCCCTGGTGACTTCTTTGCCTTCCTAGTGTCTCCCCCTCTACATACGCCTCCATCAATTGGATAGCCTCAACCCCCCATCCCACATGGTGTCACCTCACCATCACAAGGATTATCTCTAGTAGTCCATGCATTGAGGAAGGTAGTGCGTATGATAAGAGGCCCAAATTTGCTGAAGCAGTGGCAGCAAAGCTAGTCCCTTTTGTTCTTTACCTCCTTTTTCTATCTTTAAAAAACAGAGCAAGAAAGGAGTGGGAGAAATGCATATCAGACTACCCAATTCGCGTGTATCGCTGCGAGAACCTGAAATCAGGATTCTCCTATATCCCACTCGCCATACACTAGACCTCATTCGTGACTACAAGAGACGAATTTAAGCGGGGTCGCACTCAACTTCCCTGCTTCCTCTCCCTTGGCTTCCCTCCTACTCTATTCTCCCTTTTACAATTCCCTCGTCTCACTTCTTAAGGAGCTTTTCCCTGAAGGAATGACTTGCAGGGAAGCTGATCTCCTCCGGATGAGGCCCCTTCTGAAGGCCACCCCCTCTCACCCTCTTCTCCGGGTAGTTGTGATCACTGAGGTGCTTCAGAGGTCTGAAGATCCCCCCTGGCCGGGCCTCACCTCATAGACAGGTCTCAGATTGGGGTTTCTTCCCTTCCAATGCCTATTGGTCAGGAGATTGGACCCCCCCACACACCTTGCTTCATTCGGAACCCGCTGGGTTTTCCTTGACGGTCTCCTCCTCTGTCCTTCCTCTCTTGACTTGAACACCCAAATCCCACACCACCCCCGGGTATGTTCGACCAGAATCCCGGTCACAATGAACCAGGTCAGACCATCACGTGTAGCGGTGAGTAACCCCAACCCACTGACATTGGAGAGGCCACATCCCCCTTCCTTCAGGATGTTATAAGCATTTGTCACATTTCATTTCAGTACTTAGCTCCTAATCTGAGAATCCAGGGTTCAAGCCCACGTCCAGGTGTCTGCTGTTGAATCTACAGAATGGTCATATTGTTAGTGTATTCCTGGGTTGAATCAGCTAGCAATCAACTATGAGGGCCTCCATAATGAACTAAGGTCACTTTCCTGCCAGAGCCTTAAGTCTTCTGCTAGAGTGGCAAACAACCTCTTTGGCACCCCTCATGCAGGTCTTCTCCCAGAAGAACCTGTTGGTCAGTAGTGTCTTCGTCGGCATAGACTTGATGACCCACTGTTCTACCACTCCACCATGTTTTGGGATGCCACTTTGAGCACAGCCATGCTGAAGGCAGGAAAATTAAACTCCGCTAACCATCCAAAGTATGGCTAGTAGTCACCTCAAACTGAATGATGCAAGCAGCACTGAAAGAAGAACGGGGGCGTATTCACCTGTAACCGTCCTTCGAGATGGGCTGCTCGCATACATTCAGGTCCCTCCCACTGTCCTGCTACTTGGAGTTAGCAATAAGATGGGACTGAGGACGGTCAGGGTCGGGGCCATATATATATAGCTGCGGGAGCAGCCAAAGGGGGCATTGGCTGTTGGATTTTGACAGCGCTGCTGCTTGCCTACAGAGAGGCAGGAGCGCTGTTGGAACCAGTGCTCCTGCTTGTCTATAGGCAAGAGCAACACTGTCAGATTTTGACAGTGCTGCTGCTTGCCTAGAGACAAGCAGGAGCGCTGTCGGACCGCTCCTGCCTGCCCAATCACGATTGGGCCCCAGAGCCCATTGGGCTCAGGGTGCCCAATCCTGACTAGGGAGCGGGGTAGGAGGAGGGGCACACTGGGGTATGTCTGTGTTCTGGCTACATAGACACCCTAAAGTCAACTTAACAAGGTTGACTTCCAGGGCCCCCTGCAGTGTAGACATAGCCAATGTGACATAATCTGACTTTGATAAAAATTAATAATCCACACAAAGGCACAGGGAGGACATTGTAAAACCACAGCCTCCCACACACAGAGACAACCATATTTTCCTGTTCATTTGAACCATCAGCTTTAGCAAAAATGGAAGCAGAAACATAGGAACGAGTAGCTTGGTTTCTTAGCAACAGCCAAACTGTGCACTGGAGAGCTGCCAGGCGTGGAAATACAATGGCAAGAAAGAGATGAGAGAAAGTTTGGCAGCTGTCAGACAAAATAAAAAAGCTCTAAGAGCATGTGATATTCTTGCAATTGGTATGGCTGTCCCAAACCTTTCAGCCCTGATTATTTTTGTTTATAGCTTCCTCTTGCTATGAGTTAATATTATATACCACCTCCCCTTAATGATTAATTGCAGACAGGCTTCTTGTTCTGTATTTTCACCTGTCCCTCTATATCAGAGAGCTAATTTCTCCTCTCAGCGCTTGTTGGTGTGATAACATCATCTGCAAGCTCCCACTTAAAATGCACAGAAACTGGATCCCATGCTCCTGTGAGCAGTGTGAGTCAATAGGAGCAGTCTCTCCTCCTCTCCCTTGGAAAGTCTGGGGCTCAAGGCAACACAAGGTCAGTCGGGGTCAGGAAAAGAAAGGGGGCTGAGCTCTGTTTGACAGGCTTCCGGGTCCTTCTGAGGTGGCATGAGGGTTGGACATTTAATAGCTTGCAGGAGGGTTGACCTAAGTGCCTCAGAGACTGCTGGTTCCACTGCCCCAGTGGTCAGTAGCAGGGATTGCAGAACAAAAAGTGTGGCAACCACTGATCTGAAGTAGCAGATTCTACCAGGGGCAGCAGGGGATGGCCAGGCCAAACACGAGTTGCATTGTGACCCTGTGCAACAAGTCACAATGCCATTCACTCAAATTTGGCCAAACCTGTATGACTGCCACAGCACCTGCTGCTCATCCCCCTTGCCCCAGTTTCTACCATACCCCCCAAACCATCAAAAAGCTTGAAGTGCCCCCACAGAAGGTTGGACATGACCCCTTGGTTGAGAACCTCTCTTTGAGGAAGTCAGATACGGGTGGCCAAGGCAGATTTGAGAGTAAGGCGACCCAGGCAAGCACCAAGCGTGGTGGCCTTGATGGAGGATGCCAGGCCAAGGGGGCTGTTCATGCTGTTAGTGACAAAAGGGAAAATAGAACGTCGGAGCTAAAATGTTTCAGGGATTCTATAAGCAGTGTCATTTTCACTAACCTCCTAGAATGTTCTGGACCTTTGTAGAATCTCAGAGAATCTTCCAGACTGTGAGGATGACATCCTCCTTGAGCCTCCTAGAATGTTCTGGGCCAGGCCCTCACAGTTATATGAAGGGCGGGGATGCACCGGTCAGTTCAAGAACTATAAGAATGAAGTGCAGTGAAGTGAGCGCCCAGGTGTGATTTTGTGAACCTTGTTTTATAGTCTAATGGGGAAAGTGTATTTGTGTTTTAAGGCTTGAAGAGTGTAACTAGTGACTAATAAAGGTCATATTTATTGAGATGCCAGTGACCTTTTGAACTAAATGACTAGGGTTACCATTTTAAGGCTGTCATCTACTGTAACACTATTTAATACAGGTCCACCTAAATTTGGGAGCCCAAATCAATTTCTTGATGTTTTAGTACAGTTCAGTTATTCTTAAAATTTAAAAAAAACCTATTAGCTTAGAGGAAATTAATTGTTTTTATTTATTGATATATGGTGTGAATAAATGTAGATTTACAGATCTTAGCATGGAGATTTATCCTCTTCTGTGACAGCAATAAAACATGCATGCAACTTGTGCATTGAAGTCATGAAATGGATTACAGATGCAATTAAAATAAGGTAATCAAAAGTTTACAAATGGGGGGGGGTGATGAAGACACTCCTTGTCTGGGGCACCATTTGCTCTCAGGCCAGCTCTGCAATGACCCCCTGAAGTTTTGCCTAGCACTACAGATGATCGTGAGCAGCCTCTGATCTGTTTTATTTAGACAGTAATGGCTACATGGGAAGGATTGTCTTTTACAATGTGCCTGACCAGCACCTAGCACTGCGGGGTTATTCATTTATTTGGAACCACTATGCATAATAAATAAGAATATAAAATTTGGTAAAACAATGCTGGGGGGATAGCTCTGCAGTTACTCAATATGACATTTACTAAGGCTGTGTCTACATCAATGGTAGCAAATTCACTGGTGTCAGATTGATTTATGTGGTTCGAGAGAGCAGCAGTAAAGACACACACTCAATCTGGAAGTCAATCTAGTAAAACTACCTCCTCTTGTGGCGTTGTGCTGTGTTAATGGGAGTGCACTTCCCATCATCATGCTGCAGTGGAGATGGCACATAGAACCTAAGTTACAAAGTCAACGGGAGTCACACAAGCTACATAACTTATGCTACTCCCATTGACTGCTGCTGAAATTTTGCTGGTAGTGTAGGCTGGGCCTAAGAAAGCAACTTGTGAAAACAGCAGTGCTATGGCTTCCATCTGGAAGATTGAAAAAAACATAGGACCCAGCTTACAGGCAAATTAATAAAGGCAACAAGCAGAATGAATCCATAATAACTGGTACAGATGCAGAACTGATAGAACTCATCTGCTAGAAATGAGATTGGTGCTAGATGGTCCTCCAATTTATAAAGGCTAGATTTCTTCAATGCTTTTAATGTAATATTAAACAATAAGAAAATATTTTTAAAAACACAGGAATGGCAATAAAATTAGACACAGGCATTTAACTCAGTGGGTATGTCTACACTATGGCTGTGTTCACACAGCACTTTTGTTTCGAAACAACCTCCTTGTTTCGAAACAAAAAAAACCATGTTCACACGACGCACAGTTGTTTCGAAACAGGGGAAGCCTGTTAATTTTGTTAATTCGAAATAAGATATTTCGAAATAAGGTGTTGTTTCGAAACAAGTTGTTTCGACACAACTTGTTTCAAAATAACCCTGTGTGTGTGAACACAGCCTATGAGCTTAAGTCAACTTAAGCAAAGCCCTGGTCTCATTTGGAGTTCATTAAGTCGACTTAAGGGCTTCCTTAAGTCAACTTAATAACTCCTGCCCTTAAGTCGACTTTAAGTGAACTTTATTAAGTTGACTTAACACAACGTTTCCATTTAAGTCAATTTTATAAAGTCAACTTAAGCCAGGGAGACCCATTTAAAGTAGAGTTCCAAAGGGGCAGCCGTGTTAGTCTAGTAAAGCAAAAAAAGCAAGGAGTCTTGTGGCACTTAAAGACTAACAGATTTATTTATCGCATGAGCTTTAAATGGGTCCCCCAGGCTTAAGTCAGTTTTATAAAATTGATTTAATGCAGTGTGGCCTCACTAAGTCAACTTAATAAGGTTTACTTAACATCGATTTTAAGTAGACTTTATTAAGTTGCCTTAATAAAGTCGACTTAAAGTCGACTTAGCTTTTGTAGTGTAGACACAGCCAATGGGGCTATTTAGAATATTGACTTGCTTTTTTAAAACTCTTTCTGTACAGGAAATTTGAAGACCTAAAAGCAACAAAAGCATGTATAACCAGATGCAGTTAAACACAGGGCAGTGAGATGATGGGGAAATGGAACCAGGATTTTGCTCAAACTTTTTCATGCTGTTGGCCTCTGATAACAGTGAGTTATCAAAGTTAATGGTGGCTGCTATTAAAAATATGGTGATAGCTGAAAGGCACGCTAAACTTTTACAAAATCAATCAATAGGTAAAGATAAGAGATTTCAGTGTACTCTTCAGGTAGTTGGCTTCATGGTAAATTTTACCACTAAACTTGTTGATTTGCACACAGAAGTTGAGTCTCTTCCTCCAGGTGCTCACATGCAATATGCTATAAAGTCTTATAGTTTGATGATGTGTTTTTGATGTTAGCTTGGGGTTGTTACCTTCATGTATTTTAAGGCTGAGAAAATATTTGTCCCAAAACCTTGCAAATAATTTTTTGTTTTTTAAAGAGAAAGAAAAAAGTTGAGGCATAGCAAATTAATAGACAAAGATGAAACAAGCAGGGATTTTTGACACATTCTCTATTCCTGGAATGAATCCACACATGAGGAGCAATGATCTAAAGGTTTAATGAAAAAGCTTTGGAATGTGAAAGCCACTGCAGCAGAAGGCATATTATTCATTTAAAGTATTTTTATAAACCATATCAAAATATACCCAGGCATAAAACCCCCATTTTAAATTATAATTTTTGTACAGATTCCATTTTGATTTTTAAAATGTTTATATAGTGAAAAAATACTATACCCTTTCCATCAAAATGTAGGAAACTGTAAATCATGTACAACTCTTTATTGGATAAGAAATAATCAGGGAAGTTTCAACACTCTTGCCAAAGCGCAGGCTTTCCCTCTGCAGTGTTAAGGACAGTGGTGACTTCAGCTTTACTTGTAATGTATCTGAGTTCCTTAAGTGTGCTGCTGTCTGTAACAATACTTAAGAGAAATCAAGATGCTGCTAATCAGCACTGATGTATCGCGGCACTTTGCCACCAGAGAAGCCCAAATCTCTTATCTAAGGACCAATGTTCCCTCTAAGGGCCCAATGCAGCTGAGCAACGTATATTGTTCACTGCGTGGGCCCCCACTGCTCGGGCCCAATCCTGCCCCCCCGTGGCCCAATCCTGCCCTCCTCCACTCAAGCTCCGCTGTCTGCCCGGCCTCCTGGCATCAGGGGCAGAGCAGCCAGCCCAGACTACCCTCAGCCAGCTGCACCTCCCTGGGGAGCAGAGGGGGCTGGCGCTGAGCTCCAGCGTGTAGGGTCGGGGCCCTGGAGCGGCCCACTCCCAAAGAGTTTGGGCTGCTTTGTCCCCAGCCCCCCCCCCCCCCACCGTCCTGAATGGGCCTGATCCCTGGCCTGGGGGGGCCGGGGCGAAGCGGCCCAAACTCTTTGGGAGCGGGCCACTCCAGGGCCCCGACCCCAGATGACAAAGCTCAGCTCCGGCCCCCTCTGCTCCCCCGGGAGGCACAGCTGGCTGGGGGTAGTCTGGGCTGGCTGCTCTGCCCCTGCTATGGTGAGGCCGAGCGAGCAGGTGGTTGGAGCAGCTTCCGGCCCCGATGGCCCATGCCCCCCCCGCCCCCGTTCCCCACCACCTGGGAGTTGGAAAGAAGGCAGTTAGGGCGAGTCTGCGCGTGCTCAGTGAGTGCTTACTCTTAGAGGGAGTTTTAAAAACTCCCAGCTCAAAGGTTCTCTCAGCCAGTCGGAAGACTTTGTCTTCCGGCAGGGCAGGAATTGCAGCTGCTGGCCACGTACAGCCATTAGCATTCCCTGCACCAGGCAGTGCCGGGGCCGCACAGCTTAGAGGGAATTGCTAAGGACTCTTCTTTGGTGGGAGAAAAACTTGCATCCATTACAATAATTGTGAAGAATGTATAAAGCCAGTAATCTCTTATCAAAACCCCCCCTTAAAAGAGGATCTGACACATGACAGTGTATAATGTACATATGCAGATAACTGTTACGAGGCCATCCTATTCATTTAGCACATGGCTTTCCATATGTAACCTTTTGAGGTCTGCGCTACTAATTAGAGCATGAAGATTTACTGAATGAATGAAATTATATTTTAATAAATTTTGGGGACTGTCCCAGATAGCAGACCTGGCTTCTTCATTTCACAAAGAGGAACAGAAATGTTTTCTTCCACCCCAGTGAAATTTCTTGTTTCAGCCACAAAACCAAAAAATCAGTTAATTGCTCAAGTCCTGACCACAGCAGTTTCTATCGGCTGAACATAGAACCAAAGAGATGACAAGCACAGAATTACAATAATAAGCATTGTGCAAAGCATTAGCCTGCTTCCATATAGGCAGAGTGACTGAGATCCAACAAAGTGATGTAAAGGAATTGCAAAGGTGATTTTAAAAATGTTGATAAACCTATAAAAGCCAAGCAATGTTCATGTGGTGACAGACACTCCATTGAAACAAATTACATGTTTGTTTACACTATTTTCTGAGCTTTGGAGAAGTCCTGTCCTTAACAGTCATATCAATTAATTTATTTTTCTTCACTGTTCTTTAGAATCCCCTAGGTTTTCCAGTGAATTCTGCATCTTACAGCGCATAGTCTATAACAACCTAGCATCAAATGGACAGGAATCCTGGGTTTTCTTCCATTTGTTTTTAGCAAATTATAAGTCACATTAAAGGGAACAACAACTGCAGTCTTCAGAAGGGATGGCATTGATTTGCTGTTACTGTATGACCTGATCCTATGTTTTACACCCCCTTGCATTTATTTTCATTCCATTCTGTAAGTTCACCCATCTTTGAAGCATCTGACGAAGTGGGATTTTCTCCCACGAAAGCTCATGTGAAAAATAAATCTGTTTGTCTTAAAGTTCCACATGACTCCTTGTTTTTATTGATACATGAAGCACATAGGCTATGTCTACACACACATCATTATTTCAAAATAAGTATTTTGAAATGAGTTATTTCAAAATAAAGTCCTTATTTCGAAATAAGTTAATTTGAATTAAGAAAATGTTAATTCGAATTAAGGGAAAGCCCGCTATCGAAACGGCTGTTATTTCGAAATGATTATTTCAAAATAAGGCCGTTCGGACATGTTGTTTCGAAACAGTTGTTTTGAAACAATGGTGTTGTTTCGAAACAACATGTCCAAACAGCCTTATTTCAAAATAACTGCCATTTGGAAATGAATGGGGTGTAAGCTGTTTCGAAACAATGGTTCTTATTTCGAAATGACGGATCCCGTCATTTCGAAATAAGAAAACGTTGTGTGGACCTAATCTCCTAATAACCAGTGTTATTTCGAAATAAAAGAGATGTGTAGACATACCCATAGACACTAACCATTCAGAACTGCAAAAAGTCAGTATTCATTCCTGCAAGGCTACCTCACCAGAAGGCTGGATTTGGAGGCAGGAAGGTTGGGCATGAATTCAGTGGGAATGTCTATAAAGGAGTTCAATAAACATTAACATCCAGAGGACAGAAGCTTTATATAGTTCTAGGCCCTATGGCAAAGAGCCTGATCAACAGCAGTCTTGTCACAAGAAAGGCAGAACATATCAAGATGGCTTAGTTAGTGAAGTCTATAGCCATTGCACAGAAACCGGTAGCCAGTAAAAGCTTCTATAGGATGCAGTGTCCTGGCTGAAACTCATAGCAGTCGCCTTCTAGGATGGACAGGGAGTTGTTTGCTTTTCATCTGTTTTCTTCTTTGTCTGAAGCTTCCACAGACAAAATATGTTCATTGGTTTGAGGGACAGGACTTATGCGAATAACGACTGGATCATTTGGAGACTTTGTGATGATGTCCTCACCACTGTGATCATCTGATCTGAAGGAGACATTAGATGAACGATGGTGGACAGGTGATTTTGGCGGAAGTGGGGTGGAACTGGCATCCTGGAACACAAAACAAAATTAAAGTGATGGGGCACTAGACCAGGGGTAGGCAACCCCCAGCAAGTATGCCAACAGTGGCACAAGCCCGTTCAGAGCAGCACAGAGCACCCTCTGCAATGCCACAGAAACTGTCACTCCTGCCGCTCCAGACAGCTTCTTTTGGGGGCAGCTGGGGCACAGAGGGTTCCTGCCATGCCCACGCTTCAGGCATGCTGGAGAAAAAAGTTGCCTGGAGCAGCTTCTCTCCATGGTGTGCTGCCACAAAAAGGAGACATGCTGGGTAGCTTCTTTCTGCAGTGTGCCTGGAGGACCCCCCAAAAGGAGCTGCTCAAGGAAGCTTCTTTCCATAGCATCCCTGAGGACCCCTGTTCCCAGGCACACCACCAAGAGGAGCCACTCCAGGCAGCTTCTTTCGATGCTCCTTTCAGCAGCATGCCTGGGAAGAAACTCCCAAACTCCAGTCATGGCTGGTGCTAAATTTTCCAGTAGCTGTTGCTTCTCTTTGATGGAAGGAGCCACTGGCACTGGCTGATGGCTGGAGACAAGGGGCCAGCACTGGGATCAGCAAAGTTTGCTGACCCCTGCACTAGTCCATGACTGGGACCCTCAGGCATTGTCACAGTATTATTAGCAAGATCAGCAGAGGGAGAAAAGAGAATTTCAAGCCACTTAACTGGCTCCAAACTAAAGATTTCACCTCACTATGAAGTTTTTCTTTTTGGTAGGGGAAAGAGAATTATATGCTCCTGGAGATCAAAGACTCATAGACTTAAAGGTCAGAAGGGACCATCATGATCACCTAGTCTGACCTTCAGCACATTGCAGGCCACAGAACCTCACCTGCCCACTCCTGTAATACACCCAGAACCTCTGGCTGAATTACCGAAGTCCTCCTGTCAAGATTTAAAGATGCCAAGTTAAAGAGAATCCACCATTTACTCTAGTTCAAACCAGCAACTGACCTATGCTCCATGCTGCAGAAGGTGAAGACCCCCAGGGTCTCTGTCAATCTGGCCCAGGGCAAGGGGGAATTCCTTCCCAAACCAAAATATGATGATCAGTTAGATCCTCAGCATGTCACTGAGACCACCAGCCAGACAGCTTGGGCAGAATCCACTGCAGTGACTCAGAAACCTCCCTATCTAGTGTCCCATCTCTGGTTTTTGTAGATACAGTAGTCACGACTAGCTGTCACTGATGGGCCACACAGCTTTGTAGGCAGTCTCATCATACCTCATCCCCTCCATAAACTAAACAAGCTTAGTCTTGAAACCAGTTGTTTTCTGCCCCCACTGCTCCCTTTGGGAATCTGCTTCTATAATTTCACTCCTCGGCTGGTTAGAAACTTTTGTCTAATTACAAGCCTCAACTTGTTTCTCCATTTTGTCACCCAGGCTTCTTGCATTGGTGAGCAGGCATCTTAGTTGTTTCTGCTTGGCTTTGGCCAGATTCCTCGGCTGATTAGGTACACTGATTCTACTTCCAGTCTCACCAACCTGACTCTTAATACCAATATCAATGACACAATCTTGTCTCTTGATATCCATTCTCCTACCCTCTGTTGTTTCTTTTTCCACTGCTGTATCTTCCCTTACGTGATCATCCCCCCCAGTCAGTACTAGAAACAGGTGCAGAGATTACATGAGTATCTCCCAACCATGAGTACATGAGCTTCTCCTAACCATGAATGTCTTCCAGTGGTCAAACATCACAAAGCCTTCCTTACAGCACCACTGTATGAGCCATCTGTTGCTCATTATAATCTTGTCATGTCTTTGCTCTACTTCCCTAAGTACAGACAGAATCCCATTGAAGATCACCTGAGTCTCCATTTCTTTAAAACTCTTTCTCAGCCTAAAGTATTCTCCCTTGATGCATTCCAGTGAGAATCTAGCAGTATCATTTGTTTCCATATGAAGGGCAATCAGTGGATTCTTTCCTGCTCCCATTAAGATCCTCTTCAGCCTCAGATCTACATCTTATACCTTAGCTCCCAGCAGATAGCACACCACCCTGTTCTCTGGATCATCTTTGGTGACAGGCTTGTCTGTTCTTAGTAGGACAACAACAATCATGTTGAACAGCCTCTTCCTGTTGTTGGTACAATTATCCACCCTTCCTTCTTCACTTTTTCTGGCTGCAAGTGCTCTTTTCTTTTGATCTCACTTGCAGAATTTTATGAGTCATCCTCGATGTTCTCAGGGCTTCGAACTCGAGCGATCTCCATTGACTCTTTCTCTTTTCTTGTTGGACTAGCAGTTCTCTTCTTTCTTACCCGCACCCCCTTCTGTTACTGCCTATTGTGCACCCTCATTTTCCCACTCAGTGTACTTGTTCCTCAGCTCTACTTCTCCTTTGCAAGCCAATCTTTTTCTCCGCCCTGTTTTCATAGTCACATACTTCCACTGGTCACTTCCTCACCCAGCAATCTACCCTACCAGTCAGGGGTTAAAGTAAAGGGGAATGCCCTGGAATGGTGTTTTGGGGCCCCCTATTTTTAGGGGGTAATGTTCCAAGGCCCCCTAAAAATAGGGTAATGCACCAGAATGCTGTGCTCCAGGGCCCCCTAAAAAGAGAAAGAATGCATCAGAACACAGCATTCCAGCACGTACCCTTAGGGCTGGCTCAGGGAAGGGGCTGTGGGCTGGAGCAAGCCCGGCCACCCGTCCCCTTTCTTGGGGCCTGTGGCAGCCCTGCATTTTCCTGCTAGGCCCAGATGGTGCAGGCAACCTGGGCCCAGTCTCGGGCCTGTCACTGTCTTGCTAGCCAGCCAGCCAGTCAGTGCTGCAGCCTCCTTATCTCCCCCTGGCCCAGCCAGGCACCTTAGCAGCCCAGTTAAGGGGGCCCTAAGGGTTGGGGACAGTCAAATCCCAGTGAGGGGAGGGCTGGGGAGGTGTGGACAGGGCTGGAGGCTGAAGGGGGTGGAGTGAAGATGGGGGAGTTGAGGGTGGGGGTTAGGAGGGCTAGAGTGGTGACATGGGGGCAGGGAGCTTAAGGAATGGGGACAGAAGAAGACATGGGGAAAGAGGGGTCCAATGTGGGCAGGAATTTTGGGGGAAGTAGGTGGGGTGGGGAGGCAGGCATTTGGGGGGCAGTAGCTGGGGTGGAGAACAAGCATTTGTGGGCCATAGCTGGTGTGGGAGGCAGTAACTGGGATGTGGGGGCAGCCGTTTGTGGGCAGTAGCTGGGGTTCATGAAGGGGCGCCTGGACCTGTGTGAAGGGGGTCCAGACCTATGTGAGGGGGACCCAGAAATTTAGGAGGGTTCCAGGGCTCACCAAATTATACTTTAACCCCCCTCCCAGTTCTCCAGTCCAGCTTGCATTTACAAGTCTTGAGGTTTATCTTCAGCCTCTTCTCTCCTTCCCTCTATCATCCATTCAAATCCCCTTCAAAACTCAACCACAGTTACTACCTGGATCTCAAAACCTCTGGTCTTCTCTGTCATCAGATCAATCAGGCAGTACCTCATACAAACAAACCACCTTTCACGTACCCTCTCCAGGATTATGTACATCCTACAGATTCCACGTCAGTATAATGAAAGGAAGTTGTGAAAACTTTCTTCCTACAAGCCAGTCATGGTACTTCTATTCTAATCTGAAATGTCCCCAAGATTCATCATTGTTTATCCTGGTACACTTGTCTTCCAACAATGTGTAACAGCCCACTGGGTAAGTCACCAGTTGGGCTGAACATAAATCTCTCTTTCTGAAAGCACAGGCCTTCCCAGCTTACTTTATGCAGACTAGCTACTGGAGAAGGAGAAAGGCCTATTTATGTTAATGGAGGTTATCAACAGACTGTCTTAAATTATGGAATTCATTTTCCATTACTATCCAGAATGTGTAATGTACCTCGGCATTTCTATTCTCTGCTGCTTTAAACTATTTTTTAATTGTTATTATGCCTAAACTAATTATTCTTTAATTATTTAGCCATTTGATTTTTAATTAGTTAACTGTTTAATTAATCATTCTTTAATTACTGTTAATTGTATGAAACTGTGTTGTTATTTTTTCCGAAGGATACTAAAATATATATTTCATTTTCTGTGTGTCTTTCTAGATACTGGTATGGCCCTGTTTATCATAGTGCCTTAATACTACTACTAAGCAGTGCTGAAAGTAGACTTTCAGTTCCACTACATTCTATATACAATAGTGATATATAAGCATCACCCTTTATTATAGCCATATTAAGGCTTTTACTTTCTTAAATTCAGCAAATTACGTGCAGATAGAGTCTCGAGTCTATTCTAGAGTCTCACCGCTACAAAGCTGGAGAGAGAACTTCCCTGTGGATGCTAGATGTCCAGCTGTATACTTGTCTGTCACTAACATAGTAGGGATTGGCTCTATAAATGTTACACAATAGAGTGGTTTTGTGGCGTGGATGTATGTCCACCACAGACTGAAATGAGAGCAAACATTTTCACATAGTTAGAATCGTTCTCCTCAAGTGAAAAGCTAATGTGGCCTCCTATTCTGCCACTGTTCAAACTAACGTATTAGCACACTGCACGACAAAGGTTTCCTTAATCCTTCTAGGGCCACTTTCACATTTATGCTGCTTGCAAACTGAGTGTGACTTGATGTGAAGTGAGATGGTCATCCCAGTTCGTTTCCTTATGGACAAACGTCTGTCTTCAAATAACCACCATGATTGCCACCAATTGGCATTGCCAGAAGTGAGACAAAGAATGAACGTGGGACCAATTCATTATTGTTCAGCTAACATATAGACTTTATGTTGTTCCCTGTTAAGTCTCATTGTGAATGAAAGAACAGAAACTTCAATCTTTGTGCTTACCTGGCTTGCTTGTATTGCTTTCAGCTCTCTCAGTTTCCATCTGATGTGAGCAAGCTTTCCTTTGCCTCCCACCTTTCCTGCAGCTGCCAGGGCAGCTTGGAAGAGTTTAGGTGTCGCAGCTCTTGGAGGAATGATAAGCACATCTTTTGATATTCCTTTTTCTTCTTTGGGTTTACTGTTGTTTTTCAGCATTTTCCTAGAAGAAGAAAGAGCCGAATTTTCTCTAGAGGTATGCAATACTGGATTAATTTTCTAACACAGAGAGTTCAAGTTTTGCAGCAGTTAAACTTAAACCATACTCTCAAAACCTTAGACTTTGACAAAGAGAAGAACTGGGAAAATAAAACCCTGTGAATATTTTTGTTCAGATTTTTAGGTATATGAAAATGAATTTCAACAAAGACAATTGTAAGGTGTTACACTTAGGGAGTCAAAACCAAATGAACAAACATAGGATGGGAGATAACTGGTTTGGTATCAGTACTGTTAAGGGTCTGGAAGTTGTGGTGGATCACAATCTCAGCAGAAGTCAACAATGTGATGTCGTTGCAGAAAAACCTAATGTAATTTTGGGTTGCATTAACAGAGGCATAGCATGCAAGTCATGGGAGGTGATACAACTGCTCTACTTGGTGCTGGTTAGGCCTCAGTTGGAGTACTGTGTCCAGTTTTGGTCACCACTGTATAGGAAGGATGTAGAGAAACTAGAAAGGATCTGGAGATAACTGACAAAGATGATCAAAAGGATGGAATGCAAGTCGTATCGGCGAAAGCTGAAGGAACTAGCTATTGGTATGTTTAGTTTGGAAAAGAAGAGATTAAGGGGGCACATAATAGCAATCTTCAAATATTTGAAAGGCTGCTATAAAAAATTGTTCTCTCTTGCCACAAAGGGCAGGACAAGAGGCAATGCCTTCAAACTATAGATTAGCAGATTTAGGTTAACTCTCAAGGAAAAATTCTTAACTGTAAAAACAGTAGGACAATAGAACAAACTGCCTATGGAAGTAATTGGCCATGTCCATGCACAGACAGTTAAATCTATTTAACTTAAATTGATTTAAATAAAGTCGCTAAAAAAATCATTAAATCAATTTAAGCTCAATCGATTTAACAGGTCCACACTAGAAAGTCAAATTGAACTAGCATGTCCAGGGACAGGACTTGCTAGTTCGATTTAGGAGAGGGGCACCATGGGAGGTATGGCAAGATGGCCCCCTAGAAGGGCCATGCTCCCACCCAATATATGAATAGAGAAAGGCACCCTGGGAAGGAGAAGGGCAAAAGTGTTAAATTGAAACGATTGTTAAATCGAAATAACAGATCCACACTGTATTATTTCCATATAACAGTTGCAATCCAAGCGTTGTTTCAATTTTAAATGAAGTTTTATTGAATTGATCTAACTTTCCTTGTTTCAATATAACGGAGCTCGTCATTTTGAAACAAGAAAATGTCGTGTGGACCAAAGTTTTTTTAAATCAAAATAACCAGCATTATTTCGATTTAAAACCTATGTGTGGACATACCCATAGTAACCCTTCCTTCAGAGGTGATTTTCAAAAGGATGCTGGGTGTCCATCTGTCTTGCATGGTTTAGATGCAACACATCCTGCATCTTGATGGTGAGGAGGGTAGGCTAGATAAGCCTTGCAGTCCCTTCTGACCGCATAGTTCTATGAGTCCATAAAACTGGTTTGGTTATGTTTGTTCCCATGTTGCATACATAGTTCCTGCATATATTCACGTGATGAAGTTTTACTGCTACAAATGTGTGCACAAATTTTAAATTTGCAAATATATAAATTACAGTGTCATCTACCTGATAAATGCATTAACATGTGCTTTTGTCTGCATCACTTGTACTTCAGCCACCTGCCCATGTCCCTCAGTCTACTTCTAACATTCTATCTAGCATGACAGTTAAGTAGTAGTAGCAGTAGCCCAACCTCTGTGCTGCTGAGCTTAACAGAATGAAAATTAATTAATGAGATTTAATTACCTGTCAGGAAAATTTAGGTTGAATATCAAGGAGTAATCTTTTCAAATGCACTGGTAAGAGCCCCATTGTGTGGCATGTCTAAAATTAGACTATGCAGAACACAAGTAAACAGGGACTAATTCTGCAATATCAGGGGGATAAACAAGATATCCTAATTGGTCTTTTCTATTTCTAAAGTCTAAATGATATACCGACACTCCTAGGATGAAATACAGCAATAAATTAGGAAAGGAAATTAAGAACACTCTCCTCAGCAGAACTGATAGGGAAATGCATTTTAAACTATAAATGGGATTCTGCGTAGTCAAAATGTAATTACATAAGACTCACTTGTGCCACAGTCCCCAGGTAAGGAGAGTTACACTGCTGAATGAGCTGAATGAGGGAACCAGACTGTGATTCTGAGAGTCACAGTCTAGTTCCCTCTTGTGCTCCAAGAGAAGGTGGGAATAATCTGCACCATCCCCATACCTAGTGGAGTACTTCCCTTGAAAGTTTAGCTCAGCCACACTGGCTGGTCCATAGCTGGAGGAGCCAAGGGCCAGTCCTACCAATAGAGGAAGCCCAGGCAGTCGCCTAGGGCACCTAACATTGTGGGGCACCAGAGGTTACTGGGCTGGGGCCAGCAAGGCTTTTAAATTTCCTGCCCTTCTGCGCATGTAGGCCAGGGTGGAGCAAAGCAAGAAATCCTCTGCTCCCCACACCAACAAAGATAAGTGCTGGGGGGGGGGGCAGCTAGAAGGAGTGGGATGGAAGGAGTGTGCGCACAGGTTGCTCAGCTGGCCCACCCCACAAGCCAGCCCATACTCAGCTGGACCCCCTCCTGGCCCTGCCCCTCAGCTGGCTCACCACTCAGCCCATGCTACTTGTCCTCTGCCCCTCAGCCAGCCTGTGGCTCGGCCAGGCTTGTGGGGGGGAGGAATAAGAGGAATGGGAAGAAGGGCCCACTACCCAGTCCGCATGGCCTTGGCCACCACCGGGGGGCAGGGGTGTCGCTGCCCCCGGGAATGACCTGCCTGCAAGCCCCGCCACCTGCTAGGGACAGGGCGGGAAGTGGCAGCCGCAGCCACGGGGTCACCCAGCCTTTGAAGGGGCCGGAAGCAGTGCAGCTACTGTGGATGGCTGGGCCCCGTATCCCCGGCTGGAGACAGGGCCGGGAGAGGCAGCCATGGCTGTGGGTGGCTGGGCCCCAGATCTCCAGCCCAATTCAGCTGGAGACTGGGAGAGGCGGGGCCCCGCCAGGACCCGGGGCACTGGCACCACCATTTGGGGCACGGAGCCCCATGTGCCAGGCACCAGTGACACCCCACCTGCCAGGGGGGCCACCAAAATCACAGGCGCCTAGGGCACCAAAAAGCCTTGGGCCAGCCCTGGCCAAGGCTCTGGCCATACCTCAACCATAAGTGTGAAACAGGAAGTAATGATTGCCAGTGCTCACCGTCAGCACCTTCTCCCCCACCTCTGTTTTGCCACCTTTGATCTGGGTTGTCTCGGTAGAGGAGCAAGATGATTCCTAAATTTCTCGCATAGGAGTATGGCCAGTGTCACAGGCTGGTCCTTGAATTGCAGTTGGCCAAGGCAGATCAATTATATTTTCTTGTGAAAAGTGTCATGGGAATTTTAAACCAACCATATATTATTAGGACCTCAGTTTAATATCCAGTCAAAAAACAGAAATTCCGACAGCACAGCCAAACAAATAAGAGTTCTGTGGCACTTTTAAAGACTAACAAATTTACTTATCACATGAACTTTTGTGGGAGAAAATCCCATTTCATCAGATGTTTGAAGACAGGGAATTTACATCTTCAAGCATCTAACAAAGTGGGATTCTCTCCCACAAAGGCCCATGTAATAAATAAATTTCTTAATCTTTTAAAAGTGCCACAGGACTCCTTGTTTGTTTGGCTGAAATAAACTGATACAGCCACCCTTTGGAACAGCACAGCCATTTTCTCAACGCTAACTCAAAGGGAACAGCACCATCTACTGAAACATCAACAATTCCTATAGCACCTGCATTTTTGATCTTTATCCAACTCCTGGTCAAGCTGAAGACCACTTAGTTTATGAGAACTGATGAACCTGAGGCCCAAATAGATGAATGTACAATCTGGTGTACCCAGCACCAATAATTTTCCATTAACACTTTAGGTTGGATTTCTCTGGTCTGCAGCCCCAAAGATCACCCATTCTTTCTGAGTTTGAAAACTGTACTATATCAACATATTTAGGAAAAATGACATTTTAGAAACATCTTATGACTCACTTAGCCTTCCTACGCAGCAGCTTCTGAGATTCTGGATAATGCACCAAAATTTCATTCAAATCCTTCTTATCCAAGATGAAAAGGTTAGTAAATCCATGAGCCACAACATTTGCTGTGCGACGATTTCCGCCTCCCACTGCCAACAAGCTAATTAAAATATTAAGAGATGTTAACACTTCAGTATGTAGGGCCAAGACAGCTTTTGTCATTTAAAATCTAATCTTTCACATGGTTTGGTGGCCGAGTTTGCTTCAGGAGATGTGTCACCAGTGTACTTGGAGCTTAACTTTTGCCACCCACAGAACGTTAAACATCTAATATTTTAAGTGTTCTGTGATAATTGATAGGAAAGTTGATACATAAAAATGATTTCATTGTTATTTTATAGCTATTGCTTTTTAAACTAGTTTGATGCAGACTAATGCAAACACAAAAGTACACACTATCAGTACATCTGTACTGCACTTTGTTGTCTAGTGATTGTTATACAGGCAACTCTCTTGGGAGAGAGAGTTGTGTCATCTCAGCACAGATCAAAGGGCCTAGAACAGGAAAGATTGCAACAATTTCTTTTCACCTGCAGCGGCTGGCTGAGCCGGGTGCCCCGGACCCTGCGGCGGGCTTTGGGGGCAGCCCGGTCGGGGGTGCAGCGCCCAGCTGCCTGGCTCTCCACCCTTGCCTGCAGTCCCCTTCTGCTGGCCAGGGGACACCCCTCAGCACCCTGGCCAGGGTGCTGAGGGTTCCCTAGCCAGGGTGCTGAGGGGGCAGCCCTTCCTCCCAGGGTGCTTAGCACCCTGGGAGGAAGTGTCAAATGCTGTTTCGAAACAGCCATTGTTTCAAAACAGCATGTCCCGTTGGCGTTGTTTCGAAACTAGCTGTTTCGAAACAACGGTTTTGACGGGAAACCAGGTTTAAGCTGTTCCAAAAGAACGGCTGCCATTTTGAAACAAGGGGTTTCCTTGTTTCGAAATGGCCGTGCGTTGTGTGGCCATGGCAATTCTTATTTCGAAACAACCTCGTTGTTTCGAAATAAGAATGCTGTGTGAACACACCCTGAAAGGCTTTGTTTCAAAACAACCCTTTTGATTCAAGGGCTGTTTCAATTTCCTAGCTGGTTTTACTATCTCGAATCAAGGTTTGTTGTTTCAATATGAGGGAGCTCCTCATTTCAAAACAACAAAACATCATCTGGACTTAATTTTTTTTTAAAGCTAAACAATGGCTGTTGTTTTGCTTTAAAACCAACGTGTGGACATAGCCTTAGTCCCCTGATTTTATTTCCCCAGTTCCCCATCGATGCTCTTTCTGACCTTATTTCTCCAAACACAGAGCCAGCTTTCAGAGTCACAAGCACAGTTTTGCCATCAGGTCCTCCAAGCACCTGTACCTGTCCAGCTTGTATAATGTACATCTCTCGGCCAATTTCCCCCTGAAACAAAGATAAGAACAACTTGTGAGGTGTGCACTCATTATTTTGATGTAGTCCAGAAAGAAGGGATGAAAAAGTAAGGAAAATATACAGAGACCTGATTCTGTAAGTTAATCTATGCAGTTACTCCATGATTGCTATTTTATTCTCTCTCATAAAGATCTTTTCATAACTTTCCATTTGCTGGTCATAATAAGAACTCGGGAGGTTCCAAAACAGGGGAATAGTTTCTATCATTTTAATAGGTTTTATCAGCTTCATCATGTGCCTTTTTTTCACTGAATGCCTCTCAACATTTTTATTCTTTTCTTTTTCTGTTGTTTTATCCTACTTATTCTCTGTTATTCTTTAATGAGCACCCACATGTTTTCCCTCTGCATTGTTTCCCATTAATTTGAATGCTGTGAACATTTCACTCAGCAGAGGTCACTCTTTGCACAAAATGAGCAGTATCACCAATGCTAATAGTAAAACAAACAAGGAGTCCTATGGGACTTTTAAGGACTAACAAATTATTTATCGCATTGTTTTACGGAATGAAACTAACACAGCTACCCCTGTGGAACATGTCAACACTAACAGTGACACAGATCACAGTTTTGCTTTGAAATGCCATTGCTCAACTTCATCAGTTCCTATGGTAGCCAGGCATGGCTCTTCTTATTGCTTCAGGCACCAGGCTGGAAATGCAACACAGGAATGGTCAAAAGTGACTGTTGTGACTCCCAGCATGACCTAGAGACTGCTACTTTACAGCAGCCTTGTATGGCTGCTTATGGTCTTCCCCACAATCCAGAAAAGCTGAATCACTTTGCACTCTGTTCTCATTGTTGCCCTCAATATAAATTTCTTGCTCCTATCCACACCATCAGTACCTACTAAATAGGCTGCACAGGAGAATAGCATGAAGGTGCATACCTCAGCTTTATGCTACTTCTGTACTGGAGAAATTCCCCCAGAGGCCTTTTTGATTTCTTTATGCCTCTGTGTGGTTGTAGTGGCAACCACAGTCTGGTGCCATCTCTCTTTTAACCCAGTGTATCTTTTTGCCAAACATGAGCTTCCACTTCTGGCCCTGCCTCCTCCCCAATGCATACAGCATCACTTTATTCCTAGTTGAATGTACGTAAAGGAAATGTTTGTTACCTTCTTACACACGTAGTCATTAGGTAAGTAAACAACAGATCTAAGCCTCTTCAGCATGTCAAAAATCATCTGCCTATCACAGCCCTGAACCCAAAAGAGGAAGCAGAATTACTTAATTTGTAGCAGCCTTTCAGGTATCATCGAGCAATGTAAGAATGAAGAAGGTAGACAGTACCTGAAAGAGCGCCACCTTGCTGACTATGTCATAGTTCACATCAATAGCAATATCCAGCCTCATCTTGTCCGGCAGCTGCACCAGCAACTCTGCTTCGTCTGTTAAAAAAGCATCAAATCAAAAAACTAGCGACTTACAGAAATGTACTCTACCTTTCAAATATGGAGTCAGTAACAGCTCCATGCAGAGACTAACCACCAGATCATGCCTTCTACTTTTTGCATGGAGGTCAGGAAACTCTGCAAAAATGATTCACATTTCACTTAATCTGAGCCTTAACATCCCTTTGACTCTGCAGAAGCACGTCTGCATAATTTGCACAAGGGACTGCAGTTTTAAGAAGTGGTAGGTAGTGGAGAGCAGCTCTTAGCAGCTTAACTCCTCAGTTAACCCAGCATGTCAATATATAAGGTAAGGGAGATCCTGTCAGCCTGATCTACAGAAAGTCCTGCTCTATGTTCTTACAACCATCCCCTAGGAAGGGAGTTGATCCAGATGTAGGTGAGGAACCAATTTAATAACAGAACCTGAGGCAGCCATCCTGCCATGAGGGAGGGACAGTATGGGGGAGGAACATGGAGGCACTGGTCTCTAATCCAAATATAACCAACTACAGTTTAGGAGAGTCGCATCCCTGCCTAGCCCATAGAGCTGCTCCCTGCATCAAACTACCATCTGCTTTCCCCCAACAGGCTAATTTAGCAGGAATTGTGAGTTCTTCCTACAGAAGGTTGTGATTTGGCCAGCACTCTCAATAGAGTTAACTTCATCTATAGACTGGGAGTTGCAATCTTGGAATGCTCTGTTGTGTGAGCCTGTTAGAATGATACGGATCTCTTACCCTAGATCAGTGGTTGTGCCATGAGAACTGTCCAAGTATACCACAAAATTTTGAACATTGGTAATGAAAATCAGTGTAAACAAACATTGTTTCATCTTAAACAATATTCTAGCCAACCAAAATTACAACTCATAAAATTTGTGAAAATTAATCATCAAATTAAAAGGGAGGTATGGTCTTTCAATTCTAAAATGCAAACATTCTAAACACAGGTGGCCAAAGGGCAAAATTGAGATGATGCATTTTTTCCAATGGATTTGATCCTTCATTAGTTTGTTGTATGCACTGTGTTGCAAACCTAGTAAGGTCATAACCATAGTGAACGTAAGTAAGTGGTCTAGTGAGACTGTAACCATACTAAATGTAAATAAATGTGACATTTATGAGCAATCAGTTCAGCTGAAAAAGGTGGTTGTGCCATGAAACTGTTGCACTGAAGTGTGCCTTGTTACGGAAAAGGTTCGGAACCACTGCCCAAGACCATCTGTAATCGACATTGACAATAGCTGACAAAATGTTGTAAGCTTTCAGCAACAAACTGATGCCAATAAAGTTCATAGATCATGGTAAAAATATCAGAAATGCATGAACTTAAAGTCTTACAACAACAATAATCCAAATACAACCACTTCTTACCTAGCATGCCCTGTGAATGCCAGGTGTATTCATACCATGTTTTGACCCGATTCTGAACAGATTTGGAGATTTTGTAAGAATTCATGTATTTAATAGTACTGTCCATGCAACTCCGATAGTAAGTTTGTCCTGCCGTAGCAGCACCAACTACATCTCTCATCTGAGTTGGAGGAGGGAAGAGAAAAAAATTAAGGGAAACAGTTTATTCATTATGACTTATGGTTGTTAAGTAGCCTAAAGACATAACAACTAGCTTCTTAGACTGCATGTACACTGTGTATCACAACAGAGGATTTTAGCTTCTGGGTCCCCAGATTCATAAAACCATTGGCATGCAGGAAGTCAATAGCACCCCTATATTACTAAAACAAATGTTAAAATAAGGTAAGAAGAACCACTGGTACAATTGGGATTTTTCAGTGTGTAAAGTTGGAAAGTGCAGGGCTGACCTGAAACTTGATTTCAGAGATGTGACATTAAAAGGAACAAACAACACCATGACCTATAATTATCATACAGAAGGGGAGAGGAATTAAGTTTTTACTTACCTGACCAATCATAACAGAGAAAGCAAAGACCCCCGTGAAGTAGTTCAGAAGCTGGAAGATTATCTCAAACAGATTATGAGGATCAGGCAGACCTCCAATAGTAATTAAAGTTTTGACAGCCCAGTAATAGCAGCGAATATAACTACAAAGAAAAAAAGAACTTTTCAACAAGTTTCCTGCACCTGAAAACTCAGTATTTGCTTTACACCATTAGGACAGTTCTGACATTTTCAGCAAGCAACAGCTGGGAAACTATAGAGAGACTGATTAGGTGGGGAAAAGGAAAAAGCTAAGGGGGTAAAAACCTCCCCACTCCCTTAATTGCAAACTTTTCTGGAAAGCCTGATAAGGCACAAATTTCCAGAGGGGTAGCCATGTTAGTCTGTGTACATTAAAAACAATGAGAGTCCTGTGGCACCTTAGGCTATGTCTACATCTACAACATCAGGCAAGTTCAAACTAATCGCGGCTTTTTAGTTCAAGTTAGCCGTGCGTTCTAGTTCAAACTAAAGTTTTAGCTCGAACTAGAACACGCAGCTAGTTTGAACTAATGGCTTAGTTCTGAACCAAGTCTTAGTTCACATATTGCATGCACTTAGTTCGAACTAAAGTTCAAGCTAAGTGAGTAGTCCGAACTAGTGCCGATGCTTACGAGTTCAGACTAAGCTTTGCCTAGTCCAACTAAGACATTTCTTAGTTTGGACTAGGCAAAGCCTAGTGTGACCATGGGCTAAAGTCTGGACTAATTTGGCAGCATAGACATATCCTTATAGACTAAGGCTATGTCCACACTTACACAGTTAAATCGATTTAACTTATATTGATTTAATAAAATCGATATAAAAATCATTAAATCAATTTAAGTTAAATCAATTTAACAGGTCCCCACTAGAAACTCAAATCGAAATAGCATGTCCATGGACAGGCCTTGCTATTTCGATTTAGGAGAGAGGCACCATGGGAGGTGTGGCAACATGGCCCCCTAAAAGGGCCATGCTCCCATCCAATATATAAAAAAAGGAAATCACCTGGGAAGAAGGGCAAAAAGTGTTAAATTGATTTAACAGTTAAATCAAAATAACATGTCTACACTGTGTTATTTTGAAATAACAATTTTGATTTAACTGTCATATCAATATAATACTAGGTTTTATAATATCAATATGACTTGACATTGAAATGAGGGAGATCCTCATTTTGAAATAAGGGAACATTGTGTGGATCTACCATTTTTTAAATCAAAATAAGCAGCATTATTTCAATTTAAACAGTGTGTGTGGACATACCCTAACAGATTTCTTTGGGCATAGGCTTTCATGGGCTCCAACCTATGCATCTAATGAAGTGGGTGGGAGTCCATGAAAGCTTATGCCTGAAGAAATGTTAGTCTTTAAGGTGCCACAGGACTCTTGTTGCATCTGTTAAGGCAAAAAAGTTTAGGGGACACCTGGAAAACAGGGATGCCTGCACTTCTGAGAAAAGAGGTCACCAAATTTTTTTTTTTAATGGCAGAACAATGTATTTTTCCCTAGCCTAGCTCTTGTTGAGAGCTGGACAATTTTGGCTGAAACATAACATGATACTATCAATTATAAGGATTCAGGTTGAGGTGGACACATGTGGCACTCAAAATTTCCACCTATAGTTTACCAAAGTTATAAGTAATTTAAGGTGTTATAATGGGAACCATCAGGCTACCTTAATAATAAGCAGTTCAACCAGCCCTGCCAGTAATCGATCAGATAGGGATGATTTTGTACTGGAAATGTTAGGCTTATGACTAAAAAGTGGACTTGGACATCAGAAGTAGTATGCTGATTCAGCACTGGCTGCATCCAGACCGTCTCACTATCACTCCTATCCTGACTTATTCCAAAGCAGAAGCAGGCAAGCATGGAGAGTACCTGTTTCCTTTCCCATCATAGACCCATGAGGTAGAACCCAGTCCCTGGTACGATGATGCCCAGTAATACAAGCATGAGTTCACATGTAAGCTGAAGAGTAAATAGGCTGTGGTCCTTATCACTCTGCAATGAAAGGCAATGATGAAAGAGGAAAGATCACAGTGTGCCTGGTCATGAAAAATACCTTAAAAATCCCCCCAAATATTATTAAAAGTGAAAAATAGCTAATGGGAAAACAGGGCAAGCTCTGATACTTATGGCCCTATTAGAAAGGGAGAAGGACTGCTTCAGAATATTTGATTCCAATTATTCCATGGGACTCCCCACCAGTGACACAGCTAAAACACTACACAGCTTTTTTAAAATGTAGGGGAAAGTATATTTTTATCTGCTGTCTCACAGTCTTGGTCCCCATCACTATTGCCCTGAGTTCCAGTGGGAACAAAGTAATCAGCTCAAATAGTGCTGATACTTTTTATCACATGGAGCTTCAACTTTGAAGAGATTAATGACTAAAACTATTAATAATACAAACAATGTTTCAACAGTCATCTTTCATATTGTGGATCTGGGACATTTCCTGTAAGCTGTGCCAAGTGCTACAATGCAGAAGTCAGAGCTAAGACTGACTGAAAATGAGTCCCTGGGCTAGGGACAGGTGAAAAAAAATCACAGGTTTTGGGCTATGGAGAACTTAAGATGATGCTTGATTCCTGTGCCTCTCTGCCAGTCCTCTCAAGGTGAACTATTAGCATTGGCCTCCCACACAAGAGACGTTGCTAGATCTGCAGAAATCACAGAGACTGAGGCAGTCAGGAATGAGGAGAAAGAATTTTCTCTATCTAGAATGACTGTGAGTTAATCATATGGGGGACAAAGAGGAACTTAGAAGGGAATTGCTGCATCTCTATCAAATCATAACTCTTCCCCCTCCCACAAAAGGACAGTCCAAAAAACATCTTCCTCCAAAAGTCATAAAAAAAATGTATCAGTTGTTTGTCTCACCTGTAAACATATGCCTTACTCAGGATAGCTTCAAGCCGGTTATTAAACTCAAAGAAGGCCATGTACTGTTAAAGGGAATGTATACAATGTGCATAAGCTTCCCATCTTTCACAGCTGATAACTAGTGAGCTTAAACAAGAAAACTTTAACTAGCAGAAGTATGTTTCACCTTCAGACAGCCTCCCCAAAAAAGTCTCATTTTTCTTTTAATTATACTCTTACAGAAGGTCTGTATTAAAAATTACAAAAGGAGTAAAAGGAAAGATCCCAGAGCTTCTTCTAACTATGATGGAGCCTTTTTATTTTATTCAGTATTTTTACCATTTTAATTGTATTTTAGTTTTTGAGTGAAGTGGTAGATTGACAGCCCTGAAGACTCAAATGTTCAATGAATCTTTCAAATCTTGGCCTTTTTCCTAATTTGGTATGGCCACTCCATTAGTGACCATACTGAGACAATTGACTTATTTCACTTATTCAAAGAAATAAGTGGTAATGGATTTCACTTGATACCAATGAGGCCTGGATTTGAGCTAGTGGCTCCAGAGCCAACTGAGTGGTCTAATCTGTCTGGAAGTAACTTTCATGCACACTTTCTCCTGTGTGTATTTTGAAATGTTGTTTTACTTTCTTTTAAAACCTAAATCACTTTAAAATTTCTCACAGGAGAGTTGTTCCTCTGTTTATATCAACAACAGGGAAAATCTATACTCATATGACATGGAACTCACCCTGACCGTTATTGAAATCAATTGTAAAACTCCATTATCTTCAGTATAAACAGGATCAATGTGTATTTACAGTCCCCCCACCCCTCAAAGAAACTAAGTTCCCCCAATGCCAGCTAAAATGTATGGCAACTTTTAATAGTATCTTCAAACCTCTTCCCCCTCTGCCCCCATGCAACTGTACTATCATCTATAATGAATCTACTTCTACAGACAACAACAGCGCATCAAAAGGAGTACAAGATTCTGTTATATATACTAAAAATGCAATTCCCCCCTTGTTTTTATAATCTCCTGACTTACCTTTAAACAGCGAGGCAAACGCAAGAGAGAATTTACACCAACTTTGAAGTAAAAGAAATCCAGGGGAAGAAGGCAGATCACATCCATCTAGAACTCACATGTTAGACCATAACAGAAAACACAGGGTGAATTTAAATCATGGGAGTCTTGCTTCCATCAGTACTCAGGAAAGGTATACAGGACTCAAATCTGACCTCATTTACTAGGAAGTAACTTCCACTGAATTAAATAGTGGGGATGCAGGGGTGCAGTAAGGTAAGCCACTGGAAATTAAACCCATGTTATGTGGACACAACTATGCACAAGCTTCCATAAATTTATGCAGATAGAAGCTGATGTTCTTCTGAAGCTAACATTGCAACAGGAGCTCTACCACCCTTAAATGCATGCAGCAACCTCTCTTATCCACATCCAACTAGCTCTGCTCTTACCCACATTGAGGAGGCAACTGCTGCCTTTAGGACTTATTTACCAAAGTTCCTTTGATTCCCAGTTATATATAGCTAGCCCTTGTCCACACATACACACAGGGTATAAGCCAAGGGGCTCCTAGCATCAGGGGTGCTGCTGCCGCAGAGCCCAAGGGGCTGCAGACCCCACATCTCTGGCCCAGCCCTGGCAGCGGCTTGGGCCAGATTGGACCTGCTGGGGCATCTGCTGCTGTCCAGCAGTGGCAGGAGCTGGATCTGTGCCTGGGCTACCTACTGCTGTCCAGCCTGGGGCTGGCTTCTGCTGCTGCTGGCCAGTGGCAGGCAGCCTGGGCGGGCCTGATCAGGCTCTGGCTGCTGCCTGCCAGCCAGCAACAAACACCAGGAAACAGATCTGAGCCTGGGTTGGTTGCCTTTGGCTGGCAGGCAGTGGCAGGAGCTGGGTCCTGGCCCACCTGCCACTGGTTGACAGGCTGCAGCAGGGGATGGATCAGGCCCACACGGGCCACCAGCTGTTGGCCAGCAGCAGCAGGAGCTAGTTTAGGCCCCAGCACTGAATTAGGGCATGGGCTCTGACCCTTTTTTTCAGGGGAGCAATACCCCTGCCTAGCATCCTTCCCTACTCAGACCTGGCCATCCTAAATCTGGCCTGCATCTCTCAAGATAAATATCATTCATATTTTTAAAATTATCCCAGTCCTAATATTCAGAGATGTGACAAATATTATTTGAATGTGGCCAGTAAAATAATAATAAAAACATGTAAAAATCAAATAAAATGCATCAGACCTTAAAGCGTTGGGATTTCAGGTAGTTCCATCTCATGGCCTTTTTATCGGTCTAGGTAAGAACAGGAAATAGAGGGAAATATCATCACTTGTTTGCTGTGTGGTTTTCCAACCTGCACCTGATTGAAGAGGTACATAGTATAGCCCCTTTGCAACATAACCACTTATTTCCTTCCCATTATATAGACTGAGAAGAGCAGAAGAGCCCTAATTATGTGGGAAAGGAATTGGAATGAGAAAGAGGGGGAGAGAGAAATGACATCTTCCCATCAAAACATTATAGTTACTGCCATGACCTCTCCATAGTTAACATGGTAGCTCCTCTATATCAAGACGTGATTTGATAAAAGGGCAGTAGGGGTACTGAAAAACAACCTGGCTTAGCTGCACATTTTTCTTGGGACCTTGAGTAAATTGTAATTTCAAAAGCCTATTAAATAACGTCTTCTCTGAACAGTGACAAATTTCACTATGTGTTCCGCATGCATCCCCCATGGGTGGAGTCTTCATGCAGCACTGGATGAAATGAGAAGATGGTAGCACAGCATGTATTAGACATACTGCTTCTGCTGGGAGTGGCCCCGCAGCAGCAGCACCAGGACACAGGACAGAGATTTGCAAGTTTCATTCCATCTGCTCCTATGATCTCAGTCCTGTATATGTTTTTCTTGGCCACTTCTTCCCATTCTCTACAGTAAAACCTCAGAGTTCTGAACATGGGAGTTACTAACTGTCTGGTCAAGCACACACCTCATTTTGAATCACAAGTTTGCAATCAGTCAGTGTAGTGCTGTGTCAAACATTAACTACTGAAAAAAGAAAGGGAAAGTTTAAAAAAGTCCAAGAAGGTAAATAGAACAGTTCCTGTGCTTGTTTAATTTAACATAAGGTAGTGAAAAGCAGCATTTTAATTCTGCACAGAGAAGTTTCAAAGCTGCATTACATCACTGTCAGCTAACCACAGCAAATAGTGTAGTAGCTAGCACCTCTGCTTAATATGCAGAAGGTCTTTGATTCAAGCCCCAGGGGGTTGGACTCAATGATCTCATGAGGTCTCTTCCAACCCTATGATTCTCTTCTGTTATAAACCTCTGAAAGAGCAACCATAACATTTTATATGGAGTTGAGAACATTTCAGAGTTACTCCATCCTGAACCACTACCACCCTTCAGAGGGACTGTGACACCATATGTCCAGAGCCCAAGAGCCAAAGATCTTTATAGGAAAAATTTCCCCTTTTATATATAATGGAAGGAATATAGCCTTTAGATATTGTTTGGCAAAGCTCATTTAGTTGGCTATGGAAAGTAAATCAAAGATACAGACTTCATTCTGCATGTCAAGCACATCCTCCTTTTGTAACCACTCTCATCATGTTATTAGTTTATTTTGGTTAGCTGCATTCAAGAAAATTAACAACAGAATTTACAGTGCCCTCAGCCCTGAACAATAACTGTTATAGGCTGAAGGCTCTTCCACAGCAGGTTATTGGCTAGGGCAGTGGTTCTCAACCACTCTGTTGGGACACATTACTGTGTCTCCTCACAGTGGTATGTTGGTCATGGAGAGCCAGGGAGTTGGCTGGACTGGGCCTAAGAAGGGTGGGCTGGTATTTCCTGTAGGACCCTGACACACCACCAAGCATGTCATGACCTGCAAAAGGTTAAGAACCACTGGGCTGGGGGGGAGAAGATTTCAGACTCACAGGGTGTGTTCACACAGCAGTCTTATTTTGAAACAACAGAGGTTGTTTCGAAATAAGAATTACCCTGTTCACACGACGCACTGTTGTTTCGAAACAACGTGTTCCATTGTTTCAAAACAACGACGTTGTTTCGAAACAAGTTAAACCCCATGTGGGGATGAAACAACAGTGACTTGTTTCGAAATAACTGTTGTCTGAACCTGCTACTTCGCTTTGAGCTTTTTTCCTTAATTCAAATTAACTTATTTCGAAATAACACCTTATTTCAATACAAGTTGTTTTGAAACAACTTGTATCGAAATAACCCCCTGTGTGTGAACATAGCCACAGACTCTAAGGTCAGAAGGGACCAGTTTGATCATCTAGTCTGACCTCCTGCACAATGCAGGCAACAAGACATTCTCTCACACACTCCAGCAATAAGCCTCTAACCTATGACTGAGTTATATTTAAGTCCTCAAATCAAGACTTAAGGACTTAAAGGTACAGGGAATTCACCGGTAGGTGAGCCATGCCCTATGCCACAGAGGAAGGCAAAACCCCTCCAGAGCCCTAGCCAATCTGCCCTGGGGGAAAATTCCTTCCCAACCCCAAATATGGTGGTCAGTTAAACCCTGAGCATGCGGGCAAGTCTCAGCACCCAGTCACCTAATTAAATATATCCTGATGCAATAGAACTTTAGCTTAATTGTGAATACTTCTGTATCTTGAGGAGAAGCCCTGTACCAATGGGTAAAAAAATTCACTAAGGCCAACTAGCTAAATAAAGATACAGTGAGAAGAGCTGCTTTTTTTGTTATACATTCTTATCTTCAAATATTTGCCAAGAGAAAACTTTCTATGAAATTAAGTATTACAGGAAGAGGTACCCCAAGCAAGCCAAACTGCTTGAAATTTTGCTAGTGAGGGAAACGCTGCCAGCTATCACTTACAATTATGTCTCCTCCTTGGACAAACTGCAAGCGGACCTGAAAGACAGTGATGTCCAGAAAGTAGATGAGGTCGCAGAGATAGTCTACAAGTAGCCAGAAATGGATGTTTTCAGGTGTCTGGTACGGAAAGGCCCAGCGTACTGGAATCAGCCAGCAGTTCCAATTCCAGGCCAGAACAACAAAGAACAGCCACATAATATACATCAAATCTAAGCAGAGGGAAGCACAAGTCAAAATTAGTTAGCAGTTGACTGAGAATACTCTCATATTATCAACAGGATGGACTGTAAGGATGAATGAAATAGGTACTGCAAATTGAAGGGAACAAAACTTCCTAAAGCACTTTCTGTGAAGTTGCCTCCAGAGCATACCCACTCTTTTTTCTACACGTTGAGACTACCCAGCACTGGCTGCTTGCTTCTGGAGAGATCTGACTCTCAGAAATGAGCCAGAAGGAGTAGCTGGTAGGGAAGGAAGGAACTTGGTTTTCAGGGGAGTTTCAAAAAAGTCTGACAAAGTCTATCAGATAAAATTGCCAAAAAACACTAACTCATTCCCATACTTGCCACCTATGGAGCAACCAGAGCCCTCCCAGAGGACTTAGGGGGCCTGGAGCAGATTTGATGCGAGGGCTCCCCTCACTGTTCCACACAAACAACTCATACCACCTCTGCCACCTCAAGGTCTACTCCTGTCTCAGCTCACTCCGGCTACCTTCCCAGCTACCAAGCCCCTCTTGGGTTCCTCAGGACATATAGGCTACGTCTACATCAGTGGTTCCCAACCAGTGTGCTGTGGCACAATGATGTGCCATAGCAACACCCAAAGAGTGCCATGAGAATCTGGGAGAGCTAGAGTTAGAGCTCCCTCCCTCTTCAGCCCAGCCATGTGGGCTGTGCAGGGCTGGCAAAAAGCAGTGGCGGTTTTTGGGGTAGGCGAAGCAGGCAGCTGCCTAGGGCCCCAAGCAATAAGGGGTCCTGTCCTCAATTTGGTGGACAGAAATGAAAATAGAGAAAAATATAGAAATTGTTCCCCTCTAACAGAGCTGGTAGGGCTGGAAGCCTAAGCACTTTTCATTCTTGGCTCATCAAAGCAAACTATCATTAGGATCTGTGCTTCATCTGAATTGCAGATTTCACCATTATCTGCCCATTACCTTCACACTGACATGCTAAAAAAGCAGGAGCAAGCAACAGACAGCACAATAGTAGGAACTTTTCCCTTTGACTCAGCTTTTAATTCCTCAGTGTGGCCATTTATTCTGCCATTTTTAAATTTTGTGAAATATTGCCTTTTCCTTTGCTTTTTTCCTTTTCTTTTTTACCTGTTCTTTTGCCTTTTCCTTTGACTTTGTGACAATTTTTAGTTTGGCTTTGGTTAGATCAGTTTACCAGGTAGGTCCGTATAGGCTGCTACATATAAATACAGTGCTGCCCTCTTAGACAATCATTACAGCTGTGTCTGATGTCTGTGCTGTATCTTTTTTTTTGTAAGTAATTTTTTTAGCTTCTTCTGTACTTACTGTTTATTTTTGAGGGGGCAAGAGTCTTATAAACTTGAGTACTTCAGAGAATTTCACTGAAATTTGGTGTTTTTCATTTATAGCTACACACTAGGAAACTTTTAAAACTTATTTTTATTTATTATAATTATTTGTATTAAATGTCTAGTGCACATAAACCCAAGCCTATATGAAGCATTTGTAAGATTTGACTACCAAAATTTTAAATGTGGTATTTGATATTTTTGATCCATCATTAATGTTACCACCTTTTTATTTATTAATTAATGCTCATACTTTTTAAAAAAATTTTTAAATGTTCATTTTAACTTTGTAGTTCAGCATTAGCTCATTTATGTTAAGTGAAAGGTGATCAACTTACAAGCTTCATGATGGGACGATCTTTAAAAATATCATACCCAAGAATAATTTAAGAGTTCCAGAGGGATAGTCATGTTAGTTCAGTTCATCAAAACAAAAAAGGAGTCTTGGGGGGTCGTGTGGGGTGGTTAGGGCTGCAGGGGGGGAGTGGTACCTCAGGGAAAGTAGCAGTGGGGGGCTGATAGTGAGCCCTTTAGGGGGCCCCACAAAGTAGTTTGTGGCAGAGAAGCAGCTCCCAGCCTGTCAGCCAGCCTGCAAACAGCCAAGGTAAGGGCTTTGAGGGGGCTGCTGGGGGTTGTGGGGGGCAGGGGGTATGTGTGTAGCAGAGGTGGGTGGGAATGGATGTGTAGCAGAGGGTGTATAGCTGAGGTTGTGGGGTGGTTGTTTGGTTGGGGGTGTGTGTAGCTGGGGGGGGGGGTGAGCTGGGGGCTGAAGGATAGTTCTTCTCCTGCAGTGATGGGAGGGTCCTTCACAGGCAGCAGGGGGCTGGGGAAGGGGGGAACGGGACCCACTGGGGTGGGAGAGAGCAGCAGTGGGGTGAGGAGTTGCCCTGGGTGGCAGGGAGCCACTGTGGAGAAAGGGGGAAGTGGGTGCTGCGCCATGCTCCCCTGCCCTACCTTCCCACTCCCCAGGTTCCCCGCTGCCCCCCACAAAGCCACTCCCATTCTCCCTTCCCCTCTCCTCTCTTGGCACCCTTGTGCTGTTCCCCACATGGCTGCCCTTGTCCTCTTTGGCCACCCCTGCCCAGGTACCATTTCTGGTGCCCCCCTGCAAGCAGAGCAGGTGCCAGCACCCCCCCTGCAATGTTTACCAGGCTTACTGGGTTCCACCGGCCCTGCCCCTGCCCTGCTCTGCTCCCCACACTCACTGCTGCCATTGCAAATAACTCCTGACCTCCCGTCTTGCCATCCCTGCTCTGCTACCCCTACTACCTCACATAGCAGCATTTCCGAACCACTGTGCCATGGTTCATAAATATTCATGTTATTTTGAGCTAATTTGAATATTCATGAGTTTTTAATGGTGGTGTGCCTTGAAAAATTTGAAGGTATCAAAGTGTGCCACAGCAGAGAAGAGGTTGGGAACCACTGGTCTACGTTACAAAGCTTAGTTTGAGCTTCCTTAGTCCAAATTAAGCACTTCAAACTTTTTAGTTTGAATTAACCGTGCATCTGTCAAATTAATTTGCGCAATTAGTTCGAACTAATGGTTTAGTTCAACAATTTTTAGTTCAAACTAAGTCATAGTCTGTGTCTACATTGCGCTTAGTTTGAACTAAAGTTCAAACTAAGCACTTGGTCCGGACTAACCAGGAAAATTTATTAGAAATTACTTAGTTTGAACTAGGCAAAGCTTAGTGTAGACATGGACTAAATGTAGACATAGCCATAGCGTCAGAAGCTGAGGCACAGGCCAGGGCAGGAGGCCCCCTCCTTAGTGGGGGCCTGGGGCAAGTTGCCTCTGTGCCTCCCCCTGCCCAGGTGGCCCTGTGAGCAACAACTGGGGCTAGCTATGATATCTAACAGAATTTATCTTTTCCTGCTACTCTTCCAAAGGAAAAAAAGTCAGTCATAGAGAGGGTCTAAATCATTCCTTTCTTCCTCTCCCTTGTGTCCTTTACATTCTCCCAACTCTCCCTTTTCTTTCTCCTCCACTCTTTTCATTCTGTCTCCTCTTTTATCTTCCATTTTCATATAGGCAGCAGCAGCATTTTCTCAACCAACAATATATTTCATTGGCTTACTGGTGAGAGGGTCTATGCTGCTTGGGAATTGGTACTTTTTCATGTGGTTTAACCAGGGCCGATGTTTGAATTTGCAACACAGCATTTCACAGTAATGTTCCTCCACTTCAGCTTTTGCAGCTTCTGTCTCTTTTTCTTCTGCTGGTGCTGGCGGTGGAGATGTTTTCTTGGAAGGTGCTATAAAAATTCATAGAAATATTGAAAGCAGCACAAATGTCTCTGACAGGCAAAGTTCACAGGCTATAGCTCCTGGCTCTTAAACTTTTCTCTTATTAAACCAGCCACTTCACCAAAGGCCAATCTGCGTTACAAGCTAAGGGTTTTGTTAATATTCATGACTTTCACCTTTTCTTCACAGATCAGTCTCTCTCAAAGACTGAGAAGCAGCTCAGCCTTCATGCCAGCTCACTCCTGTGTCTTTCATAATAAATCATAATATAGTAAACTTATACAGATGTAAATTTTAAAGCACTGTTAAGGTACACATATATTTATCTTTGCAACTCTCTGTCACAGTATGGAAGTATTGTTATTCCATTTCACAGACGAAGCAACTGAGGAACCATGGCTATGTCTATATTTAGAATTTAACTTCAAATTCACTTGATTCAAACTAAAGAATTTGAACTAATAAGGATTAGTTCAAATTAAGTTAAGTCAAACTACCATGTACCCACTAGGAAAACAAATTCGAACTAGCATGTCCATGGACAGGACATGCTAGTTTGAATTAGGAGAGGGGCACCATGGGAGGTGTGGCAACATGGCCCGCAAAAAGGGCCATGCTCTCACCCAACCTCCCACCCGGCACTAGCCCTCTGAGCCGGGTGGTGGGGAGAGGCATCCCCTGCCTGGCTCTAGCTAGAGCCAGGCGGGGGATGCCTTTCCCTGCCGCACGTCTCAGCAGGCTGGAGCCAGTCAGGGGATGCTCTTCCCCACAGACAATATAGAGGGCTAGAGATGGGTGGAGGATGCTTTCCCCCATCCAGCTCTGGAAGTGCTTGCCAGGCAGGGGGAAGCCTTTTCCCCCACCCAGCAAACGTGCTACAGCTGTGCAGGGGGAAGCCTTCTTCCCTGTCCGGCAAACGTGCTAGAGCCAAGCGGGGGGTAGGTTCCCAGCAGCCTAGCCAGCACTCCCAGAGCTGGGTGCAGGGACAGGGCCATCTCTAGGGTAGGGCGACCGGGGCAGCCGTCCATGGCCCCACGCTTTGGGGGGCCCCGCATGGCCGCACTGCTGCCCCCATGCCAGGGACCAGGTGAACGGCCAAAAGGGCGGCCTAGTTCAGCACACGCTCTGCTCTGGGCTCTGTGCTGGAGCAGCGGAGAGGGGGCAGGAGGCAACGCAGAGCCAGTATCACTTCCCTCCCCGCCTTGGCCATGCTGCCTCCTGCACCCTCCCTGCTGCTCCAGCACAGAGCCCAGAGCAGCACATTTGGCCAAGGGGGGGAGGCATACCGGCAGTGCTAAACTCGGCCACCTTTTGGCCACTCGCCCAGTCCCTGCCATGGGGCAGGGGCAGCACAGGTGCCCCTCCCCTGGGCTGGCCGGCCTTGCCCCCCAGTGCCACGAGGTGGGGGGGGCTGCAGAGGGCAATTGGCTAGGGGCCCCGCACCCCGCTAGGGATGGCCCAGCACAGGGATCCCTGCCCCAGGCCTGGCCAGCTCTGCAGAGCCAGGCACAGAGGTCCCCACCCCCCACCCAGCCAGGGGACTGGGGTCCCATTGGCCCCTGGCCAGATTGGGGCCGGGACTGGAGGGGCACCTTTGGGGCTGCTCAGGAGCACTGCTGGCCCCGGAAAAGAGCTGGGGCTTGGTGCACTGAGGCTTGGGGCTTGTGTGCAGGCAGCCCAACAATGGACCCAGGGCTCAGGCGCTGGGACTCAGGGCTCAAGCCCTGTAAACCTGGCACCAGCGATGCCCCTGGGGCTGCTTGCCTCCAGCACCGGAGGGCAGGCGCTTCCTTCCAGGATGCCATGCACCCTGGAAGGAAGGTCAAAGCAGGTTAATTTAAACTAACAATTAGTTCAAATGTATGGGGCTCCACTGGGTTAGTTCAAACTTATGGTAGCCTTTATAAGGTCGAACTAGGCTTCCCTTAGTTCAAAGTAAGGGAACTACAGAGGCAGGGCGGGGAGCAGAGCTCAGCCCCCAGACAGGCCTGCTCTACCCCCTGGGTAGAGTGGCCAGCTCAGAGGAGGGGCAGGAGGGCAGAGGCCGGCTTGCGGCAGTGCCGTTCAGCACCCAGGCTGGACCCCCACCTGGTTCCGCTCCCCACCTGGAGCCGGATCCATGCCAGCGGCCGGATCCCAGTGCCCACAGGGGGTGGGGGAGCACCAAATCCACTGGCCCTGCTTCCACACACTTCTCTAGAATTCTGTTTCCTTTTATGTACCCAGTATCTATTCTTGGAAGACAGGTAAGTTGTTATGTTGCCAGTTTACCAAACCAAGTCATCATCATTATTGGTTAGACTTTATGAAGCCAATTTCTCTGCTCAGTAACTTCTGCTTTTTCCCCAGTGTTTTCCTGCCTATGGACAGCTCCCAAACCCAGCTGTCACTCACATGCCACAGGGCTCTCATCATCAGAGGTGGCATCTGGATCAATGAGTTTCTCTTTCACTTTCTCCGTCCTGTCTTTAAAGAGTCTCACTAGCTCCTGCAGCCGTTCATTGATCGTTGTACTGTTCTGGCTTGCTGCTGAACCAGCTCGTTCAGGAAAGCTGCAGAAAAAACCATTACAGAATTCAATGACATAAAATAAAAAGTGGGGTATCTGTTCACAGCCCTTGTTTTCACCTGTAGGGTCCTTACTTAGAACTCGAGCCTGTCAGTGTCGCTAGTGTAAAAATGTACATAGGTGTGACAACCAAAGTAAATTGAGTCTCATGGATTCAGGGCTGGATTGACACAGTGGTTAAAGTATAATATGGTGGGCCCTGGAACCCTCTGAATCTTTGGGCCCCCTGTAGAGTTTAGGGGAAGTTATAATCCAATAAGGAGAGGCAGCATATTCAGAGCTGTGTAAGGAGCCTTTAATGAAAGAGAACTGAGAGAGAGAGGACCTGACAGACAGGTTTCCCTAGCACCTAAACGACCCTCCCATTTATCACTGTGACAACCCCAATGACCCTAGGTAGTCCAAAACACCACACCCCCTACCCGTATTGTCCGGACCCCAGCCCAGGTGGGCATTTTTTAGCCCAACCAGCTCTTTCCTCACAAATGAAACACAGCCTCAAAATCCACATCACCCCAACCTTGTCCACTAGTGCCCACATCAGACCCCTCTTTCCAAACATCTTCCTCAGCCCCTATCCCTATACCCTAAGCTCCCTGCCCCAAGTCCCCACTCCAGCCCTAACACCCCACCTCCCCTGTCTTCACTCCACCCTCTTCAGCCCCCCCAATCATCTCCACAGCTCCCCAGCACCCTCCATCCCCTTGTCCCCTTTCCCGCGTAACCCCACAGAGGAGTTCTGAAACTTAGTTCATTATTGTCTGGGAGGTGTGCGGACACTATGGGGGTGGGGCCATAATAGACTCTAGAAAGGCAGATGGGAACCAAAGTAACCAAGTCTCATGGGTTGTATTTACCAGGAGGTTTTCAAGGCAGTGTTGCAGAGGTGGGGTAGAACAGGAGTGTGGCCTCTACCCATCCCCACCCCGCTCAGCACCAGCCCAGGCAGGGACCCCCCATGGTGGTGAGGGGCTCAGGTCCCACGCTGGGATTCAGGCCAGGTGGGGCCCCCACAGTGGTGGGGCAGCTCAGGGCCCTATGTCCCCTTAATCCAGACCTGCAAGGATTAGCCATTAGAGTCAATCAGAGAAATGTAGCACTGGAAGGGACTGTGAAAGGTCATCTAATCCAGTGGTAGTCCAATTTAGGGTTGGGACACAGTTCTGGGTTGCAGACCGTTAAGCAGTGTGTCTCAGCACCCCTTGCTGCCACTGCCAAAAGACTGGAGTGCACTGCTCAAAGATGGAATTGCTGGGTTGTGGGCAGAAATGATTTTTTTCAACTGGGTCCCAAGGAAAAAAGTTTGAAAACCACTGATCTAATCCACTAAATAGACCCAGACCATCCAACAGGTATTTGTCTATTAAAACTGTCCAGTGATGGGGATTCCACAACCTAAGGAGTGGTAACCTTTTCCACTACTTATAGTTAAAAAGCTTTTCCTAACCGCACAATCTCCCTTGTTGTGGATTAAGCTGGTTACTTCTTCTCCTACCTTGCGTGGACATAAACAGTTGATCATCAACCTCTGTAACAGCCTTTCATGTATTTGAAGACTTACTGAGTCCCCATTCAATCTTTTTTTCTCAAGACTAAACATGCCCAGTTCCCTTTTACTTTCCTCATAGACTGAATTGTCTAAATCTATCCACATTTTTCTAGTTCTCCTCTGAATGCTCTCCAATTTGTCCACATCTTTTCTTAAAATGACACAGACAGAAAACTGAACACAGAATTCCACCCAAGGGCCTCATCGGGGCTATATAGAAAGGAATAATTACCTCTTCTGATTTCCATACAACTTGCCTGTTAGCCTTTTTTTGCAACTGAGTCACACTGTTGGCTCTCATTGGATTTGTGATACATTATAACCCCTGGGCCCTTTTCTGCAGTACTGCTGCCTAGCCAAACAGGTAAAAAATGATGATTTTTTTAAAGTAATTGGATAGGTTTATTTAATCATGTTTATTAATTTTTAAAAATGGGGGGCATTAAATTTCCCTATTTAAAATTAAGTTTGAAGTTATGGCAACCAATTTTGAGGCCAAAACTTATCCTAATCTATTAAAATCATTTTAATTAATCCCTGTCCAAAGTGCCTGACACAAATCACAAATTAAAAAAAAAAATTAGTCATCTAGTAAATAAGAAATCTATTATTCACCATTTTCTAACATAATAAAAAATAAGACTTTGAAAAAATGTAAATTCAGCTATATACTTGCTTAAACAAACATATATGGAAATTGGGTATCCCCCTGGTTTGCAAAAAGGAGCATCAAATTTAACGTAAAGTCTTTTTTTTTATTGTTACCAATCAATGAGAATCCACCTTTCCTGAGCAAAATAACTAAAAGTACAAATGCAAAGCATATTAAAATCAGCAATTTAAATCAGTTTCCTGCCTGGTGATTTAAATCATGATTCAAGTCAGTGATTTAAATTGCTTTGATTTAAAGTAATTCACCATAATTATTCCCCATTTTGTTTCTATGCATTTGATTTTTCCTTCGTAAGTGTAGAACTTTGCACTTGTCTTTGCTGAATTTCATCTTATTGATGTCAGAAAAATTCTTCAATTTTTAAGGTCATTTTGAATTCAAGTGCTTACAATCCTACTCCACTTAATGTCAAGTTCAATTTTATAAGCATACTCTCCACCCCCTTATTCAAGTCATGACTGAAAATATTGAATAGTTCTGGACCAAGATAGACTCATGTATGACAGTGCCCCCCTCCCATTAGATACATTCTCCAAGTTTGACAGTGAAGCATTAATAACTACTCTTTGAGCACACTTTATCAACCAATTGTGCATACACCTTACAATGATTTTATCTAGACCATATTTCCTTGGATTGCTTTTGAGACTGTCATGCAGGGCTGTGCCAAAAGCCTTATTAAAATCAAGGTAGATCACTGCTTTCCCTCTTGAATAGGCCAGCAACCCTGTCAAAGAAGGAAATCAGTTTGTTTTGGCACTATTTGTTCTTGACAAATCATACTGGCTATTATTTATCACTGTATTATCCTCTAGATGCTTACAGTGTCACAAGGGCATTCAGTACGCTTGTTTCAAAGGGCAGACAAGTGTTAGAAAAGACTTGGAAATTATTAAGAACACATGCTACCTTCTGCCATCACCTTCTGTGCTCTGTCTTACCAGGAAAGGGGTTATGGTTCAGAACAGTTTAATGGAACAGGGTGAGAAGCCTATGAACATGTAGTCTGTGAGTTTCCCTTTCAGTTTCTCACAGCTTGTCTTGACTAAAAAATTAGGTCAGGTTAAGCAGGAGTGTTGCTGCCCCCCAAAAAGGGTTTGTGCCGCAGCCCCATTCCCTGCCCTGCTCCAGGGCCTGATCTAGCCCCAGTCACTGCCAGCAAGTGGCAGGTGACCCGGAGCCGGGTCCAGCTCCTGCCACTGCTGGCAAGTGGCAGGCAGCCTGAGCAGGCCTGATCCAGCCCCAGCCACTGCCAGCAAGCAGCAGGCAGCCCAGAGCTAGACCTGGCCTGTGCCACAGCTGGCAAGCAGCAGGCAGCCCCAGCCCAGCTCTGGCTCCTGCTTCCTGCCTCTGCTGACTAGTGGCCCAGAGCTGGATCAGTTCCTGCCGCTGCACTGCCAGCCAGGCTCAGTAGGCAGCCCTAGCCCAGATCCAGCTCCTGCTGCTGCTGGCCAGCAGTAGGCAGCTGGAGCAAATGCGGGGCAGGACCAGGGCAATGTAGGACACAAGCCCTGCAAGCCCAGTGGCAGCGATGCCCATTGATTAAAGGCAGGTTGTGTTAACTAACATGATTGCAAAGTCATGCTCCCCACTGGTGTAGAGAGAGACAAGTCACAGAATCATAGAACTGGAGGAACCTCAGGAGGTCATGTAGTCCAATCCCCTGCATTTATAGCAAGACTAAGTATTACCTAGATCATCCCTGACAGAGGTCTTTTTAAAATCTCCAGTGATAGAGATTCAACAAACTTCCTAGGCAATTTATTCCACTTCTTAATACCCTGACAGTTAGGAAGATTTTCTTAATGTCCATCCTAAACCATCCTTGCCACAATTTAAGCCCATTCTTCTTTTTCTCTCTTTAGATGTTAAAGAGAAATTTTTTTCTCTTTTCTCCTTGTAAAAACTTATGTTCTTAAAAATTGGTAACATGTCTTCCCTCAGTCTTCTCTTCTCCAGACTAAACAAATCCAGTTTTTTTTCAGTCTTTCCTCGTAAGTCATGTTTTCTAGCTCTTTAATCATTTTGCAAAGGGGCAGCCATGTTAGTCTAGTAAAGCAAAAAAAGCAAGGAGTCTTTTGGCACTTAAAGACTAACAGATTTATTTAGAATAGAATCATAGGGTTGAAAGGGACCTCATGAGATCATCAAGTCCAACCCCCTAGGAACTGAAGCCAGGATCTTCTGCATATTAAGCAGAAGTGCTAGCCACTACACTATTTATTGCATGAGTTTTTGTGAGAGAATATCCCACTTTGACAGATGCTTTGAAGAGGGAGCACTTACACAACTGGATGAAAATAAATGCAAGGGCGTGTAAGACAGGGGTTCCCAACCTTTTTAAGGCTGGGGACCCCCTATGCAGGGGGAAGGAAGTACACAGACCCCTTGGGTGGATGTGGCCTGCACAGGGACAGAATGTGGCCCACTGCTTCCTGCAGCTGTTGCCCCCCTCCCCCAGGCTGGGATCCACTGCGGCCATGCCACCCTCCACCTGCCTGGGGAGCTAGGAGCCTCCATGGCTGTGGCCCCCTACCCCTGGGCCAGGAGCTGCCGCAGCCATGGCCTCTCTCCCACTGGTTCCCCTCCACAACCCCCCCACAATCTCTTCCCCCCTTTACCTGGCCACTGGAGCTGGGGGCACCTGGCCACCCCCCCCAAGCTATTCTGAGGATGTTTTGCATGCTCAGGGCGGGAGTTTCAAAAACTCCCGGCCTGGGGAAAGCTCCCTGCTGGCCAGCCAGAAGCCTGGGTCTCCCTGGCAGTCAGATCCAGGCAGGGTCTGCCCCAGCGCCCTGCTTGTCCACGGACCCCGTGGAGCCACCCTCAAATCCCTTTCTGCAGTACTTCTTCCTAGGCAATCATTTCCCATTTCATGTGTGCAAATGATTGTTCCTTCTTAAGTGGAGCACTTTGCATTTGTCCAAATTTAATTTCATCCTATTCAGACTATTTCTCCAATTTGTCCAGATCATTTTGAAGTTTAATCCTATCCTCCATAACACGTGCAACCCCTCCCAGCATGGTATTATCTGCAGACTTTATAAAGTGTGCTCTGTATGTCATTATCTAATCATTGATTACATTGTTGAACAGAACCAGACCCAGAACTGATCCTGAGGGACCCCAATTGATATGCCCTTCCAATGTGACTGTGAACCACTGAAAACTAAACTTTGGGAACAGTTTTTCATTCAGTTTGACACCTATCTCACAGCTCCATCTAGAGTATATTTCCCTAGTTTCTTTATGAGATAATCATGTGAGACAGCATCAAAAACGTTACTAAAGTCAAGATATACCACATCTACCACTTCCCCCATCCACAAGTCTTGTTACCCTGTCAAAGAAAGCTGTCAGATTAGCCAGACATGATTTGTTCTTGGCAAATCCAGGCTGACTGTTACTTGTCACCTTATTATCCTCTACGTATTTGCAAATTGATTCCTTAACTATTTGCTCCATTATCTTTCTAGATACTGAAATTAAGCTAACTTGGCTGTAATTCCTGAGCTTGTCCTGATTTCCTTTTCTATAGATATTTAGCTGCATGGCAACTGGGTGTTATTATACTATGGTTCTAGTAGGGTCTATTCATGATCAACTGACATAAGTTGTGTCTGCATGGATTGCTAAACCATTTAATGTTTTGTTAGTTCAAGTGACTCCTCTAGGCTGTGGTCTCAACTCTTACATGAGCTAATCTTTTAATAAAGACAAGACTGCAATGGGATGTTCCTTTCAAGACTGTTCAATTAATGGAACATTGTAAAGAAGTTCAGGACTGAGTACATATCGTGCAAAATGCCTTCTCATTCCATAAATGAGAAACAGGATGTTTCTGTGCAACTAATAAAAGTTGGCAGCACTGCATTTCTGTAATAGCATTGAAATTTAAAATACACCCATCTTCTCTGCAAGCCGAGCCAAAGCTTTTAGTGATGTCTACAAATCTGGCAACACTAGGTAATGGTGTATTTGGAAGGACATCTTTCTTAAATACAGATCTGTATTATAAAATATAATAGCTATTAAAATAAACTTTTAAATGTGCTCTTGAATCTGTGATTCAAAATTGTATCTTCATTACTTATACGTTCTGTGCTTTTGATGCAAAAGTTCCAGGTCAACAAAATTGAGGAGAACTGTTTTTTGTCATAGTGTATAAACAACAGCAGGAACAATTTAACAATGGTAACAGCATACTTATATCCTTACCCACTCTGATGACACGGCTTACTCATCAGAGCTGGAGCTTGTGTGAAAAAAATCCCTACTCATTACCTAGTATTTAGTCCCAGATACCCACCCATTTCTTTATTGTATCTTAGGTATTTCAGAGGTGCCTGTCACTTTGGTATGTATGCACCAATATTAGCTACACCAATTAAATCAAGGGTCTCAAACTCAAATCACCACAAGGGCCGCATGAGGACTAGTGAAGGGTCACATAAGGACTAGTATGTTAGCCCGAGGGCCGCGCCACTAAAACCTTTTCATATAATAATGTTGCAAATATCAGTAAAAATAGTGTCATTGTGGGCCACAGGAAATAGCTTTAGGGGCCACATGTGGCCCATGGGCTGTGTGTTTGAGACCCCTGGATTAAATGAAGCTTCATGAATCTGGGTCTCTCACTGTAGCAGTGAGCCCAACTCACTCTTTTCTCTCTTGCTCAGACTGGCCAGGCAGGGCTGTAACTGGAGACCCAGCTGGGGAAGGCACCATCAAATTCTCTCCATTGTCCTCCTGGGGATGCAGCTTTCTCCTGAAGAAAATAAATAGATGGCATTAGGAACAAAAACAACCAGAAAGAAAATGTTCTTTGCCCCTCCTCCTCTCACACATACACACTCACGAGCCTCCACGTAAGGTTTAAAAAAGTAAACTTCCATTAGACCATATGAATGACCAGAATGGATCAGCCCAATGGTCCATCCAGCCAAGTCTCCTGCCTTTGACAGTGGCTGGAAACAGATGCTTCAGAGGGAATGAACAAACCAAGTCAATTATGAGTGATCCATCCTGAGTTCTCCAGTCCCAGCTTCAGGCAGTTGGAGATTTAGGGATACCCAAAGCATGGGCTGCATCCCTGATTATCTTGATTTAATATCTATTGATGAACTTATCCACCATGAACTTATCTAGTTCTTTTTTGAACTCAGTAATACTTTTGACCTTCACAACATCCCACAGCAAAGAGTTCCACAGGAGAACACTGTGTTGTGTGAAATACTTCCTTTCATTTGCTTTAAATAATGCTTATTAATTTCATAATGCGACCATTAGTCCTTGTGTTATGTGAAGGGGTAAATTACACTTCCCTATTCACTGCCTCCACACCATTCATGATTTTACAGCCGTTTATCATACTCCCCCATCCTCCTTAGCTGTCTCTTTTCTAAGCTGAACAGACACAGTCTTTTTAATTTTTCATCAGATGAAAGCTGGTCCATGGAAGCTGGTCCCTAATCGTTTTGTTGCCCTTGTCTGCAAGGCTCTATGAGCTATTTTTGGACTTAAATACACTATGGCCACCCCTCCCAATAGAAGTCAATAGGCATAATGCTTCTAGAGCAGTGGTTTTCAAACTATTTTATTTAGGACCCATTTAAAATAATCATTTATGTCCACAACCCAACACTTACATCTTTGAGCAATGCATTCCAGTCTTTTGGCAGTGGCAGCAGGGGGTGTTGTGACTCAGTACCTGAGGGTCTGTGACACAGTACTGGGTCCCAACCCATAGTTGCAAAATCACTGTGCTATAGCATAGGTCAAACATAGGCCATAAGGATGAAATTCAAAGCCCATTAAAACCCACCCACTATATAGCTAAGACAGCAGAGCAGTTTAATAAGAGTGTGCTTATCTGATGTAAAGTTACGCATGAAAGAGATTAAATAAATAATCAAAGATACAAGCTCAGGTACAAAGTCTGCTCTACACATGCAGAATTCTCCACATCTTTCTATTTTAATAGTAAATCTGCTTATTAGTACCTATTTGGGAACTCTAAATAATTGTAGAGCATTGTCACTTATTGATTTATAAAGTAGGTCTCGCAGCGTGATACAGGATGAAAAGCAAACCAATAAAGTCTTGCAGCCATAAATCTAAAAATAACTGAAGGAAAAGGGGGTTTTAAAACATGGAGTGTGATGCATTAGGCAAGAAGATACACACAAAGCAAAGTACAAATTTGAAGGAATCCAAGTATGAAGGATTTTGAATACAAGTAACAAAAATTTAAATTGCACCGTCAAGTTCATGGGTAGTTAGGATTACTGCCTAAATAAAGGTGCCACATGAAAAATGTGACGTCTGGGGTGGGTGGAGGGGGGGAAGAAGGAGAAGCAGTTTGCAGGGTTCTGAAGAAGTCAGATAAGGCCGGAAGACCAATAAAGGAATTGTTGCAATGCTTCAGTGGTAAGAAAACAAAGCATGAACCAGAATTTCACCCAGATCAGAGAGAACCCCTGAATTTGAAAAGAAATATGGTTATCAGAAATGTGATCTAGTTAATGTGCCAGTTAATGTGAGCAGTCAAAGATTACCTATTTCTAATTCTAGGATGGTATGCATAAAAACTATTGGGTTTACCTTTGTGGCAGATCCTTTGGTTCTTATTGACTGTGTATTTGAAATTGTGCTTTTTTATTTGGCTTTAATATTGTGTGTTTTATTGCACTGTGCTTGGATGCTTTACAAATATGTCATTTGTATTACTGTAGCAACTACAGCAAAAGACCAACAGCCCTGTTGTGTTAGGCACAGAATGCTTCAAACAGAATGGGGGTGGGCGGGTCCCCTGCCCTAAAAAGCTAACAAGCTAAATAGAGAAAAAAAGACAAAGGAAATACTATTAGCCCTATTTTACAGATGGAAAACTGAGGCAAGACTGAGTAAATGATTTGCTTATGTCTATGGCAGCTGGAAACTGAAACCACATCTAATGAGCATCTTTCTAGTGCCTCAACCACAAGACCATCTTCTTCTGTTAAGCATATGAATAAATACAAAATTTGCTACTGGAACATTTTCTGGATCCTGTGACGGTAAAAGAATAAATACAGTTCCATCTGCAAATAGTGTAGTGGCTAACACCTCTGCTTAACATACAGAAGGTGCTGGGTTCAATTTCCAGGGGGTTAGACTTGATGATCTCATGAGGTCCCTTCCAGCCCTATGATTTGATTGATTGATCTGTGTCCTATTTTACACCTTTACAATAAGCATTTCAGGTTTTTTTAGAGTGTGTTAGAAGATTTTTCACACTTAGCCTCAAAGAATTTTTATTGAACTATGTCAAAGATCAGTGAAATGATTGCCTTTAAGAAGCAGCTGGAACTTGTTATGAGACAGGCTCAAGCAGAGAGGGAGCATAAAAGAATAAGACTTACAATTACTAAAGCAGTTCAAATAGTCCCTGATGGATGAATTTAACTGATTTTTTTTAATCAGGTCAGACAAAACAAAATTGGCATTATGCTTGCTCAGTGCATTAATGGACTGGGTTTTAGCACATCCACCAAGGGTCCATCAGGGACTTAACTGACAGTGGCAAGAAAGCAAGAAGAAAAATGTATTAAGATGAGAGTCTGGGGATCTAAAAGTTCTGCCTATCTATCTCTACATCGAGTTATTTATATTGCTCTTTTTGTCAAAGTAAGGGGACTGTTTAGATCCAAGATGTGTTCCCAGTTATGCCACACCCTTTCTTTGTGACCTTGAACAAGTCATTTAACTTTTGTGTGCCTCAATTTCCCCTCACACGTTATATGGATATTATGGGTTATTATGACTGAGTTTGATTCATTATTATCTGTAGTGTGCTTGAAATCTTCTCTTGGAAGATATTATACATCTTAAAGGATCTCCTTGTTGATGAAAATGGGTGCGGAGATTTAGGAACATTTTCATTAATTGTTTTTCAGCCAGTTCTACTTTTATAGCCCATTAGCCAATGTCCACAATGCATTTATCTTTATCAAAAATGCTAAATATCCCATGCTAACTATGCAGTGTGTATGAATGTTTAATTACAGCAGCAGTCAACTGTAGGGCCTATTCTATGAAAGCATTTGGAACTTTAACATTCACAACAAAAAATCACCCCAAACTGCTGACACCCATTCCAAGCTCAAGACTTCCATTGTTTACAGAGAATTTTAGCTTATATGAAAGTGCATAACTCACTGTGGTCCTAAGTAAAAAGAATGGAGAATCAGTATCCAAGGCTATGTCTACACTTGTAAGATAATTTGACTTCATAAAGTCAAATTAATTAATTCAACTTTAAGTCAAATTTATTAATTCAAATTACAGAGTCTCCACAAGACTCCTAAGTTGAATTAAAGTAGGGTTTAGTAATTTGATTTAGAGAGTCTACACTAAACCCTCTAAGTTGACTGGGAGAGCTGTGGCTCCACTACTGGGCTTGGAGGGCTGCAGAGCTGGGGACAAGAGGAGCTGCAGCTCCCAAGGACAAGGAGAGCCCCAGCTCCCCAGCAAGCAGGAACCTGCGGCTCCCTTCTTCCCAGACCTGCAGCTCTCCAGAAAGAAGGGAACTGTGGTTTCCCAGGAAAAGGGAGCCTCAGGGCTCCAGAAACAGGAGAGCCCTGGAGAAGTGGCTGCCAGGGCTTCCCTGTCCAGGACTCTCTTTCCCAGGACTCCCTAGACTGCGGACCCCTGGCAGCTCCCTTCTGCCAGGGAGCCCTGGCTCCTTTCTTGCTGAGCCATGGCTCCACAGCAAGAAGAGAGCTGTCAGGGCCCCCTGAGGACAAGGGAGACCCCAAGAAGTGGTTGCTGGGGCTTCCCAGTCCGGGAACCCCTGAGAAGTGGCCTCCATGGCTCCTCTGTCTGCAGAGCACCACAGAAGAGAGCTGCCAGCAATCCCCAGACAGACTAACCTCTGGCGGGCGGGGTGCCTTCCTCGCCAGCTGGCAGGATCCTCTGCAGGGCGCTTTCCCCACCAGCAGAGAAGCCGGCTGGCTGGCAGGGAAGGCATCCTGCTGGCTGTGGGCTCCCCTGTCTTGGGAGTGCCAGCAGCTGTCTTCACTGGCACTCCCCATACAGGGGAACCTGTGGGGCTCCCCTGTCCAGGGAGTGCCATGGAAGATAGCCACCAGCAGCTTCTGGGACAGGAAGAGAGTGCCGGTGGCTCTTTTCCCCGGGAGCCACTTCTCAGGAATCCCTGGACATGGAAGCCCCAGCAGCCACTTCTCTGGGGCTCCCTTGTCCCCAGGGAGCCCTGGCAGCTTGATTCTGCCAGAAAGTCACAGCTCCCTTCTTGCCAGGGAACCGCAGCTCAGCAAGAAAGGATCTGTGGCTTCCTGGCAGAAGGGAGCTGCCAGGCCTCCACAGACAGGGGAGCCCTGGGAAAGAGAGCCCCAGACAGGGGAGCCCCAGAGGCTTCCTTCTCCCGGGGAACCACAGGTCCAGGGAGAAGGGAGCTGCAGGTGCTGGGGAGAAGGGATCAGGGCCTCCCCCCCAGGGACAAGGGAGCTGCAGCTCCCCCTCAGAGACAAGGGAGTCGTGCATGGCTCCCCAGAAAATAGGGAGTTACATGCAGCTCCCTTCTGCCAGGAAGCCATGCACAGCTCCCTTCTGCCAGGGAGCCATGTGGGGCTGCCTTGTCCCCCGCCCTAAGTTGACTAAAGTAATTTGAACTTAAAGTAGGTTTTATTAAATCAAATAAATCTTTCCTTAATTCAAGTTAAGGGAAGCCTTAATTCGACCTAAGAAAATGCCAGTGTGGACAAGGAGTAGATTAGGTCAAATTAAGCCTCCTTAATTTGACTTAACCTGTAAGTGTAGGTGCACCCCAAGACATTACTTATACAAATTGTGAGTAATTCAGTATTATATTATAGATCTAAACTATGTATGACAACAAGCATCACACCATCAAAATGATGTTAGCCTAGGTATCTCTATGTCACTACATGACAAATAGATAAGGAACATGGAAAAAAGGGTTACTGATCAATGTAGGAGAAGTTACACGACTTGGTTTTAAGGAAAACAACTAAATAGTTATAAAGTAGCCAGGGTCTAGTAAGCAATCTCTATTGTTTGATCTGAGGTAATTTATCAAGAATGAACCACTTCAGTAAATAATATTCCTGAAACACATAATTTTCCAAGAAACATCAAACAGCTCATTGCTAAGATGAACTTCCTCAAGTCTGTAGTCAAATAACTGTTGACTCATACAAGACTATTTACAATAGAGCAGGGGTCTCAAACTCAAATCACCATGAGGGCCACATGAGGACTAGCTGAGAGCCGCATGAGGACTAGTACATTAGCCCAAGGGCCACACCACTGAAACCTTTTCATACAATGATATTGCAAATATTGGTAACAACAGTGTTGTCACAGGCCACAGGAAGTAGTTTTAGGGGCCACATGAAGCCCATGGGCCACATGTTTGAGACCCCTGCAATAGAGCATCTGTTGACCCCAGAGAAACTAGCTCAGGATCCCTAAGGGACTAAATAAAAACTCCTGGGAATCTCAAACAAAGCTTCACAAATGTTGTAGCACAACTGAAATGTGGCTTTCATCTTCTATAATGCGTTTTTCCCCATGCATAACATGAATTATTGCATGCAAAACACTTCTAGTAGATACTTCCCTGTATTAAATGAGCAAGACGTTTATTTTCCCCTTAGAAATGAGTGCTATTGGGCCTATGAAAAAAGATTTAATAAGATGATTTACTGCATCTTAGAGTCTTAGTACAGGCATGGGACCTGTAGCGGTCAGCTTAAAAAGGTTGAACGGAAAACACACAAACAAGAAACAGCTGAACAAACAAGGAGTCCTGTGACACTTAAAGACTAACAAATTTATTTATTGCACAGCTGAATATGCTGCTATATCACACTGTGAATATACTTCCTGCTCCTTTAATAAAAACTCAGATAGCGGGCAGATTGAAATGCTCCAAACCATATACACACTGTGGACTTCAAAGTTATTTTCCCTAGATAACAGCCAGACACCAGTGAGAAGGAATGATCATTAACTAGGTGCTGGGAGTTATTTGGCATCAACTCAGCACAGCAGATGGTACTGTCCCTGCTTTTTCTCCATCAAGAGTCACCTCCACAGGGAAGTATGTGTCTTGCTATGGTAGAAAAAAGCTATAAGATTTTATTAAACAGAGGATCTAGCGTACACATGCCAAACAAGACTCCTGTAGGACACAGATGTGTATGTAAAAGGCCATCTCCATAACATTAGATGAGTCTGAGCCAACATGCAGGCTCTGATTCTGTCTGTGCTTTGTGGAGTTTAGACTCTGAACCCGCTGCTGATGTTTTTGTCAGGTTCCTATCTCTACAATAATCCAAAATGACAGCACAGTCCTGAGTTCAAGATGATTGAATGCTAGGACAACATTTTTGCATCTCGGTCCACTTTTAATAACAAAGTGTTATATTAATGTAGGCGCCCCATTTCCTCTCAATCTGCAATACAAGGAGAAGTGAATAAACGTAAGCTTTTAACTTTGTTATGATGAGAAATAAATTTCAGGGAATAATGAAAACTACTACTGTCTGGTTTTGGAAATATGTACCATGATGATTCTAAGGACCAGCCATGTATAGCAAGGCAATTTTCAATAGCTTGGCAGCCAGCTCAAGAATTTTTAGATTCCCTGTCTGGTGGGAGGAGGAAGGTTATTGGAGTCTGAAAAACAAGCACCAGGAAGACAGTCTGCATTTTGCATCAGATTCAAATACATGAAAGTAGCTAGACCTCTCACCTGCAGCATTAGGCCTTGTTGCTGTTCCTGACAAACACTGTTAGGAAGAGATAATAATACTCTGTGCTGACAATGGATATCAGCAACAGGTGCAGCTAAAATGAATTGGATCTTGGTTTAAATTGAAATTGCAGCCAACCCTTACCAGGTTTAGCACTGTTTCAAAAACAGTGATGGCTTCTAAAATTATATGGGGAGCACTTTGTGACTACACTTGCAGTCAAATCATTTTCAGCATTAGTTCAACACCTCTCATTGATCATGTCATTGCAAGTTAACCTAATTCAGACAAGGGTTTAGAAACCTTTGAAACTGAGTGTCTGTGTCTGCCAACCTGATTAATCTCAGTGTTTCCTCTCCTTTGGTATTTCACCAAGAGCTAAAAGGAAGGGTACATAAGAGGGTAGGCAAGGAAAGAACCTTCACTACAGATTTTGTTAATAACATAGGAATTGCAGGGAGAAAGACAAAACAGACATACTGTACAAGACAGTGAGCAATTAAGTAAACCAAAGACTGACATACTCTTCAATAAAGCTGTAAAATGCATAACTTTTCTTTCTCAATAAATTACCCTTCAGTTTCCCAAAAGGTAAAAAACTCATATGGGCCAGTTACATTAACTTGGCACTGACTTCAGCTCAGGTACCTGTAAGGTCCTTTTTATTAGTGCTCCTAGAATTAAGATCAAAGATAGAAAAGATTATCAACTCTAGAAGCAGCATTTGCTTCCCTCTTTTGCATAATTTTGACCCTGGTAAAGATGAAACCCCTTCACTCAGTCATTCACTCAGCATAGACGTCCTCTTAATCTGTTTTATTGAGTATTTTTCACCACACACGGAGTTTAATGCTGTTCAGTGTCACATTAATGTCACCAGTTCTCTAACTGTCATCACATTGTCACTGGAACATGAAAAATAAAATCCCCGTGAGATGTAATCTGGTGACTTTTTAATCAACAGATCCTCTTAATGCTGTCAACTATCTGTGATTTGGTATTTCACTTGATTCTTTTGAGTCTATTTTTTCCAATGCTAATAAACCTATTCCGTAAACTAGACTCCAGTGATTTTTACTTTTCATTGTCACCAGTTTTAGGAAGCCTGTAAAACAAAAATCTGTTCAGCTAGAACAGGATGATATTTGGTTTAAAAGTGACCTGCAAAGGGAAAACATGCTTTGTTGGTGGGTTTCACTGGTATTTTATGATATAGAAAGACAAGGAACTTCTGCTCTTGAAAGGAAAAAAAGGTGGGGGGATTCTGTGGTTTGTTTTAGATTAGAAAAATGAGGCCTGGTTTTGGTGGAGCATTCCAGAGTAAGTAGATCAACAGTGGGATTTGTACCAGTATAGTTATGCCAATAAATTTCCCTTGTAGACAAGCCTAAATAACAACAAAATCAACATGAGAAGCAGAATGAAAAGAAGTCCTTTGCTTGCTATTTCTTTAAACACTTACACCATGGACAGATCTTGAGGAGGGTGGAATGGGAAAAACTTCTGCACATGACACAGGGGCATGAGTATAGCCATTAAGGATCCTCCAATCTTTCTTCCATCCACATCTCCCCTCTTCCCTGTGGCCCTTCAGAGCACAGCCCTTGGCCTTCTAACTTGAGGAATTTGACAAGATTGACCCTCCTGCCTGCATACTACCTACTGGCTCGAGGAGAGAAGCGTCAGTCCTGAGGACCTATGTTGATTCTCTGTATCGCAACTCCCTTTTGCAGACCCCATGAGACCTGCAGCCTCAGAACTCCCCCGCACAAAACTTTGGGTGATGACAGTTGTTTTCAGTAGGCTTGGTGACCAGCAGACCAGCACTTCCCCAGACCTCTGCAGGTCTGCTGGTTTGGATGTCCCAACTTGTGAACCTGCAAGGGTTTGCAGGAAAAGCAAACATGGCAAATGTTGTTTTATTTTGTTCTTTTTTTAACCTAAGCAAACTCATCTTCAAAAATCCTTGTTATGGTGAAGTTAAAGTTTCAAGCATACAGCAAAGATCTGAGTCCTCAAGTGGAGTTTGGACTTTTCAAACAAGGTACCAACACTACCTTAGCTTTGTCACCCTACCATTATCCCTTTTTTGCAGGAAGCTTCACAGTGTACGACTGAACACTGGTTTTCTAATCTATTTCATACAATCTTCTTTTTGAGGCTAAGTGAGCTACTTTGTCTGACCTTTGTTCTTCTCATGTAAATCCTCCAATTTCACAGTCTTGGCCAGAAGTTTGTCTATGAAAACACTCTAGCTCAGTGCCTAATGGTACATGGACAACTGGCCACTACACTGAAACATCTTTAACTTCTCCTTAATGAAGATTTTAGTCTTGATATCTATAGACACCTGAAATCTCAAATGTGGAGCAGGTGCCACACCTGTGTACAGACAAAGATAAAAGTTTAAAGATGATCCAAGGTTGCCGTAAAAGGCTGCCTTATCAGTCTGAGGATACTCCCTTGAGATGAAGTCTGGCAGAACAGGAAGTAGATGAAAGATTTTCCAGACCCATACCTCTTTGGAGCCACAGACACATGTGGTACTGTGAGCATGTGGGATTTATTCCAAGAGGACGGTGGCGGATGGGTGTCGTGTTTCTGCGCGTCTGCAGAACTGCTGTTGGCGTCCACATTCCTGATGTTTACAGTGGGATAGCTACTTGACGATGGCTCTTGGAAATAAAAGATACAAAATGAATCCGAAAAGAGAAAGGATTACATTAAGAGGCAAAATATCTCTAGAATTACTTGTGACCCTGTGTTTTTGCTCAAAGTTAAAATTACATAACCCATTGCCACAGACATCAATCTAAGCTATAGTCAGACTTTATTTTACTTTTAAACTTATATTTAAAGCACATGTGGAACCATTCAGCTTTGAAAAGAAGCTGATGAAAGCTACAAAAGTCAAAGTTAAGGTCCATCTTCATCTAATGATATTTCTGAAAGGGGAGAAAAACCACGACAGAGCCTTATAAATCAGCTTATCTGCATTGATTTCAGTGACTACATCAGCTGAGGACCTGACCTATTACGCACCACAACATAAATTGATCAAGATGCTTTTCTTGCGCTCAACTACCTGAGAATAACATCATCTTTCATACTGAACAGATGGTAGTCACCCATTCTACATTCTGGGAAAAAAATCCATCAACATCAAATACTGCCAACTAGGAATCCATAAGTAAAGTCCCTCACTCCTACCTACACACGCCCATAGTGTTACACATCAGAATTATATTACTGGCATTCCAATTCAGCTATAGATTTTAAATTATGCAACTGCATGTTTTTACACCAAGACAGACATTATTTAGTAACGTGAAGGTTCTTGAATCAATCTGGCAGCAATCTTGAAACTACCAGTCATGCACATTACAGCTGGGACCCCACCCAGTCCACAGGTCCCATCTTGCATGCCAGACCTTTCCTCCCAAAACTATGCTAGCTCTTCTCAGCACTGGGGACCAGGAAGGCCCCAAATCTCATCAAGGGAGGAATAAGGTGCAGGATGGAAGTGGTGGCTCCTTGGACATGACAGTAAGGCAGGGCTCCCTCAAGGTGTCCAGGAAATGGGATGGAGCCAGGCTCACAAGTCGCGCTAAGACTCTTTCAATTGGCTGGGTGGCCATCTCTTTGTGTGTGTATCTCAGAGGTGACAACCCAACCCTCAGCATAATATCTAAAAATCACAGCCAGCAAGTCCTTTCACCTTTTAGTTACAATAGGTAAAAATTGGATCTTGTGTAGAAGACCATGCACCACTGATGCTCAGTGAGTGGCTTTCTGCACAGGGATGACTGTCATCCAGCAAGCACAGGAGAGAGGGTGCATACACAAACACCTTCAAACCTCCCCACTCTTTGCCATAGATGATCTTCAGCCAAAAGTGACAAAGCAAGCAAAACACAAGAAACTTCACACAACAAACACCACAGAACTTTGAAAGGCCACTAAGGGACAGATTCTGCCACCCTTACTCCCATTGAATGGTGAATTTTAATGTTGTTCTATCACAGGTACCAAAAGTAGTTCCATTCAGTTCCAGGGCCTATTTGTGGAGAGTGCTGATGATTGACATAAGAGTGGCAGAACCTGGCTTCTTTGTTGTGAAACAGACCCACAAAAGCAAGAGTAACACTTACATACAAAAATGCATATAGCTGAGGACAACCATCCCCTTCTCATTCCTTTGCTCTTGCTGAGCGTGTGGATGCACGTGTTAGCAACAGAAAATGCACGCGCACTGGAAATTTTATACTTTAACTGTTGAGTTTCTTTTCAGATTTTTGAGCAGTGAGAAGTAAGTAGATGGGGATTTTTGGTGTGTTTTTTCACAACCCAGACATTTTTAAATGTTCTGTGTTGCATGAATTTGACAATCTAGCAATTATAATGCAATGGTATTAACACAGAATAACTGTTATAAAAATAATGTGTGTCACTATGTTGCTAATATGCAACATATTATTTTTTAAAAAGCAACAGTAACAGGAGGAACACATAGAGATAAAAGTCCATGCCCAAAGCCATGCAAGCACATCAGAAAAGCCATCTTCTGTACTACCTAAGGGATGAGAAGGGGACCATTCCTCGCTCAAAAAACTGGGGTTCTCCACACCAGACTTTTGCTTTTTGGAGATGAGGATGGGGTTGCGGGAGGTGGAGGAGGATCGGTAGCTGGGAACATTGGGTAGCTGCTCTACTATGCCTTGGGAGGCAGGGGAGGAGCTCCTGCTGTCAAGCGGCTGGTCATGCACCAGGCGATCTAACTCAACGTCTTTGGTTTGCTTGGACATGATGCTAGGAACCTAGGTGCTTCAAGCAAAGGACAGGGCGTCTCAAGCTGCAACAAGAAACACAGAATCATGTGAGACAGTGTTGTTTTAATTCCAGATGAGCTGTTTCTTTAAAAAAAAGTGTTGGTGTGATTTCTGTTTTAATGCTCTCCAATGCAATAGCTAATAACTGCTTAGATTCAGTGAATAGCAAGTCTGGCAAGTGACAGATGGGCTTCCCTTACTGAACTTTATCAGTGAGCCTCCATCCTGATTTTCAACTCCAAGTGTTATTTCACAACTGAGTCTCTTCTGAACAGAGATTGATAGTCCTGACAGAATTGCAACAGCAGATGTCCACTGAGGAACTAAACTACTGCCACCAAACACATCTCACGTCTGATCCAAGCAATGTTTTCCAAGAAAGGAAAGGGCAATTAACACTTGTTATGACTTCCATTCTTTTGCCTGCCCAAAGCCCACTGGTTTCACTCTAAGGCCTTTCCAGATCTAACATATCTTGTTCATAAATTGCCCAGAATATGAAACAAGCAGTCTCCAAAGCACAAGTCCAAATGGAACATGAATTGAGTAAGTGTGAAGGGCAGATGTTCATGATCCCTGTTTCCATCCAGCTGAAATGGAGCTGTATCACAGATAAGTAGGGGCTCAAAGAGAAAAAGAAGCATTAAGGGTCTAATGTTCAAAAATATGCATACATTATAGATGCTTCTACTTAATTTTAGAAGCTCGTCTAGAGGCACGTAGGCAACCACTATTAGCATTGGCTACAACAGCAGAAGCAAGTACTTGGCACTTTGACCCTAGGTCCTTGAAAGTCGACACCCAAAAACCGAGGCACCTGGGGCTAATAGTCCCCTTTGCACCCTTGGTTTTGAATACACTTTATTCTCTATGCATGCTCTTGGTGTGTTGGCAGTAAAACACTGGAGAGAGAGGGCTCTCTCCCTGCTCTTGTGCATGTAACACCTTCTGTGAGGCAGAAATGATGTGAGCCACAGCCCAATTTGTCTTCTGCTGGAATCAAGTATTGTGTCCTCCTGCTTAATAATACCACAGCCTTAATACTGATATTACTTTTCTGTTCTGTGGCCTTTTCATACAGTGGGCAAGGGTCTCCCATAATCATCTGCCAGTGCAGCGCTCTTCCACTTTCCTACCAAGCGAAAAAGAGTCTGGGAATAATGGGCAATGGTGAAATCACATTGCAGCAGGCTCTAAGAATTATCCACCTTGTATTTTATTTGGAAGGAAAACTTAAATCACTACAAATATAGAGCCATGGTCTTGGCTGTGTTGAGTTCCACAGGACTTGGAGGCACCAAGGAACTGGTTACAGATCATTAGTTCTCTGCCCAATCCCAGGATGCATACAGGACCATGGCAGCTGCTCTAACTTGCATCATCTAGCAACAGTCCCCAAAGGATAGTAAGAGCACAGCACGTTAGCCATGCCTGTTTCCTGTCCCCTATACAATGCACATGCCACGGTCTCTGAAGGGGCTACTACAGATCTGCCCTCTAGTAGAGCTGCCCCCACACTGTTGGAATCCACAGTAGGGGAAACAAGACCAAATTCCCTCCCATTTGCACTGCCAAGGTGGTGCAAAGAGCACTGAGTGGAGCAGAAAATATGGCCTATAGTTCCTTTACTGGCTGATTGCTACTGCTTTTGTGTAGTAGGAGGGTTTAGGAGAATGATTTTGAGATTATCTTTGGGAGAAATTTCACTTAAATGCAGACACCTATGAACGTTTTAAAGATCTTAATGCAATGTGAACTTAAGCAGTCCATTAGGGGTGTAGGAACTTCAACCACAGAAAAGACACAGCAGCTGAACTGCAGTGTGGCCACTGAATTTTAATGTTAGCCTATCAAACAAGCTGCAAGAACATATATCTGACAGTTAAAAAACTCTCAGAAAAGTAAGAAGGGAAATGGGTCAAACCATCCCTCAGGTAACTTAACTTAATTCAGCAGAGTTATGCTAGGAATGACATTGATCCACTCTATGGCAGTTTTATAAACCAAGCTCCTCTAATTTTTGTTAGCAAAACATTACCTCCTAAAATGTGGAAATAAAATGCATTTTAGGTAGTCATTTATTTCCCATATTGAACAAGATAACTGAGAGAAGGCCTTTTTTCTTATCCATGCCTCCTTCATCTGAAGGAGAAATTGTTATTTCACAGCAAGGTTTAGTTAATCAGCAAGATTAAGTGCCGCATATCTACCAGCCTCTTATATCTGAGCATAACTGACACTACTGCTGCTGTATTGCTCCCATAGGATGCTTTCAACTAGTAAAAGAAAGACGTCAGGAAGCAGGTCCATCAGACAGAAAAATCACTCTCTTGTTTCCAAGGAATAAGAATTCCAAAAGGTGAGTCTATAGTCTTTTTCTCACCAGACACCTCATTGTCACTTTCTGGTTATAATAATTTCATGCCATTCTGCATTATGTACTGTACCTTCAGCATCAGTTCCAGCAGCTCCAGCTTCCTCCTCTTCCACCTTCACAAAACAAACAAACCAGTCTAAAGCAACACATCCTTTTCTACTCCAATAGGGAAACAGACGAACGACACTTTATATACAAGCGTTGAATTTTAATACAGTTTCAATAGCAAACTGAGAGGTAATATTTCTAAAATATGTTAACAAATATGTGTCCAGGGGGAAAAGTCTCTATGACAGCATATCAGCTGTAAGCTCCTTCCCTAGAGCAGTGTTTCCCAACCAGTGTGCCACGGCACACAGGTGTGCCATCAGGCCTGAGCAGGTGTGCCATAAATTTTTTTCAAAAACTACTCAAAGAGCTCTGGATTGGCTCATGAATATTTGTGAGTTCATTTGGAAACTATATGGTGGTGTGCCTCAAATTAATTAAAGGTAGCATGGCATGCCACAGCAGAGAAAATGTTAGGAACCACTGCCCTACAGAGATTTCATACAGTTTGCCGATTTTAAAACAAAGCTCTACCTAAAGGTTGTGGCCACTTTTTTTTTCCTTTTCAATTTTTTTAAAATACTGTCTAACATTATAGGGCCACAGTTTAAAAACTAATACAATTTGATGAGCATAAAGTATACATTGTCAGTTGTAACTTACAGAATCCTGAATACAGTGCTGTGCAAAAACTCTATCCTTGAACGGTGCTACTTGGGGTGGGGCAGTCTGTAGTAGAGCCTGTGATGTTTTATAAGGGACACACTTGGACTATCTATCCCAAATTCAATACACAGAATGTCTCTGGAATATATAAGTGGGTTATCCCCAGATAATGAGGAGGCAATGTACTCAGGGCTTCATACTAAACCTTTATCTTAAGAGAAACTGAGAGCAGAGAGAACCAGACAGACAGGTTCTGCTAGCACAAAAACCACCATCTATCACTATGGCAACCCCAATGACCAAAGGTATTCTGAAATATCATATATCTCTCTCCCACATATGTACCTGTAGTTTTAAAATGAAGGTTTTACTGTGTTCAGCAGCCATACTGTTAGTATACATTACTAAAGTGAATCATAGAATCATAGAAACATAGGGTTGGAAGGGACCTCATAGGTCATCTAGTCCAACCCCATGCCAGAGGCAGGACCCCTCCCACTAAACCATCCCAGTCATGGTTTTGTCCAGCCGGGCCTTAAACACCTCCAAAGATGGAGACTCCACCACCTCCCTCGGCAGCTCATTCCAATGCTTCACCACTCGCCTAGTAAAAAAGTTTTTTCTAATATCCAGCCTCGACCGCCCTAACTGCAACTTGAGACCATTGCTTCTCGTTCTGTCCTCTGTTACTACCGAGAACAGTCAAGCTCCATCTTCCTTGGAGCAACCCTTCAAGTAGTTGAAGGTTGCTATCAAATCCCCCCTCAATCTTCTCTTCTGCAGGCTGAATAAGCCTAATGCTTTCAGTCTTTCCTCATAGGGCTTGTGCTCCAGCCCTTTGATCATTTTGGTTGCCCTCCTCTGAACTCTCTCTAGCATGTCCCTGTCCTTTTTGTAGTGAGGAGCCCAAAACTGAACACAGTATTCTAGATGTGGCCTCACCAGTGCAGAATAGAGGGGAATGATCATATCCCTTGATCTGCTAGTAACACTTCTTTTGATGCAGCCCAGTATGCCATTGGCCTTTTTGGCAGCAAGAGCACACTGCTGACTCATATCTAGCTTTCCATCCACCATGACCTCCAGGTCCTTTTCTACACTGCTGCTACTTAGCTGAATGTTCCCCAGCCTGTAGCAGTGCATGGGGTTTTTCCATCCCAAGTGCAGGATTTTACACTTGTCCTTATTGAATCAATGTCACCATCCTGAACACCAAGCTTTCCTTTGGGTTTGGTGTATCATCTACCGCTTTCCTCCAAGTGCATAGGTGGATTAACGCACGGGCCTATAGGGCCCGAGCCCGGGGGCCCACACAATGTAGGGGGCCCTCCGCCATGCGGCGCTGGGAGGGAGTGGAGCCATGCTGGGCCAGAGGCTGGACTCTGCATTCTTCTCCCACCCCAGCCCCACTCCTGGGCTGGCCAGTCCATCCCTGGAGGCGGGACCGGCTGCTGTGCCGTGCAGTACAGCACAGCCTCTGGTATGGTTGGGCTGCATCGGAAGCCACCCCACATGAGTGGGCCACTTTGGGGGGCCAATCAGCCCAGCTGGGTCTTGCCTAGCCCCAGCCCCACCCCTGACCCAAGCTCCAGCTCTTCTGCAGAGGGCAGGGCTGCAGATGCGAAGGGGGCTGCGGCCCCAGGCAAGGGCAAGTGGGGTCCCAGGTGGAGTCAACCAGTGAGGGAGGCCCAGGGGCCCAGAGGCCCCTAATCTGCCACTGTCCAAGTCACCTCAGTCCAACTTTCTATCTTTCCTGATGAGCTGTTCTATCTAAAACCACGAGCAATTGAAACACATTCAACTGCTAGGGCTTTCTAGATTTTCTTTTCCAATGCAAGTTTACGAGTGCTGACTAACACTACCACTGCTTCTTTCTCCACGCACATGTATTTATACTTCTTTGATGGTTCCAGAAGCAAACCCTAAGTACATACCCAGAGGCAAATCCTGCAGATGGTCCTGCACACAGTGGAATCTGTATGGACTCTACTCAACAAAAAAGGGGCTGGAAGACCTTGCAAGGGGGTTGCATCCTTTGCACTTCTCAGAGCACAATTACAGTACCTCTCCAAGAGAGAGTCATTGTCTGGGGTGCAGAAGGAAGAAGGGGGTTGGAGCGAAGAAGGAGGACAGGACACCTCTTCTCCTCAAGCTGAAGTAGTGGCTCAGTTTCCTCAGATACTTCTGCAGAAAAGAAGTGCCAGAGCCTGCCCCACACAGAAGCTTCCTGAGCATAAACCAAAGTATTCTGTCCCCTGGACAGGAATAACCTTTAACCTTTCAAGTACTTGCCATTTTTCTGAAGGAGGTGGCTAGCATTGCAGTCTGAAGACCTGAACTGCAAAAATTAGAAGCATTCTTGTACCTGTAGCAAAGGGGCTTTGGGATCAGTCACCTTGTCTTCTTCTACCTGCTCCACAGCTGGGGTGACTGCTGCAAAGGAACACTCCTCCACCACACCACTGTAAGCAAAACAAGAAAAGTGAGGCAGATGAAAAGCAGTGAAGTAAGAACAGGATTTCTTCTAGTAATTTCTCAGCTTGTGCGTAGAGCCCTGCAAATCTGCAGATGTCCACATTATATCCCCAGATATCTGCATCCATGGATACAATGCGGATATCCACAGACCATTTCTTGTGGATGCAGGTCAGATACAGGTCCACATACTTTTATATGTGCAGAACTAGAGCTCTGCAAATATGCGGATAACCATGGAAATCGGCATTATATCTGCATCCACAGATACAACACGGATATTCATGCACCATTTCTTGCAGAAACAGATCTGATGTAGATCCACATATTGGTATCTGTGCAGGGCCGTACTTGTGCGTATCATGAGCAAGAGACAGCATGAGAGTATAAATGTCGCTAATAGAAAGGTCTCGGAGTATCTGGTTAGAAGACCATTGCTTCGTAGGAAATCTACTAAAACCCATTTGCAAATTAATGAGGACATATCTTTACACCAGAGACATAAGCTCGGAACCAAAGGAAGAGAATCTTAATGATTGTTATCGTAAAAGACCATGGTCCTTTCAGACATTCAGAAAGTCCGCTCTAAAGACAATCAGTATTGCTTATTCCCAGTGGTTAAAGTATAATTTGGCGGGCCCTGGAACCCTCCTAAATTGGCAGGCCCTCTTCTTGCAGGTCTGGATCCCCTACACTCCAGTCCAGAGCCCCTTGTGCCAGGCCAGGCCCCCTTCCCACAGGTCTGGGCCCCCTTCACTCACCCCAGCTACTGCCCTCCAAATGCCTGCCCCCCAGCAACTGCCCCCCTGCCCCAGCTACTGCCCTCACACACCTACCCCCATCCCAGCTACTACCCCCACATGCCTACCCCCCACCCCAGCTATTCCTCACACACACCTACCCCCCACTCCATCTACTGCCCCAGGCCCCTGTCTTGCAACTCGTCCCCCAACCCTTCCCCAACCCCCTGCCGTGCCACTCTGTCTTCCCCCACTGCCCCGAGCTGACCCCCTCCCCCATGCCCTTTCCCTGCCAGGCCAGCTTTGTCTGTCCCCAAACCCCCACGCAGGGCCCCCTTACCTGGCTGCCATGTCACTGTGGAGTGGCCCCAGCCCAGACTGAGGCTCCCATCTGGAACCTGTTCTGACTGAGCATACTCAGAGGCTCTGCGCATGCTCACTCAGAGCAGGCTCAGGCCACAGCCTCAGCCCAGGCTGGGGCAGTTCCCTGTCTTCCAGAATGCACAGGAGCAGCTTTCTGAGGCCTGCTGTTTTTAGAGGCTCAGTGTCAGGGGCTCCTAAAAATAGAAAATGGAGCCAGAATGCTGCATTCTGGGGCCCACTATTTTTAAATGGTCAGACCCAGAATGCAGCATTCTGGCTCCATTTTCTATTTTTAGGAGCCCCGGAACACTGGGCCCCTAAAAATAGTGGGCCCCAGAACACCGTTCCTGTGCGTTTCAGCCTGCTTTAACCCCTGGTTATTCCAAAATGTTGACAAAAGCACCATTTTCATGGCACTGACCTGCAGCCTTTAACTAGAAATAGACAAATCACAGTGAAACAGAATGTGAGTGATGAAAGTTATAATGACTGTGTGAAAAGAGATTTTCTTATAAGACCTGAAAAATATTAAGTGAGAAACCGGGTTAAAATAAAATAAAATATACATATTATTTGTAGGAAAATAAACTCATATTACTGTGCTAAATACATTTCTAATTTAATTGAGAGCCATCAAATAACAGTTGAGAGCCCAATTTTCAAACAGAAGCATCTGTATACACCATCCAAATCCCACATTTCCACATCTAAATTAGCAATGAAGCACAAAATGTTCATTTTCTGTTCCTAACTGCCAACTTGAATATCCAGGTACAGAATCTGTATGTCCTATTCTGTAATCCATATTTGAGAAATCAGGCTCACAATATTAATATTAATAGTTTAATGTGACTGTAGTTGAAAAAAACCCATCAGGTTGCTGAGGTTGGTGATCATCTTTTCTTAATACTTCAATACCTTTCATCAAAAATCACCCCACAATTGTTGGTTGTCGTGGTTGTGGTGGGTTTTTTTTTGGGGGGGGGGTAGGGTGGTGAGGGAAAATGGAGTTAAGGTAATGAAGGAAATGCATATGAAAACATTGAGTAAGCCCTTTACTACGCAGCTATACAACAAAAAGAGTGACATCTGGATCTACCAAAAAGTTGTTACTTCACAGGATTTTTGTTTTGATTTTGATTAATTAAAAACTACTCAAAATCCCGTCTCAAATATTTTGATCCTATGCTAAAAACATTCAGCCTCTCTTTTCCAATAAAAATCCAAATGCACTGAAAGTTGGAACAACTGCAACAAAAACTGAAATGTACATTATGCTAAGAATAAAGCATTTCACCAACATGCCAAGCTCAATAAATTACAATGCAGCAGCAGTAACCATTTACATATGTAATGTTTAAACATTGAACAATAGGGCATTTTCAGTTTCCAGGTGAAAATCTAGACACTTCAGGTTCTTAACTAAAAGGCAGAGTGTTTTATTATAGTAGTAGTTGTATAATAAAACACTAAATGTTTGCGCCATGTGAAATCAAAACAAACCATTCAGCTAAAAGAAGCTTTCTACTGCACCCCTTAGCCATGTATAAAGACTGTGGTCACTTTGACCTTTGCCTGCAACAGAAAAATGATTTAAAAGTTTACCTACTTGTATAAAATGCATTTGTGGCTCTAACTCATAATCCCATCTTTAAATCCAGCTCCATAATATTCATAACAATCCTGAATGCATTTTATGAACATGTATGTTTTTAAATTATCTGGAACTACTTTGAGGCCAAGATTTTTTTATTCTATCTCTCACATTTTTGATGTCTGCAGATTTTTGATGTCTGCAAATCCCATTTCCTGGTAATCGGATCGAGTTGCTGTGCAGAAAGCACTGCAGAACCTCCTGTGGGAGGGGGCAACAGCTGAGGGACTGCAGTTGCTATGAGAAGCAGACCAGTTGCTAAGTAGGAGAATGTGTCGCTAGGAGACACTTACTGGTTACCAGGTACTGCATGTCATTGGCAAACCCTTGATTAAGCCAAGTTAGCAAACACATCCTTTCCAGGCTGAGTTTTAGACATGATCTGTGACAAGAGTGCTGTCTCCTACAGAGAGACTTAGAAAAATAGGACTGGAAGAGACCTTAATAGGTCATCTAGTCTAGTCCACCACGAGTAGTCAATAGCCAGACCACAAGCCCAATCCAGACTGCTGGACGCTCTTGAATGGACCCAACTGAAATCTTTTTATTTACTTATTATTTTCACTTTTGTTGATATTTCTTATTTTTTCCTGGAAATCAGGACCATAACTATCTCTTGACCAAGAAATCTGGACCTCGACAAAAGATAATTGACTACCCTGATCTAGCCCATCCCTTACATGTATTTATCTAACCTGTTCTTAAAAGCCTCCAATGATGGAGCCTCTACAACCTCTCTAGGAAATGTGTTCCAGCACTTATCTATCCCATCAGTTAGAAAGATCCATGCATGTCTTGCAAAGAGCGTATCAGTTGCCATCAGAAAGGAAACTAGAGGATATGGAACATGTGACCTAAACTTCCAGCTAAACTCAAATTCAGCCTAACGTTCAGCAAGGTCTGCTTTTGCAAACCTGCCATCCTTCAAATGAATTTTTTTTGGGGCTCTAATCTTTCTGATAAATCTGAACATATACAGGTGTTTTTCTTTCTCTGCAAATATTCTTAGGCTGCTGTTTGTCAATGCCTTTCACGTTCAAATGGCTCTCCTCAAGAAAAGTCACCTGCAGCACATCATGTAAATATTTTCCTACCGCTAGTCTCCTTGGGCTCTGGCAAAACAGCTAACCTATACAAAGAGCATGAATCCATCAAACCTGAATCTTGCCTGCAGGTCTGCAGTGAGATTCAGTCTGTGACAAAACCAAGTTTGTTTGAACCCGAACCATCTAAACTCTGTAGCCTGCAAACTCATATCAGCTGATTCTGACATAAAATCATAAATCCATCCATGTTATCCTAAACTGGAAAGAATTCATACAGCTCTGAGTAGCACTTACCTGACAAGCTTTGCTTCTTCCTCTGCATTACCATTCTGGGAACATGATAACTGTAACCTTGAGGAAGGAAAGGTTTTTTATATTAAATATTCATAGTCTATACATGTTTGGAGCCCTAGGTGGGAATCTGAAATCCTTAGACTGTAGAAATATAGCCAGTTCTACCCACAAAACTCTGCAATAATCTTCAGGTCTCCTTTGGGCAGGGGCATAGGGATGTACCCACTCGATACCACAAAAGGAACATCTGGAGGAAAGGGATTTGGGGATATTGGTCATGTCTTGTTTCACAGGCTTTGATCATTTGTGGATTAAGAGGGAGAACACAGGACACCTACAGAGGAATGGAGTAAAAATGTTAACAGAGAATACAATACTAGCCACTAAAAATTCTACTTGCTCTTCAAGAAGAGTGTCTTTTTACATAAGATTTCATTGTTCATGGAATTTGAACACGAACACACACACCCCTTTGCACAGGAAATCCACTGCTGACCATGTGGTATGTTAGGTTTCCAGGAAATAACTTGTGTAACATGCTTCCATAACAAATCAATAAATATATTTTTGGTGTGGTGGAAGGAAGCACCACTAAGCAGCAAGTGAATGAAGGGAACTCAGGGGCCACTTTATGTTAGCAAAATCATTTATTGTAAGGAAAGCTAATCAGTGAGAAGGAATGGGATTCAAAACTGAATAGCAGCAAAATCTATCAAAAACCATGCCCTGCAGGTTAAATTGATGCACAGAATTCAGTTTCTCATTTCTAGTCTGGCAGTGAAGACAGTTTTTAAACACAGCCCTAGAAACATAGGGATAATTATACCAGTTAAGTCCTTCTACCACTGTCTCTCTCCCCTCTCTGGTCCTATTTACATTACAGGGCAGTCTGTGTCAGCCAGGCCCCAGGACGAAGGTTTTACACCTTCACATTGGAGTGACTTAGCAGATCATTGATCAGAGTTCGCTCAGGGTGTGCATGCACTCATCACACGCTTACTAGGTGTCACAGCTCTCATTCTGGGATGCACTCTGCCTCCCAGAGGCAGCCATGTGACAAATACTCACCTTTCAAAGCAAGCTGCTGAGCAACCTCACTGAATCACATTTTAGCTGCTTGTTTGAAGGCAATGTAGAAAAGAGAACATCTCCTGCCCTTTCTTCTACCCTCCCCAACTTCTGCACATCTGTGCAGCAAGGCTGACATCCACAGGCCACCCTGCCTCAGCCCCACTGTCTTCCCTTTCCTGTGGGTCACCAACAGTGTTAATTCATTGATATCTCAAGAAATAGATTCCAGGCCTAGTTTCCTATTCATAGATAGGATCATGACCAATTTTCTCTGACTATGCCAGGGCCATATATCACAGACACTCTTCCTGCTTCCCATAGCTTCATTACTATATTAGCTGATGTACAGAACAAGGATGTTGCTGACACTGGGCTTATGGGGCTCGAGTGCTGAGACCCAGCACCCAAGTCTGCTACCAGACCAGCTGCAGCAGTGGCTGCAGTGGCAGTGTGCGAGCCCCAAATGTCAGCACACCAAGCCCCGAATCTTTTTATGGGCTACTGGTGCTCCTGGTAAAGAATGAGATATAACAAGCAGGATTCCACATACAGTCTCTTATTTTACTTTTCCTTTCAGACACCTCCCTTGTTCCACCTCCGTCTTCTCCCATTAGAGAATGTAGATCCTCCCTGATTCCACAGAGCTGACCTCAACTTCAGCACTAAATCTCACTGCGCAGGACCGGGGTCTGCAACCTGTGGCTCCAGAGCTGCATGCAGCTCTTTGGCTGCCTCTTTGCAGTTCTGGGCTCCAGGTTCAACCCCTGCCACTGCAGGACCCTGTGGATGGCCTGCTCCTGGCTATGGAGTCCCCTGCCATTGGGGGATGCCATGGGGGACCTGGTTCTGGTTCCAGGTTCCCCCTCCCTACCAAGGGACCCTGCAGTAGGCACCTTGTCCCAGCTCCCCCACCAGGAAGCTATACCCATTGCAGCTCTCAAAACAGTTGATTATTGAAAGAGTTTTTTAAAAATGGCTCTTCTTATCTTTTAGGTTGCCGACCCCGGGTGCAAGAGGACAGATTTCCTTTGGTTCTTGTGTAATGCAGTCGATCATTTGAAATCATATCACAGATCAAACAAAGAGTCTGGTGGCAGTTTTAAAGACTAACAAATTTATTTATTTCATGAGCTTTCATGGGAGATATCCCACTTTGTCAGCATCTGATGAATAAATAAATAAACAAATAAATGTGTTAGTCTTTAAAAGCACGGCTGGATTAACTGGCCCAGGGCTGCCCCCCACAATGGGGTCCCATACCCCACCACAGGAGCTGGGCCCCACTCCTCCATCACTGATGAAGGTGCCTGAAGCCAGAGGGTGCTCTCACTCCAGACCCACCCTGGCCAGTCTGCCTGGGGAGGGTGCTGGTGCACAGTGCAGCAGCTCCCAATGCAGCCCCACAGGGCCATGTGCCCTGGAGAGCGGTGCCTCAGCTCTGGGCTGGACCAGAGTCTGCAGCTGCGGCCGCCAGCACTGCCCCTTGAGCCAAGTGAGCAAGCACTGGCTTGCCTGATCTGCCCCACCCGCACAGGTGGACTAGCTGGCCCAGGGGCGAGGCAGGAGTGCAGAGTCCTCCCCTGACTCCAGGGCTCCATCCTGCCCCTTGCCCATAGCACCAGCAGGGCATGAGAACTCTCAGCACTCCTGCCCTGCTGGTGTTGAGTGGGGTGAGGGATGCCAAATTATCATAGGGGATTTAGGGACTGGAGCCTGAGGCTCCCCCTTTAGCTAGGGCCCAGGGCTTAAGCCCCTATGATAATCTGGCCCTGTTCTAAGTGCCACCAGACTTGCTGCTTATTTTGCTGAACTAGACTAACACAGCTACTCCTCTGGAACATATCGCAGATGTATTTATTCTAGGAATTTTCATTTCTGTGTGTTGAATCTCTAGCCATATGGGCCCACTTCCTGCTAGAATTTTACTCTGAAATGATGCTTTATGAAAAACCTGAAGTTCAACACTTGCGATTACTGAAGATTTCTCTCCCGTTGCAATTGCTGTTACTGAACTCAGAGGCACTTGCACAATACACTGCGGCCTTTGTTGAAATGTTTCAGGCTGGGATATGCTATTTACTGTCTTTCAGATGCCCACCACACTGAAGACTGTAGCTGATTGAATTCTAATAATCATTTCAAATCTGCAGGCTGATGTCTCCCACAAGACAAAGCAAAAGATCAGTTTGGTAGATAACTCTAGTTACACTATACAGGGGTGGCCAAACTTATGGAACTCAAGAGCTACACTAGTTGATTATTAAACCTTTGAGAGCCACACTGAGGCATATAGGCATATAGTATCTATTTTCTTCTTCATATTTTCATTTCTTATTATTCAATGTCATGTTTAGAAGGACTTGTAAAACACGATTTAATGAGTAAACTGCATTAGGGCCTATGAGAAAATTTAAACATGCTGTGTGCTTCTCCCCCACAGTCCCCAACCAAGTCACACTTCTCCCCACCATACCAAACATGCCACCACTTCTCTCTGCCATCCTGACCCCCTCACTAACCCCCCAGGCCCTGATGCCAGCTCCCCCCCAGCCCTGCCCTCCCCAGAGCCCCCTTATCTGGCCACTCCAGCAGCTAGGCACAGGCTGGGGCTCTCCCCTGGGGCATGCTCAGGGCAGGAGATTTTAAACTCCTCGACTGGGGCTGCTTTCCTAAACTGATTTGTTGACACTCTTCTATTAGCTGCATTTTTTCATTCAAGAGCCACATGCGGCTCCCACATTTTGGCCATGCCTGAACTATAGCATCAGTGTTTGATCCCTGAAATCAATGATAAAACTGCCACCAGCTTCAATGATACAAGATCAGAGACCCCCAAGGGAAGGGATGAATTATATGGAGATAGGGCCAAGAATGCCCAATTATAACAGTAACTATTTTTTAAACAAGCCTTTTGGAAGGGAGATAACCCCTAAAGTTTCAGGACATAAATCAACCTCAGATTACTGCAGGTTCAGACAAAGCTTCCTCTGGGAGTAGGTAAGCTCCTCATACCTGCCTACTGCAGGGTTTGTTGCACCTTCCTCAGAAGCAGCTACTATTGGACCCTGGCAGAGGCAGATTCTAGACTAGCTGAACCACTGCTCTAAGCCAGTCTGGCATTTCCTATGCTCTAAATCTCAGTGAAATCAAAAGGAAAGTCAACTGCTTGTTTTAGTTTCAAAGGGCAGCTGTGTTAGCCTAGTTCAATAAAAAAAAAAAACAGAGAGTCCTGTGGCACTTAAAGACTAACAAAGTTATTTATTGTATGAGCTTTCATGGGAGAAAATCCCACTTTGTTTTAGTAACTTTTGGAGGTTTGGCATGCACGTGTATCACTTTTGTGGACTGGTGTAAATTACCATCTGCCAATTAACTCACACAACATATTGAACAGATATACTGAAATTACAGACCCATATGGATGATATTCAATTCCTATCATGCTCCACAAAGGAGTACTTAGTTCTTTATAAGACATCAACCCCTTCTAACATTAACTTTCTCTTCTTACCTCTTTTCTTCTTCCTCAGTTTCCTCTCTCTGGGGCTGGATGGGAGGAGCACACAGTGTGAGCTCAGCCTCATTGTCCCAGTGCATCACGTCTTCTCTGGCTTCATTATCTCCATTAGAATCCATCTCTTCCATCACATGATCTACCTGCCTCTCCGGGAGGATACAAACTGAAATAGGAACAGTGAAGGAAGTGGTGAAGTGAAGGTAGCATGTTTTATAAGAATCCATCCACAAAATAATATCTTTTACATGTGGAATGTAATATAAATATTTCTAAACAAAGATGTATTCAAATATTTCAGAACTCAGAAAAGGTAGCTCAGGATCTGAATCCTTTTCAGTCTTATCAGAGCCATGATAGATGTTAGTTTTGTGCCATTTTCCCTAAGGAGGAAGTTCAGAGTTCCACAAAGAGCATAAACAGGTCAAAACAAGAATCAGTCCTGCCTTTGAAAAATAGCTTTCTCTGTGCTTCTCCACCAGTGATTGGGTCAGATCTTCAACTGCTATAAAGTGGTAGAGATCTTTTGATTTTGTTGGAGCACAACTGATCTATACCAACTGAGGAACTGGCCCATTTATCTCTGGGCTGTGATCTGACTGCTCTTGCAAAAATGCACAAGGGTGAGAAAGATCTAACAAGCTCTTGTTTACTTGAATCCTGGAGGTGAATGCCTGGCTGCAAAGATGGTGTTATCAGGAGGGCATGGGGTGCTGTTACAGAAAGAAGGACTGCTAGGCAGAGATGGACTCCACCTATCAAGGAAGAGGAAGAACATACTTGGACATAGACTGGCTAACCTAGTGTGGAGTGCTTTAAACTAGGTTTGAAGGGAGAAGGTGACCAAAGGGCCCAGGTGAGTCCCAACGAGGGAGACCTGGGGGAAGAGATGGAACCTGGTGGGAGCCAGGGCTGTAACAGCAGGGATAAAAGAGAGTCTAGGCAGAACTAGCAGGAGGGGGGAGGGGAAAATTAAATCAGTGCCTTAGGTGTCCTAATGAACTCCTAATCCCTGAGGTGAGTAGGGAAGGAGGACACTGGAAGAAAATCCACAGAGGAAGATGCAACAGCAGAAACAATCGGCAGGGCAATCGGCCCAGTCTCTTAGGTGCCTGTAAACAAATACAAGAAGCCTGCAAAACAAGCAGGAAAAATTCATAGTACTGGCACAGACAAGGAACTATGATGCAATTAAAATAACAGAGATGTGGTGGTATAGCTTGCATGACTGGAGCACTGCCATGGATAGGTGTTCAGGAAGGACAAGCAGGGAAGAAGAGGTGGAGGAGTGGCACTATATGTAAAAGCTTTATAACTGCTCAGAGCTCCACTATGAAAGTGGAGACAGGCCTGCTGAAAGTCTCTGGGTTAAGTTTAGAGGGAGGGCAACAAGGGTCCTGTCGTGCTGAGTGTCTGCTATAGACCACCAGACCAGAAGGAGGAGGTAGATAAGGCTTTCTATGAACAACTAGCAGAAGTTTCCAGATCACAGGCTCTGGTTCCCATGGAGGATTTCAATTACCCTCACATCTACTGGGAGGGCAATATAGCAGTGCACAGACAATACGGGAAGCTTTTGAAGAGTGTTGAGGACAACTTCCTGGTACAAATGCTGGAGGAACCAACTAGGGGCCTAGCACCTCTTGACCTGCTGTTCACAACCAGAGAAGAATTGATTGGGAAAGTAGAAGTGAATGGCAACCTGGGCAGCAGTGACCATGAGATGGTAGAGTTCACATTCCTGAGCAAAGGAAGAAAGGAAAGAAGCACAACACAGACCTTGGACTTCAGAAAAGCAGATTTTGGCTCCCTCAGGGAACCGATGGGCAGGATCCCTTGGGAGACTAATCTGAAGGGGAAAGGTGTCCAAGAGAGCTGACTGTATTCTAAAGAAACTCTACTTAGGGCACAGGAAGACAGCAATGTATAGAAAGAACAGCAAATGTGGCAGGTGCCCAGCATGGCTTAGCAGAGTAATCGACAGTGAGCTGAAACACAAAAGAGATGCTTTCAAGAAGTGGAAGCTTGGACAGATGACTATGGAAAAGTATAAAGATATTGCTTGGGCCTGCAGGGATAAAATCAGAAAGGGCAAAGGGCAATTGGAGTTGCAGCTAGCAAGGGATGTGAAGAATAACAGGAAGGGGTTATACACGTATGTCAATACCAAGAAGAGGATCAGGGCTATTTTATGTCCCTTACTGAATAGCTACTACACTAACACAGAATGAAGAGAAGGAGAACAGCCCTTGGTGATGTAAGTTCAGGTTAGGGACTACTTAAAGAAGTTGGATGTGCACAAGTCTATGGAATTGGATGAACTGCATCTGAGGGTGCTCAGGGAGTTGGCTGATGTGATTGCAAAGCCACTGGCCATTATCTTTGAAAATTTGTGGTGAACAGGGGAAGTCCCGGATGATTGGAAAGAGGCAAATATAGTACCTATCTTCAAGAGATGGAAAAAGAAGGACCTGGGGAGCTACAGAACAATCAGCCTCACCTCAATCCCTGGAAAAATCAGGGAGAAGGTCATCAAAGAATCCATTCTGAAACACTTGGAGGAAAATAGAGTGATCAGAATAAGTCAGCATGGATTCACCAAGGGCAATTTACACCTGACCAACCTAATTGCCTTCTGTGATGAGATGACTGGATGTGTGGATGCAGGAACAGTCATTGATGTAATATACCTGAACTTCAGCAAAGCTTTTGATACGGTTTTCCACAGAATTCTTGTCAGCAAGTTAAGAAAGTATGGTTTGGATGAATGGACCATAAGGTGGATAGAAAGCTGGCTAGATCATTGGGCTCAGTGGGTAGGGATCAATGGTTCAATGTCTACTTGGCAACCAGTAACTAGCGGAGTGCCCCAGGGGCTGGTCCTGGGGCCGGTTCTGTTCAACGCCTTCATTAATCATCTAGATGATGGGATAGATTGCATGCTCAGTAAATTCACAGACAACACTAAGCTGTAGGGAATGGTCAACAAACTGGAAGGCAGGGATAGAATTCAGAGAGACCTAGACAAATTGGAGCATTAGGCCAAAAAAAATCTCATGAGGTTCAGTGAGGACAAGTGCAAAGTCCTGCACTTAGGATGTCAAAATCCCATGTACTGCTACCAGCTGACGACTGATTGGCTAAGTAGCAGCACTGTAGAAAAGGACCTGGGGGTTATAGTGGATGGGAAGCTGGATATGAGTCGACAATGTGCCCTTGTTGCCAAAAAGGCCAATGGCATATTGGCCTGAATCTGTAGGAATGTTGCCAGCAGATTGAGGAATGTGATTATTGCCCTATATTCAGCACTAAAGAGGCCACATCTGAAATACTGGGTCCAGTTTTGGGCTCCACACTACAGAAAGGATGTGGACAAATTAGAAAGAGTCCAGCAGAGGGCAACGAAAATGGTTAGGGGGTTGGAACACATGACTTATGATGAGAAACTGAAGGAACTTGGCTTATTTAGTCTGCAGAAGAGAAGTCTGAGAAGAGATTTGATAGCAATCTTCAACTACTTGAAGGGGTGCTCCAAAGAGGAGGGAGCTAGGCTGTTCTCAGTAGTAACAGAGGACAAACAAGGAGCAATGGTTTCAAGTTGCAGCTGTGGTGGTTGAGGTTGGATATTAGGAAAAACTTTCTCAGTAGGACAGTGGTGAAGCATTGGAATGGGTTACCCAGGGAGGTGGTAGAATCTCCATCTTTGGAAACATTTAAGGCCCAGTTACATAAAACCCTGGCTGGGCTGATTTAGTGGGAGTGGTCCTGCTTTTAGCAGGGGTTTGGACTAGATGACCTCATAAGGTCCCTTCCAACCCTATAATTCTATGATACTATTGACAGCAGCCAGAATCCCCTTCTTGTACATCATGGGTAAAAGTCACTCTAGTGCAGATAATATGGCTCCCTTCTCTTCCACACTGGTTTACAACCTGGGAGTGGTAGGACCACACACTCTTAAAATAGTTGCCTGGTTAGAGTACTATTTCACTACCTCTAGAGCTGTGCTGCCTGCCTTTGTTCTCAGCCAGCAGAATGCTTCCAGGAAGTGTTTCTCCACACGTCAGTGTGCTCCAGTGCCAGTCGAAGTCAGACTTATCCACACATTTTAATGAAACCTGCACTATGGCTTTAGCACTGCACATAGAAATTGCCCTCCACATGCTAGTTATTTGCCATCACTGCAGAGAAGTAATACTCAACAAGCTAATAGTCTCCTCTGGCCATTAAGTCCACAAATCTGTAGGTCACACGTTTCTAGAAGGGCCCCACAGCCTACTTCCTGAGAAAAGCACAGAGTAATCGTCTGATCCAAAGGTCAACAGTCTATTATTTTTAGCTGCATTGGATCAGGCGTTGTTGTTCAGTCAGGGGTTAAAGTAAGCTGGAATGCCTCGGAACAGCATTCTGGGGCCCACTCATTTTAGGGGCTCAGTGTTCCGGGCCCCCTAAAAATAGAAAATGGAGCTGGAATGCTGCATTCCGGGGCCAACTATTTAAAAATAATGGGTATCACAATGCAGCACTCCAGCACCATTTTCTATTTTTACAGACCCACCGAATGCTGAACCCCTAAAAATAGCAGGCCCCAAAATGCTGTTCCAGCAGGGAGCAGAGGTTAAATTATAATTTGAGGGGCCCCAGAATGCTCCTGTGCTGGTGGGCCCCCCTGGACCCCCAGCTCCTCCCCCCCAGCTCCCCATCCCCTGCCCCCAATACCCCCCAGCATGAGCTGGCCACTCCCACACTCACCAGTGGAGTTGGCTGGGGATGTGGGGGCAGTAGGCCCCAGGTCCCGGTGGCACCACATCTGGGGTCAATGCTGCAGGCCCCAGGCTGGGGGCAGGGAGTGTAAGGAGAGGGGTTTGGGGTGGGTCTTGAGCCCCCAGAATGCCCCTAGGCCCCACCCCCCGCCCCTGCCCTCTGGAATGCAGTGTTCCAGCTCCACATCCTATTTTAGGGGCCCCAGAATGCTGAGGCCCTAAAAATAGTGGGCTCCAGAACAGCGTTCCAGTGCATTCCCCCTTACTTTGACCCCTGGCAGGGAGCTTCTCCCAGGTTGGGAAATTTTAAATCTCCTGCCCTCAGCTTGCTCTGACTGAGCATGCTCAGAACCTCAGTCAAAGCAGGCTCCAGGTGGGAGCCTCAGCCCAGGTCGAGGCCACTCTGCACAGTGGCCAGGTAAGGAGGCTCTCGGGGGGTGGTTCGGGGAAAGGCGAAACAGCCTGGCAGGGAAAGAGCATGGGGGAGGATCAGCCCGGGCCAGTGGAGGAAGATGGTGCAGCACAGTGGGAATTGAGGAAGGGTTGGGGGACCAGTGGCGAGACAGGGGCTTCAGGAGGGGGTTGGGGAAAGATTCGGGGGACCAGTAGTGAGACATGGGATGGGGGCAGTAGCTGGGGTGCGGGAGCAGTAAATGTGGTGGAGGGTGGGCATGTGGGGGGCAGCGGCTGGGGTAGTGGGGCAGGTGTTTGGGGGGCAGTAGCTGGGTTGGGAGTAGGCATGTGGGGAGCAGTAGCTGGGGTGGGTGAAGGGGGCCCAGACCTGCTTGAGAGGGGCCTGAAAATTTACAAGGGTTTCTGGGTCTGCCAAATTATACTTGATCCCTATGTTCAGTCATATCTTAGATACTCTCTAGCTCCAGATGAGAAAATGACCAAGAGGAGTTAACACTTCCTAGACCAGGGGTCTCAAACTCAAATCACCATGAGAGCTGCATTAGCTCAAGGGCAGCACCACTGAAACCTTTCCATTCAATGATATTGCAAATATTGATAGTGTTGTCACAGGCTGCAGGAAATAACCTCAGGGGATGCATGCAGCCCACAGGCTGTGAGTTTGAGACTCCTGACCTAGACCCTGTAGCATACAGGCAGGTAATTCTGACAGCTCAATTCAACAGAACTTGGCCACAAAATATATGGAGCCTATAATGCATTTAATAAAAAAGTATGCTCACCATTAAAAAATGCAGAAAGGTAGAGAAAGAACATGTGATCCAGCTTGTACTATATTTTTATTCCACAACATCCTCTTTCAGTAATACATTATGTGCACTACACAGTTTGTTTGTTCTTTTACAGGAATAGTTATGAAAATAAAGAAGAGTAGTAGTAGTAATAATAATGATGATGATGATGATGTTGACTTGTTTTTAGATCATATCTGAAAATAGGGCAATACAAAGCAGTCTGCTACCACACGGGCACATTATAAACACACAGATAAGTTATGTTATTCTGATTGTGTGTGGACAGTAACTCGTCATTAAAGCTGCCAACCCTGCAAAGGAGACTGGAAGGGGAACAACAGGTTTCTGTGGAATGGAAGCATCCAGTGGTTTTGGAAAGGACAACCTCAATTGTGCTGACAAGTTCCAGGCGGGGTAACAGGGTTAGTCTAGTTCACTGGATTTATTTTTCCCTCCCATACTGTAAGTTTTCCATTTTCAAGCGTCTAATGAAGTGGGATTTTCTCCCACAAAAGCTCATACAATAAATAAGTTTGTTAGTCTTTAAAAGTGCCACTAGACTGTGCTGTACTGTACATTTTCACACAACGGCCCCTTTTGGAATAAGTTCACTGCAAGGGAGTCACAAGGAAATTTTTCAGCACTCCAGATCTGGAAAGTAGTGTCGTCTACTCTAAGGTCAGCAATTGCTCAGGCAGGACTAAATGCACCCTTGTGCAGAAGGTCAGCACCTGACTGATGCACCACTTATTCACCCAGAAGTGAATTTCACCTGATAACATTTTCTATTCTGAATCAGACCTCTCCTCCCATTTGCTAAAGCAGGACAACTGGGTGGTGGGAGAGAGAGAATATGCACCTACAGTAAAAAGGCAAGTCATTGTGAATAGATGTCAATTCAAGAAGTGAGCAGGTTCTCAGTGCTAAATATTTGGTATGTCATGGCTTTTAAAAACATTTTATGGTTTCAGAAGTGACTGGAGGAAACAAAAGAGGAAGCTCCCTTTTAGGAAGGTTGCATGAGGGCTATATCCCAATTCTCACATCCAGGACTTATATAGCCTCACAGACATTACTCCCAGTCACATTCTGAAGAACCCACAGCTCAACCTCTGCCTTTTATAGATCAGTCACTGCTAAGTGAGAGCAGAAAAATAATGATTATTGGTGGTGATCCAAGTCAGACTGTCCTAGGGGCAGAAAAGGAAAATGAAGACCTTTTCTCCCATCTCCAGAAGAGGCAGTCAGCCACAAAACCTCTAAATCCTGCAATGGGGGCATTAGATTTCCCTCTGTAGGCGCATGGAGCTATATTTCCTCCCAAATAACAGTGCATTTGAACTAGCTCAGGCTCTGGTTCTGTTCATCGTATAGTTTGAGGAAGTGTGTGGGGGGGTGGTAATTAGTAAAGAACTGAAAGATAGTTCGTTTCTTTTCTTTCTATCCCCAATAGTATTTTCTCTTCAGGCTGGTTTTGTTTAATTTTGTGCAAGGGCGGTTCTCCAAGGTCTTCATTTTCCATTTGTTTCAGAGGCCCTAAGCCCCTTTCCCCCCTGAAACAAAAGGAGAAGAAGGAATAGATTAATAAAGGCATTGGCTGTTTGGATTGGGAGTTTCAGTAATTCTAGTCAATTGTTTTCTGCATTTGTCACATAAAATGATTTAAAGGGCCACAACACACCAAATTAGAGGTTTCACTTAAACCAATCATGCATAGAGGGTGAAATTCTACCCTATGCACACACCGCCTGTACAAGGAAGATCTCCACTTAGATCTCACTGAAAATACAGCTTCAGAGTTGTGCTCCCCTCCCTTGTGAATTTCACCCTGAAAGCCAGAACATAGGATGTGCCATAACTGGGACCATCAGATATGGTGTGCTGCCACCAACATACTTGACGCTTCAAGTTGAAAGCAAATAAAATTCACAGAATCTGGTCAACTGCACAGTATATCTTTGAAAACTGTCCATCCAAGTCCCCAAAGTGCTGAAGAATTCTCAAGAAATTCAGGCAGATGGCATCATTCCATCTTGAATGATTTTTTATTTTAATGATTTTATGTCCTGTTTCAGGAAAGCATAGAATAGTGATTTCTAAAAAGCCCACAAAGAAACTCTCTCTCTCTGGATTCCTTCAAAATCCATTACGGTCTAAGTGGAATTGAGATGATGGCAATTGTACATTCCACCCTAACATCACAACACTACTTCCGTACTCTGTTTCATTTGCTGCATATAAGAGCTGCAAGGTATAACATTCATACAATCCAACACTAAACTGGAGAGGAGAATTTTGATTTCATGAAGTGGGGACCCAGCTCCTGCCTTATGACTCCAAATTCCCAATTTGGGGCAAGATCCCCACACACTGCTTGGAAGGTTTTTTTTCTTTTTGTTTGTTTGTTTTTTACAAAAAAGCACCATTAGCCAAACTGTCAGTGATGGCAGCTAATGAACTATGACAACCCTGTAGCATTTTCCTGTGTGCCATCCTTCAGTTTTGTCTTATAACATAGAGCTGACATTACCACACAATGTCATAGCACGGTTTCATAAAGCAGGACAGTATGTACATACTTAGTCAACGCAGGTATCTTATTTTTTAAGAAAGAAAGAAAAAGAGACAGACTTTGAGTTGGGGATGTTCTTCCTATTTGAAGACTATATCCCTCAAAATAGGGTTGTCTTTCACATAGGGATCCACACTAAAGAAAAGGCTCTGAGAATCACAACAGCATCCCAAATCTACTCTGTTGCTGTCCCAAGAACAGAGACTGAAATTTACCAAGAATATCCTGCAGATCAAAATCTGCAAAGCCATCTCAAACATGCAGCATCCGCATTTTAACAATAGCGTCTTTAAATACTTGCAGAAGCATTACATTGTGGAACCCACACCAGACCAACACTGGGATGTCTTTATAATAAAGCTCCAGCCCCTCTTTCTGAATCAATGTTATCAGTAAAGATCAATAATAATTTCATTTGAAAAGTATATAATGAGAAGCACTGGGTACTTACTCTCTTCCACTGGGCACAAGGTTGCAGCTTCCGCAACCTATAAAGAAAACAGGAAATAGTAAAATAACTACTGTCAACTGTTTTGTACTATAGTGTTTGGGTGTGCCCACACAAATATTCTTCTGCTTTCTCTGGCAGTTCAGCAGATGGCATCTTTCTCTTGCAAGTTAAACTTGAAGCAGTGCCCCAGCTTGAAGCTAGGCATTCTGTGCTGTTAAAAGACTTTTAAGTGAAATATAAAAACTAAGGCCCTGACTACCTCTGATTGTTAAAAATATCATAGCACAGGAATGGCGCTAGCATTTAAGGCGCCCTCTGCAGTGCAACAGATGCCAGCACAGACAAGTGACATCACAGGGGAGTGCAATGGCGCAGTCCTCATTTTGGCACCCCTCAAATGTCAGTGCCCCCCTGCAATACTTACCTGGCTTACCAGATTGCACTGGCCCTGTCAGTGTCCTAGTCAATTCTGCCCATTTTTCTACTCTGTCTGAATTCCCCAGGCAATTTCCATTAGATAATGTACTTTTCTCTCTCTTTGTTAAACTTCCCTGTGCTCCTGTTGTGCACTTAAACAGTTGTTGTCTCACCCCAGAGGTGATTCTGTTTCAGTGTGGGGCTGAATGACTCATTCCTATATTTGACAACAGAGGGCCAAATTCTTCTCTTAAACAGGTTACTGTGGTGCAATGAAAGAACTTGGGCCGCAGTTTGTACATTTATTATTACTGCTTGCTCATGACTTGGTCTAGGCAAGGTTACTAAGTATTGGGATGGATAACTTAATTCTGTCCCTGCTGGTTTTGCTGCAGTCTCAATGGCTAGTCCCTTAACAGGTCATCATCCTCTAAGATAGAGGACAGCAACATGGCCAGATTTATATTAAAAACTACCATACCAGTCTTAAAAATCAGCCCAATTTATCAAGGCAAACTATGCTAGGTGGAATTTTCCAAAGGGGTAGCCGTGTTACTCTGTGTAAAGCAAAAGTAGCGAGAGTCCTGTGGCACCTTACAGACCAAGCGTGGCCAAACTGCGGCTCGGGAGCCACATGTGGCCCTTGAATGAAAAACTGTGGCTCCTGGAAGAATGTCAGCAAATCAATTTAGTAGGTAAAAGTATATGGCTATATGCCTCAGTGTGGCTCTTGAAGGTTTAATAATCAACTTGTGTGGCTCTTGAGTTCCATAAGTTTGGCCACCCCTGTTATAGACTAACAGATTTCTTCAAGCATAAGCTTTCGTGGGCTACAAAGTGGGTCGTAGCCCACAAAAGCTTATGCTTGAAGAAATGCTGGGTGGATCTCTCTTTTAAGGAACTAAGACCTGAGCAAAAAAAGTGGGATGGCTCTTCCCTAGTGGAATGGCAGGTGTGGAGTGAGGACTGGCCAGGGAGGGGAAGGGTGTCAGAAAAATAACAAAAGCATGGAAAGCTTTCATCTGCTCTGCACAGATCCATGCCTGGAACATCAGGCCACAGACTCAAGCTTTCTTATGTCAAAAAAGAAAACAAATAGTGGGCCAAATCCTGCCCACATTACTTCAGGGTGACTCTGGAGTAACTACAATAAATTAAATGGAGTTACTCCAGATTTATAACCAGAGCAGCAAGGGATAGCAGAGTTTGCTTCTGTTTGTATCCAAATCTGTAGCTGTCTACAGAAGAGTTGAAGACTGAGCAGGGGACAGTGCCAGAGATTGTGCCGTGTTCTGCAAAGCACAAGGTACCTCATTCCCTTGCATATCCACACAATGTCTGGGCACTATAGCAATCCCTGAGCACAAACCCTACATCTTCAAAGTGTACAGGGGAAAGTACTATGGTCCTGTGTGCTTTCTGCACTGACATCAGAGCTGCTGGGATGTCAAGGAAAGCACAAACTGCACTCAGCAGGAGCAGTGATCTCTGGAGCTCTGTGAAGTACTGTACCTCTGAACTCAGTCAGTTGTGAGCAGGGGGGTCCTGGCTGGCCTGGTTTTTGTGTGATGTAACCGCTGTGCAATGTATTTAAATATTCACAAACAGTGGCAAGCCCTGCATGATATAAAGAGCTAGAGAGCAGGGATACTACAGGAGAGCCAGGAAGCATCAGTAGGGAACCTCACAGAACCATGGGCTCTTCTCAGCAAGTCAGTAAAGTAGAGGTGAGCCCTGCCAAACTCACTGGCATTTGGAGAGAGGACATGGAGATTATTGGCTGGCACAAAGTAGAAAAAAAGGGTTTGGTTTGTTTGTTTAACCTTTATTCCTGTTGCTGGAATGTGTCTATGTCACTTGGCTTGCTTGGGGTATTTGTTTCCTAGCCTACCGTAGCTGGTGATTTGGCTCTGAAATGGTGACAGGAGGAATTTCCTTCTACAGGAGTCTCCAACTCAAATCACCATGAGGGTCGCATGAGGACTAGGATATTGGTCCAAGGGCCACACTACCAAAACCTCTTCATACAGTAGGGTCACCAGTTTATTTAATTAAAATTAAATTAAAAATTAATTGATTTCAAAGTGATTGTAAATAGAATTAATGAATTGGGTTTGATTAATTGAATTTGTATTAATTTTAATTGAAATTTAATTTTTAGAAAGCTTTTAAATTAAAATATATTTTTTTAAACAGCGAGAAAGAAGAAAGAGAAAGGGGGAAAGAAAAGAAAGGAAGAGAGGAGAAGGAAGGAAGATAAAGAGAAAAAAGAAAGGAAAAAGAAGGAAAGAAGACATGAAAGAAGGTCCATGCCACTTCTTACAAGAGGAAGGAGCAGTCTCCGAGTGCCGCTCAGAGATGACTCTTGCTGCTTGTAAGAAGCCACAGAAACTGTCTCCACCTTCCAGCCTCTTGCAAGAGGCTCAGAGCCAAAGACAGTCCGTGCCACTTCTTACAAGCGCAGAGGCAGTTTCTGAGCGGCAGCCCTCTGAGACAGCTCTTGCCGCTTGCTGGATCCATTCCCCACTCTGAGCTTCTTGCAAGAGGCTCAAAGAGGGTGACAGTTTCTGTGGCTTCTCACAGTGGCAAGAGCCCTCTCGGAGTGGCTGCTGCTCAGAAACTGCCTTTGCCGCTTGTAAAAAGCTGCAGGGACCATCTGTGGCTGCAAGCCTCTTGCCAGAAAGAGGGAGAGGAGAGGTTTCCTGCAGCCCCAACCCCCAAGACAGCCCTGCAGGGCTCTGCCTGCCGCCAACCCACAGGCAGCAGCAGGCTCCAGCTCCTCTCCGGCTGCCCAGCAGTGTGACAGCCTGCACCAAGGCTGTGTAGGGGAAGCAGACATGCAGCCGGAGACACTGTGAGTGACCTGGAAGCACTGGGGCAGGACCCTCCACAGGAGTCAGGCAGCTGCAGCTCGGCTGCCAGCTCCCAGCTGGTAAGGGTCTTGAAAAGCCAGCCATGGGTACAGAACCCCTGAATTCCAGCCTATGTTAGGGGAACAGGCAGGGTGGCCTGTAGGCCATGTGTTTGAGACCCCCGTTCTAAGTCCCTCTGAGTTCTTTACTTTTTCCAAAAGGGGAAGCCATGTTAGTCAAGTTCAGCAAAACAAATAAGGAGTCCCATGGAACTTTTAAAGAATAACAAATTTATTTATTACATGAGCTTTCATGGGAGAAAATCCCTAGTCTGGTGAAGTGGGATTTTCTCACCTGAGAGCTCATGTGATAAATAAATTTGTTAGTCTTTAAAAGTGCCACAGGACTCCTTGTTTACCTTCTTTATTTTGTATTTGATCCTCACCAACTTCAGTGGGAACAAGAGCAGGCCACCTGAGTGAGTGATACAGGAACATAAGAGGACGTGATCAACCAGATCAGACCAGAGGCGTAACTACAGTGAGGCTGACGGGGCAAAGCCCCGGGCAGCACAGAGCAGCTCGATGGAGTTTCTCTATTAAAGGGGTGCCTTTGCGGCACCGGCTCTAAGTGCTGCTAATGGGAAGCAGGTGGCAAAACACTGCTTTATGGCTCTGGATCAGACCACTGAACTGTACAGTTCAGCAACCTGCCCACAGCACTCACAGATCAACACCTGAAGTTTTAGAGGAAGGGAAAAAAATGCACAACTATCTTACACAGTTTGGAAACACTGAGCAAGGGGGAGTTAGAATATTTCCTCCTGCATGTGACCGTGCTGGGAAACATGACATTGGGCATCATAATGTTGCTAGTGATCATGGACACTTATCCTAAGTTCTACTATATCAGACACATTTACCTCAGTGGGTACTGATGTGACTCTGTGCAGAAGATGCCCCATCTTGCCAAATTCAGCCAATCTGGTATTAATTCCTCACTACACAAGGGCCCCACTGACACTGACTTATTAGTTAAATCTCTTTATCATTGCCACATGATCACTTACCTGAGTATCTTGCTTCACTTTGGTCAGAGGCTGTGGAATCACCTTCTCCATTCCCTGAACAAACCACTCGAACACCCTGCCAGTCAGAAATTTCTGTTAAACTCTACTTACCCCCTGGGTTCTATTCAACCCTCCTTTTCTTCACTAGTGGGGACAGCATACCACTTGAACCAAGGCAGACCTGCCATCACAAAGGGCAAGCTGTGCAAGACGTGTATTCACCCTGTACCTATGTCCGCCCTACATGTGTGATTCTGCCAAGGCAGACTATCAGCACTCAGTTAAATAAACAAACCAATGACATGGCACTAGAGTCTGTTAGACATTCTCAGCATGTTCTTGAGTTCCCTCTGTGACACTGGCTGGATCTAAGGGACTGTTTATGGCTATCTTTCATATTAATATTTCATATTTGCAATAGTCCATATGTGATATGCCATGTTTGGTATCAATAGAAAAGCTGTAATCTGCTAGGAATAATTATATGATTTATACATAGGTATCATATCTGCATTAGAAATTAGGAATCTATTTGTTTTGCCTGTCATTTGATTCTAAGGCAATCCCAGACGGGCTGTCTGCAAAACCACTGCCCTCTTGATGGCCCATCACGGGAACTCCCAGGTACTGTGGACCTAAGAAGAAACCTGCTTGACCAGTCACCCAGACTGACCATGTGACTCAACTTCATTTTGATATGGCAAGGACTCTGAGAGCATGGGAGAGCCAAAGGTGATAAAAGGCAATGGCCCCATCTCCGTTTTGTCTTCAGTGTGTCTGCAACCAACACCCTCCTCTGGACCTATTCTTCTAAGACTGAGCAAAGGAGTGAGACCCACCCAGGTGCTGAGTGCATACCAGAGGAATTGGACTAATCTACAAACTACAGAGTCTTCAAGGACTTGCTTTTTATGTACATATGTGATTAACTTTGACCCTTTAACATCTGCCATTTTGTTTCCTTTCTTTTTATATTATACCTTTAGTTATAATTACTAAAGGATTGGCTGGCAGCATGGTATTTTGGGTAAGATCCAAGCCTATATTGTTCTCGGTGATGTGGCTGGCCCTTGGGGTCAGGAGAACCTATTTCTTTAAGAGAGTCAGTGACTAGGTGGGGGCCGGAGTAGCTGATGTGCAATAAAGGAGGATGTTTCTATTTTGTTATGCTTGGAGATGACCAGAGTGGGGAGTCAGAAGCATGTTTTGTTGCTGACTGGGAGACAGGTTTAAGTACCACATGTCAGTGGTTTAGGGGTTTGGCCCCTAGTTTTGCAGCTTGACCTGATTTTGGCACATTCAGAAGGTTATCCCAGGAGGCCCAGGTCACACCCTCCATATAATGAACATTCCACCAGGCAAACATGGACCGGGGACACACTTGCACTTTGGTAGCAATACACAGAGCCAAAGGATCAAAGTATTAGGGAACCCAAAGGTCTAAGAAATGAAGAATCATGCCAATGCAGTGGTGGGACTTTACAGAAAGATTTAGGCTGCCTTACCTGCCACCGTCTCCACCTAGCGTCCGAGGAAAGAGAGAGGCTCCAAACCCTGACACGCTGTCTGTAGGTGCCTGGTATGCATTCCCTGGGATGCTGTCGTTTGCTGGAGAGCTTTTTGTTCGTGATGTACTTGTCTTACTCACTTTACTTACTGCTTGAGATTGTTCACAGAGAAAGAGAGAGATGCAATACCATAAGTGTCACTTTAAACAGTGAAGGACTTAAAGTCTGAAGCCCATGTGGGTATGATGACCATCACTGGAGCTGTATCAATCTACCCCAGCTGAGCATTCAGTCCATGGCCAGAACTGGGCATATTTTGGGGGTATAAGTGGGATTTAGATACTGCACTCACTGGTGCCATGCCAGTCCTCTGCACAGAAGAGAGCTTCATCCGGTAGTACTTAAACATCAGAGAGACAAGAGGTACCATCTGCTCACAGCATTACTTATTGATTTGTATTGTAGTGATGAGGGCACAGTGTGCCAGGCACTGTACAAACTCTGATCTAGAAACAGATGCTGCGCTGAGAGGAGGAAACACCTTGTTTGATATGCGATCAAAAATGAACACAGTACAGAGTCTTAATATCATCTTGGATATCAACATTTTAAATAGCAAAAAACTGATGTTTCAGAAGATGAATGAAAACTCAATGCTGCACAGCACAAAGAAATAAGACTCGTCCTTGTACTCTAGTTTTAGAAACATTTACAGCAAAGGACACCCCAACAACCTTTGTTCTGCTATCAATGAACCAGTACAGGATTGCCATATGCACCAGTTTTTAACAGCACACAAGTACAAGTATTGTACTTCCTTTCACTGCATCCAACTACAAGACTAGGAAATGAGGGTGTGACAGAAAGCAGTGAAATGAGATCTTTCGGAGGAATTGGCAAGCGCAGACTTCCAGTCATGAAGTTAACATCCATTCCTGAAAGTTCTTCAGTCAGGCACAGCTCTGACCCCAGCAAAAATCACTCACCTTCTCTTACAGCTGCTTCTTCAGACTTCCCTGCCTTCACATCCTGCCACACAAACACATAAGGAATAGTTCTAAAGTGGTAGCTGTGTTAGTCTACTCCAGCAAAACAAACAAGGAGGAGTCTGGTGTCACTTTTAAAGACTAACAAATTTGTTTATTGCATGAGCTTTCATGGGAGAAAATACCACTTCATCAGTGGGATTTTTCTACCACAAAAACTCATGCGATAAACAAATTTGTTAGTCTTTAAAAGTGACATATGAAATAGGGTGACATGCAGACCTCTGAATTAAAGTGGTGATACAGTCAATAGCAACAACTCCACTGTAACCCCAGCTGCATTCATCTTCACGGGCTTTGGCCTGACAGCAGAGCGGTCCATCAGGCAAACAGTCACCAGCATTTGTAAAATGGACTGAAATGAAGCCATGATCTGGTTGGCTCCTGCTACTTCCAGTCAAACGTACAGCTCTTGTTAACCTTACAGCTCAGTTGCACTTTGCCATGTTATGCCTTCCGGTATCAATACACTTCTGGGGAGAAATACATTTTGCCAAAATGTATCTCCACTACCTTGTTTTGTTAATTGATTTCCAACAAAATTGTGAAAGGCGATTGCTGAAGACTGTACCATGCGAAAGACCCTCAGGAGCATTTAAAACTAAACTTTCCAGTTCTGAGAGCTAAGTTTAGATTTCAAGGTCCTGTTTACACTAGGAAATTGGTGGGTGGTAGTGCAACCCATATGGCTAAAAAGCACTATCTCTTTTAGGGCTCTCTTAAGGCTGGGTTATGTTGATGGACAGATTTGGCTGTCCAGGTCCAGAGCTTTCTGAAAACAGAGAGTGGTAACATTTTGAGCATTCTCCACAGTGTTTCCTAGTGGTGTGGTGAGATGCCTGAGAGCAGCAGCTTGAGCAAGAGCCACACAGGGAGCTGGAATGAGGGGAGCTGGTGTGCTCAGTGTGTGGCTGAGACAAGCTGAGGCAGGAGTGGACAGCAAGATGTTTTCTTCCTGCTGTGGAGTAATTTGCAGAAGAGTTTTCTCTTATGTGACTGAGGGCTGGTTAACCAATAAACTGACTGTGTGGTGCTGGTTCCAGAGGAGAAAGACAGGACTGTATGGATTCCTGCTGAAGAGTCCTGCAGACAAAGAAGATTGCTACTTCTTTCCACTCAAGCCTCAGGACTTCAACAGAGATTGCAACTGAGACAGGGGTGACCACCTGAACTCTGAGAATTTTGGGCTATGTCTACATTGAGCATTTCAATTTGAATTATTGAATTTGAATTGACCAATTCAAATCTAATTCGAATTCAGTCCATTCGAATTGCCATGGCCACACTAGAAAATCCAACTCGAATTGGCATGTCCATGAACAGGACTTCCTAGTTCAAATTCAGTAGGGGGGGCGCTCTTATATAGGGAAAAATCAAGCTGTGGCTAATTCAAACTAACAGTTAATTTGAACTGACATGGCCACACTATGGCTATGTTCACACAGGGCAGGCTTGTTTTGAAACAAGACGTTTCGAAACAAGCTGTTTCGAAATAACATGTTATTTCAAAACACCTTATTTCGCAGGCCAAAAACTTTGTCTGCAAAATAAGGGAGTGAAATAGCAGGTCCACAGTGTGGACCTGCTATTTCACTTGGGGAGGGGACTGCAGGCACTCGCAGGCACTCGCACCGGCGGAGTCAGGCGCGGGGCTGCGCCTCACTCCGCCCGTGCCTGCAGGGGACTGCAGGCACCACGTCTCACCTGGAGGGTGCCTGCAGTCCCCTTCAGGCACCCGCCAGGAGAGGCGCAGCGGGGCGCCTCACCCCAGGGGCTTTAAAGTCCCAGCTGCCCCCAAACCTGGTGGCGCAGCCCCGGTGCACGGCTGGAGCCTGCTGCTGCTGGGGCCAGAGTGAGCGCCGGCCCAGAATCCCCGCGCCGCCGCCCCTGCTGGAGGCGTGGCTGGGGTTACCCTGGCCACGCCCCCGGGATTCCCTGGTGCCGCCACCCCCTGGCCAGGATGCTGAGAGGGCAGCACTTCCTCCCAGGGTGCTTAGCACCCTGGGAGGAAGGTCACGTTGTTTCGGAACACTTTGTTCCGAAACAACCATGTCCGAACAGGGCTGTTTCGAAACCTCTGGAGGTTTAAGCTGTTCCGAAATGAAGTGTGTGTGGACATACCCTATGTCAATTCAAATTACTCACCTTGAATTGACCCTGACTTCAATGGAAGAGCAGGTTTGACCAATTCAAACTCTGCTTTCCTCAATTTGAACTGAGGAGTGCCTCAGTTCGAACTGAGGAAAGCGGGCATGTCCATGCACTTATTTGAATTCAAATTGATGACAATCAATTCGAATTCACATGTAAGTGTAGACATAGCTTTGGGTTTCTTACTGTTCTGTTTAAATTCATTTTGTTTTCTTAGGATAAGATTTATTAAGTTAGTAGTTAATAAAGTTCATTGGTATGTTATTCTAAATAGTATTTTAATGTGGGATGGTAACTGTGAACAATCTTTGCTGTGAGTCCTTTACAGACTGGATCCTGGGTCTCCAGCGGTTAAGCTGTGTTAGGCATTGGCAAGGGGCAACTGAACGAATTCTAGCCCACCCAAGGGTTACAGTAGCACTGGTAAGACTATTTCAGTCAAGACTCATAGGGCTGATTCTGCTCTTGCACAGCTGTTACGCTCACATATTTCCATTGATTTCTGTGGAGTGACTCCACACACTGAAGTAACAGAGAGCAGAATTAGGCTGTCACCTACTGTGTATAAAATAAAAAGTTGTTTGCTTTCTTTTCTAAATGTTCTCAATAGAAAATCATCAGTTTTTCCTCCCAAGGGTTTTGTGCCTAACTAAGGCTAACACAGGAAAATAAGGAGCAGGCTTTTCCCTTTGAACTTCCACTAATCTAAGGGAAAGGGCAGTGCTTCTTGCACTTTGAAGTTTACATACCCTGCTTGGGCTAAAGATGCTTCCACAAGTGAATCCCGTCTTTCAGTAGAAATCTGTTTATTTTTGTCCAAAAGCTTGTCTGTATTGTGAAAGTAATTGTCCCCCTCTCCTTTTTTCAGATCAACATTTGGGCCTGAATAGGCTGGGCAGGCTTTAAAACCAAGCCAGAAAATACACCCCGGGTGGATCAGAGGAAGACTCAAAGAAAAGTGGGTCCCTTTCTTTTGCAAGCGATCTCTTGAGGTACAACTTTATTCAGAATTAGCCAGGATGGTTTCATGGTGCCATTACTTACGCCTGTGTAACCCATATGCCTAATTTAAAGGAGCTATCTCTTTTAGGGATCTCTTGAGGCTGCATTATATTGCTAGACAGATTTGGCTGCTCAGGTCCAGAAGCTTCTGGAGATTGAGTGGTTGCACTGAGCATGCTCCATGAGGTTTTCTACTGCTTTTGTGGTCAGATGCCACCAGAGCAGCAGCCTCAGAGTTGCAATGAGAAGAGCCCATATGCTCACTCTGGGTATGTCTAAACTTGCAAGTTAGTTCAAATTAAGGAGGCTTAATTTGAATGAATTTAGTACCTCTCTCCACTAGGCTTTCATTAGGTTGAACTAAATAATTCCTTAATTCGACCTAATGAAAGCTTAGTTTGAACTAGTAACACCTGCCAGTTACTTTGAACTAAGCCCTTAGTACAGTGGTTAGTTTGAACTAAGGATTGTGTAGACTAGGACTAACCCTTAGTTGGAACTTAATAAGTTTGAACTAAGGGCAGTTAGTCTGAATTAACGAAGTGGACAAATTCAAACTAATTTTAGTTCGAATTAATCCATGTTATTAATTTGAACTAATAAGTTTGAGTTTTGTTCAAACTAACCTTGAACTTATTAGTTCGAACTAACAAAGTTGAACTAACTTTCTGTAGTGTAGACATAGTCTATGTGACTGGGAAAAGCTGAGTCGGGTGTACGTAGCAAGATGTTTTCTCCCTTCTGTGGAGCATTTTGCAGCAGAATTTTCTCATGTGCATATGTGACTGATTGTTGGTTAACCAGTAAACTGACTGGCTGGTGCTGATTCCAAAAGAAAGAAAAGCTTGTGGGAATTTTTTCCTGAGATCCTGCAGCCAAAGAAGAAGATTGCTGCTTCTTGCAACTCAAGCCTTTGGACCAGAAGAGAGACTATAACTGAGGTTTGGGTGAACTCCACCTAAACTTCGGGACTGTTGGGTTTCAGAGGGCCCGTTCTGTTTAAATTAATTGTTTTCTTATGATCACATTTATCAGGTTAGTAGTTAATAAAATTCATCATGTTTGTTCTTAGGTTGTATTTTAATGTGGAGAGGGTAACTGAACAATCTTTGCTGTGAGTCCCTTACAGACTGAATCCCAGGTTTCCAGCTGCTTCTCTATAAGAATTGGGGTTTAATATTTTTTGAGGTACTGGAGAAGGGCAATTAAATGAATTCTAGACCACCTGAAGGTTATACCTGCTCTATATGTTAAATTTAAAAAGTAATATTCTAAAGCAGTGGTTCCCAGCCTGTGGCCTGGGGACCAAAAGTGACTCATGGGTCTCCTGGCTGCAGAAGAGAGCTGCTGCCTAAGGACCCAGGTGGAGCTCATTGCCACAGGGCTACAAGATCGGTGCAGGCTCCTTGCTGCACCCAAAGGAATAGGGGAGCAGTGCTTCCCTCCATCTGGCTACAGCAAGGAGCACAGCAAAGTGCTCTGCTACAGTCCATAGGAGCTAGAGTGCCCGCTGGAGCCAGATGGAGGGACACAGTGATCTTCTTCCCCCAGACTGCAGAAAGGAGCCATTGCCTAGGACCCAGATAGAACATATGGGACCACAGGAGATCAGCAGTGAGATCACCAAGGAGGCAGCCTCCTTGCTGAACTCCTTCCGAGTGGCTACAGTGGGAACAGCTACTGACAGAATCTTGTGGCCCCTGAGGGCTGTAAAAGTGGTATCTCTGGGCCTCAAGCCAAGAAGGTTGGAAACCACCGCTCTAGGGGAATTATTAGTTAAGCCCTAAGACTCAGGAGATACAAATTTACTTACCAGCTCTGCCGCTGACCTCTTCTTTGTCCTGTGACAGGACACTTAGGGTATGTCTACACTGGAGGCTAGCTTTAGTCCATTTAAAAGAGTCGACATTGAAAACTCCTGTCAGCTGCCTGCGTCCACATTCGCAGGTGCTAGATCAACCCTTTTTGGTGGCCAGGAAGTCTTGGAGGGGGCCTGGAGGCCAATTAGATTGACTTAAGGGCTTTTCCCCCATCTACACAGGCTTAAGTCAACTTAAGAAAGCGTTTAAGTCAACTTAATAAAAATCCAGTGTGGCCACGAGGGGTCTGTAGGTCGACTTAAGCTTCCTTAAGTCAAACTAAGGCTTGAGTATAGATGTATCCTTAGTCTTTCAGTGGTTCAGGTCCCCATCAGTAAAATGTGGATAGCGTTGCAATACTTCTTTTCTGGTACCCTTTGTCTGTCTTTTCTATTCAGACAGCAAGTGCCTACAGACAGGGATTCTCTCTTACTATGTGCATCATTGTGCTGGGACAGCAGAGCATGGGCTCTGCATCTCCTGTCTGCAAGCGTACTGGAGGGGGCCCAATCTGGCTCCGGGCCACTTCCAGCAAACAGCTGGCAGGTCAAAGATGGCTCCTGCTCTTGCCCACAAGCGGTAGGAGCCATCTCCAACCCTCCTGCCGCTTGTGGGAAGTGGCAGGAACCTGTTCCAGCTTCAAGCCTCCCACAAACAGCTTCTGGCAAGCAGCAGCGGCTGGGGCAAGATCAGGCCCTGGAGCAGGATTGGGGCCACGGGTGGGCGGCAGGTGCCACCCCACCCCCCATAGTGCTCCTGTGTACAAGGCCTAAAACAACAGACTCCTTATCTCCACTGGGGTCTGTATTCTGGGCATTCTCTTAATACAAATATTCATGTTAGCATCTGGGTTAGCTGTCAGCTGCGTTAAGGTGCAAGGCAGGGCCAGGGGGCTTACTGTACATGAGACTTTCTAAGAACTCCCCACACCACGAGGCATCTTCCCCAGCAAAGGTGGGACCAATAATGATGATGATGGAACCAGCCTCTACAGATAACCCCACCTCAGAATGACAAGTTCTAAAGAGGTAGCTGTGTCACTCTAATTCAGCAAAAACAAACAAGGAAGCTGGTGGCACTTTTAAAAACTAACACATTTGTGTGATAAATAATTTTTTTAGTCTTTAAAAATGCCACCAGACTCCTTGTCTGTTTCATCCTCAGACTGTTAATATTACCAGTATGGGAATTTGTAGGCAGTCCACAGGAGACACCAGTATCAAATCTGAACACATCTGAAATCCTTGCTGGCACATTTCTAAGGGCCTGATCCAGAGAGGGCCTGTGCAAGCATCTACCATTGTGCTTGGCCTCGATGAGAGATGAGGGTGCTCAGCATATCTCAGGATCAGCTCGCAGCCTCTGTTGAATGCTGTTTTTCTCATCCACTGCTTGCATATTTGAGAGCATTATCATAGTCATTACTACTGAACAGACAGAGCTGCAGCTGTTGCTGTCCTTAATTGACCATACAGTGCCCAAGAGCCACGTGGTTTGCAGAACGGTGTATTTCTGTACAAAACACACTATGTTATCAGAGTTAATTCTGCAGCCTTCAGCTTGCCTGGGACTGTTTAACTCCAAATGTCCCAACCTTCATCAAGATGAGTCTGATGCCAGGTGTTCTTTTAGTGCAAGTTGTAATCATCTGAAAGCAAGTCATGGTGAAGGAAAATTTCCCATATGGGATGATTTTTGCTGGAAAATAAGTGATGTCAAACCATGATTGTGCTAACCAAGAAGATACTAAAACATCATTTAGTTCAGAGAACAGGGCTCATGATGCAATATTTACTATTGTAAGTAGCACCTGTGAGAACCTGGGGTTAACCACAACCAGCGAACACAGTGGTAAACATAATGGGCTGGGAGTCTGGAGCCCTGTACTCTGTCTCTGACTCTGCCTCTAGCCTGCTTGCAAACTTGGTCGACTCATTTCGTTGCTCTATGACTCAGTTTTCCTATCTGCAAAATGGGGACAATAGTATTGCCCTTCATAAGATGCTTTGGGATCTTCTCATGGAACCACTAGGTATTACTGTCATCATCATCAGGGTATTTCTATGACAACATAGGCTTTAAGCCTTTCAGCCTTTCCAGACAGAAGAACAGCAGGCTATGGGGATCATATTGTCTTATTATAGGGCATAAGTACCAAAAAGGATCTTGCAGACTTGAATAAAGATCTGTTTGAACCATGTAGTTTCAGGAGAAATCCGTTATGCTGGCATTATTTTTTTTCTGAGGTTGATCACAGGTTGGAATTCTCTATGGGCCCTGGTAGATTCCACTTTTGTGGATTCAAGAAGAAATAAACTGGGAGGAGCACCATGAGTGCATCAAGCATTTGCTAAACACCACTGATTTCTCCTCCTCTGTGGCATTTTTGCTGGCAAAGCAGTGCATCAAATCTCAAGCTGGGAAGGAATTTTGCCCCAGGGCATAGTGCCAGGGCTTCAGACAACAGTAGTCTAGTCCCTAGTTCTTCCCATCTTCCTCCTCTGTTTCAGTAATCTCAGAAAAGAAACAAGCAAGGAGTCTGGTGACATTTAAAGACTAACAAATAAATTCATCACATGAGTTTTTGTGGGATAAAATCCCACTTTGTCAGATACTTGAAGATGGGGGAACTTACAGAAGGCGTGGGAAAATAAATGCAGGGAGTTCCCTGTCTTTAAGTGTCCGACGAAGCGGGATTTTCTCCCATGAAAGCTCATGTGATAAATAAATTTGTTAGTCTTTATAAAGGCCACCAGACTCCTTGTTTGTTTTGTTGAACTTGACTAACACAGCTGCCCCTTTGGAACTTGTCCTCAGAATATAAGAGGGTTAGTAACCATCCTGCAGTGACCTGTGGGGGATAGGGGAGGGCAGGAGTAGTTGCATTTGTATAAACCTTTAAGCCAGCATTTCCCAGCAAGGGCAGTCCTGCCCTCCCACCCCCCAGTGGGGGGAGACTATTTTGAAGCTTGAGACTGGGGTAAAAACTAAGGGAGCAGTAGGGGGGCATTAAGAAATGTGATCAGTGAGGTTATGTATATCCATACCGTATATGTAAAAATTCAGTCCACCATGTACATCATAGACACTATTGTGTATGTCAAACACTCAGCTAAGACCCACTTATTGTGGCATTGATATACTAGAACTATATTGGAAAGCATTCTGTGATTAGGTTGACCCTTGTGTAGAAAATATTAGTGGAAACAGACAAGTGAAAAATAATCCCAAAGGTTTAGAATCTAAACTTTAGATTCTAAATCACTTGTCTATTTCCACTAATATTTTCTACACAGGATCAGTCTAATAACAGAATGTTTTCCAATATAGTGTTGATATTAAACAATACTATTTGTGATGTAAATGATGGACTGAATTTTTACACATGCTGTATGGGTATACATCACCCCAGTGACCATGTTTCGTGTCAAAGTTACACAAGTGCTCTTTCCCAAAGTTCTCAGTCTCTTTCTTCGCAACTATAAACAGGGGTGCACTTGACTTATAAATCAGAACTTGTGAAGAATTTGATTAAGATTGAAGAGGTTGTAAAGATTATGATATTACTAAAATGGTAAGTGCTTGTAATAACTGTTAACCATAAAGTGAGAAGATTTGGATAACAGTATACTTACCTTTTATTTGTCTGCTTGTGGGTTTTTGTTTGTGATAAGGTATTTATAATTACTTTATGTCTTAAAACCTACTGGTATAATATTTTAGAAATTAATGTTTAACCAGTAAAATAAACTCTAAAAACATCTATCATGTAAAAATATATATTTTAGAAATGTCAAAGGGAGTGCTATAGATATTGAAGGGAGGGCAGCAATGTTCCCTCTAAGCTGCGCTGGTGCACAGCAGCGCAGCCTGCCGCAGCCGCCAGCGCAGAGAAGGCTGCTGGCAGCGCACTGCCAGCAGCCAGGGGCCCTCCATAGAGCTCCTGTGGAGCAGGGAGTTTTCAAAACTCCCGCCCAGAAAAGCTCTAACGGACCATGCCCAGAAAATCTGAGCATGCTCCGTAGTGCTTCTCTGGCCCCAGGAGCTGTGGCTGAGCCGTGCGGCTCCAGCCACAAGGTAAGTTTCTGGGGACCGCTAGGAGTGGGGGCGGGGAGGCTGCTGGGGAGCCAGGAGTGGGCCGGGGGGGGCGGCCAGGAGCAGGCCCATGGGGGTAGGGGGGTGGCCGGGGGCAGGGGGGCTGCTGGGCTGCCAGGAGTGGGCCCGCGGGAGCAGAGGGGGGTGGCCGGGAGCAGGCCCGCAGGGATGGGGGGCCGCCAGGAGCAGGGGGGAGTAGGGGGCAGCTGGGAGCAGGGGGGGTGGCCGGGAGCAGGGGGCAGCTGGGAGCAGAGGGGGCAGCCGGGAGCAGGGGACAGCTGGGAGCAGGGGGCAGGGGGTGCGGCCGGGAGCGGGCCACGGGGTGGAGGGGGCTGCTGGGAGTGGGGGGGGCAGGAGCGGGCCCACAGGGGGGTGGGTAGCGCAGCAAGTGGGGGGGGCAGCGCAGCGAGCAACATGAGTTGCTCAGCTGCCAGCATCTCTTAGAGGGAACATTGGAGGGCAGTAGAAAAACATTTTCACTGGAATGGGGTGCTGCTGCAGAAAAGGCTGGGAACCACTGCTTTGAGCTTTTGGGAAAGTATGACTTGACATTTACACACTGGAATGTGTTTTGGTGCATCTCTCCTGCTGCAGTAACTGAGTATCTTCTTTGCCTTTGCCGCACTCACCTCAGGCTTGTTTACGTTTTCCGGCTGCGGGATCATTTTTCCAAATCCCTGCACCAGCCAGTTGATCACCCTGGTTCCAGCCCTGCAAAAAGATCACAATGCCCTTAGGACAGTTCTTCCATTACCCTCACTAGAGCTAGAGTGGATCCAGTCCCCTCTTCTCTGCTATTGTCTGTTGGCCCTGCAAGATTGCTCTCAACAGCTAAGGGGCATGTTGTTGGTGGGTGTACAAAACCCAGAAGATAGGGTTTTTGCAGGGGGCCTACATAGCATATAGCCATGAAAAGGACAGAATCTCCCGCTGACCCCAATTCAGAGTCAGGTCATAGAGGAGAGACTTGGAGCTGCTCCACAACAAAGCAGTCCTCCAGGCAGTACTAGCAGATGCCAACTACTCTGTCCCTCCTCTGCAAAAATTTGGCCAGTGAATCTCCATTGTTTACAGAATGAATGGTCAGCCATGGTTCACCCCCAGACTGCCCCCAGCATGGGTTCATACAGCTTAAAGCTGGAAGGGGCCATTAGATCATCATCTAGACTGACTTGCACGTCAAAGGTCATGGAGAATTTCACCCAGTTAACAGAGACAGTCACTGTGCAGCAGTGCTTTGCAGCAGGCAGATAATACCACTGAGTCACCAAACGCTTCACATCAGAAGACAGCTGTTCCTTTGCTTTCCAGACCATATACACTCATGCAAGGGGTTCTAAATCCCCAGCTATGTACAGGAAATAGCTGGGGACCAATATAATACCAAAGCCTTAACTTCTGTTTAATATAAAGAGTAGAAGGGAAATAAACATGAAAAAGAAAAAGGACTGACAGCTCAGATAAATTAGCATACATAGCAGCAGAAGTGGCCTTTGGCTATTGGGGGCCCTAGGTGAAGGCCCATTGTGGGAGGCCCCCAATAGGCCCATGCGCCCCGCCATGGTCCTGGGTCCCTCACCATGGACCTGGCTCCTCCACCACCACCTTCTGCCCAAGCTACCACCGCCACCCCAGCTTCCAGCTGCTGGCCCCAACCCCAGGAGCTAGCTCTTCATGCTTCCAATTGATGCAAATGCAGGTTTTGGGGTAGGCAGAGCTGGCACCGGGGCCCCTTTCTGCTCGGGGCCCTAGGTGTGCATTTGCTTCGCCTACCCCAAAAGCTGCCTCTGCACAGCAGACAGATTATATTCTACCCAAGCCTATAGGTTCTCCGAATTCAGGTAAGGGCTCGATGGTCAACAGTAGGGAATCAGCAGGTTTTATCCCAGCCTTGCCACTGTCAGATCTTCACCCGAGGTTTTGTGATCTTGAGCAGTGGCTAAAAGTATAATTTGACAGGCCCCAGAACCCTCCTAATCTCTGGGCCATCTTTCTGTATTGCCTGGAGCCCCTTCAAATGTGTGGGCCCCAGCCCAGTAGGCATTTGGAACCACTTCTCAGTACCATATACCTTGGTTATTGCTCCATAAAAATACTGGCCCCAATGCTGACTTCTCTGCCATCTCCACCCCTCTGCACCTCCCTGATCTCAATGCTGGCCTCACACTCTGCCTCTGCCAACCCACCAACCCCTGATCCTGTCCTCACACGCTGCCCCCTTGACACAATCCTGGTCTCACACACTGCCCCCTCTAACCCCCTACCCCCATCCTAGCCTCACATGCTGCCCTCTCACCCCCCACAGATGGTACTTGGTCCTGGCATGAATGCAGAAGACTGGACTCAGTGACCTTTCACGGTCCCTGGCCAGGCCGCCTCCGCCCTGAACACGCATCTGAGTATGCTCAGGGTGGGAGATTTGAAAACTCCCCCAACCTGGCTGCAGCTTCCGGGCCAGAGGAGCACAGACCTTGTGTTCTGCCCTGATTTTTCTGTTTTTCAGGACCCCAGAATTCTAGCCTCTCAAATTTGTGGGCAGTGTTCCTGCTTACTTTAACCCTTGATCTTAAGCAAAGTACTAAACTCCATGCTGCCAAATTAAACTCACCCTGAGCTGTAAGGATAAGACGTGCATAGGCCAGCACTTGCATCATCATCTGAAGGAGCTGGGTAGCCACTACAGAATGAGCACTAAGTATCCATCTGCTGTAGGTGTCTGGGGAAATTCTAGCCAGATTTTTAATGAAAATATAGGTCTGTGTGGGACATCCATTGCTTCCTCTCCCAGTCCATTAGTCAAACAAAAGAGAAATCCTCGGCTGCCACCAGCTGCTGTGCTTCCAAGATGAGACTGTTATTGGATATCTCACTCATCCCCCTGCTCTGTTCTTTGCTTGTACCTCACTGTGTTCACTGAGCAAAATGGAGAGCAGGGCAACACAAACCCTGCAGCAAGGGAGCAGTGTCACAGAGTATTACACCTTCAGTGATGAAGTATCAGGCTGAAAGGCCACAGGGAGTTGCAGGTACCAGAGCACAACACCACAGCAACTCTATGAATTTCTGAGCAAACTCCATCACCACCCAGGAGACAGAGTCCCTGTGGCAGCTGTGACAGAATTGCCTTACAGAGATAACTCTTTTACGGGATGTGAAGAGAAATCCAGTCTCCATATTGGTTCAATTCTGGGCACCCAGACCAACAGATGAGTCCTGCCTTCCATTCTAGCAAGAGGCAAAGACACCTGTAGTTTTCAGTTCAATAAGTATTGATTTTTTTCAGACACCATCTCCATTATTCTTCAGAGTGACACTACTCAGATGACCCCAGCAGCTCAGCCATCTTGGCAACGTTAAACTCAGGCTGGCTGGCTGTCAAGAGGGGAAAACAGCAAAACAGATGGAGTAGCCATCAAATTAACCTTCCAAGGGAGAACCTCACAGGGCTTGAAGTAAAAGAGGGGAATGACAAGCATTACCTGCTTTGGGAGGAGGAGGGGTTAAAGGAACTTACCCTTTTTCTGGAGCATTATTATCGGAGCTGGAATGCAACTCACTATGATCCTGAAGTTCATCTTCATCTGGACCAAGCGTAGTTATCTCTTGAGGGGGAAAGCAATAAAAAGACAGCACAAGGAGAGTTACCCAGTACTGCTGAAACCAACAATGCAAAATACAAGATTTCAAAGCTTGCTAGTGGGTTTTAGACACACCTGATTAACCCAACAACCACTCAGTCAGCCATTGGGGCTAATGGGCAGTGTTGGTGGCCTGCAATATTCAAATCAGAATAGATCACCTGGTGTCCCTACCTAAACTCTATGAACCCAGGGTTGCCCGGAGCTCAGTTCTGGCATTAATCCCAATGGTTTAATGAACAATATAAGATGACTGGGGAGAGTGGAGATTAGAAATGACTACACAGCCTGGATGTTTCCAGCAGGTAACATTTATTATTTGTGTGAGGGAGACCTAGTCAGAGATCTGGACCACATCGTGCTAGGCTCTGTACAAACAGAACAAAAAGGCAGTCCCCACTCTGAATTACAACCTCAGTAATTTCAGATCAGCTCCCAGCTTCCCCCAGGCTGGTGTACAATCAATGCATACAGACACAAAGCAGGGGAACTACAGGGAGACCCCCCCAAAAATAGGAAGTCCTCTCCCAGTCCCACAGCTTGTAAGGGGAGACTTTACTTTCTCTTCCAGTCCTGTGGCTGAAGGAGATCAAGCCGTAGGTTCCTTGTGCTCACAGCCAGCTCTCCAGCTCTTGTTACACAGAGCTCAGCTTCAGGAATATTTCTGGGGAGCTGAGGACATGCACAGCCCATTTCAGTAAGCTGGAGTTCCTTTCTTTGTCTTATACACACACACACGCATGCACACATCAGGCACCCCGATGGCTTGGGATCATCGCCTCGTGCTGCTTGGTGCTCGCAGTTCCAATGGAGGCCCAGGTGGAGCAAGCCAGATCATGGATATGCTGGAACATGCTGCAAATATCACATAAGCCCCTAAAGAGCTGCAGGTGACAATGTTTCCTCCTGAGTGTGGTAAACTTGCAGGTGCCCCAAGCAGGTAGTGGTGTGTTGCTGCGATTCATTGTGAATATATGATGACACCAGATACGATCCAAAGGGAAGCCATGTGAGTCTAGTTTAGTAAAATAAACGAGTCTGAGGCACTTAAAGACTAACATATTTATTTATTGCATGAGCTGTTGTGGGAGTGAGACTTTCTCCAATGAAAGCTCATACAATAAATAAATTTATTAGTCTTTAAGTGCCACAGGACTCCTTGTTTGTTTTACCAGATCAGATGTTTCACTCAGTTTGTACATCTAGGCAGAGTAACCTAGTGGATAACTTGGTGGCCAAAGACTCAGGAAACATCAGTTCTATCCTGGTTCTGCCCCTAGCTGGGGTTGGGGGAGTGACCTGGAGCTAGTCATGTCCCTGCTCTGTGCCTTGGTTTCCCCATCTGTAAAATGTGGGTGAATCTCTTGAGTTCCTTTGTACGGTGCTTTGAGCTCTACCAATGAAAAGTGCTATATTAAAGCTAAGTTCCAATATTATAGCATGAGTTAAATTTTTACCTAGTGGGTCGTCCTCCTCCTTTATGCTCTGCACCTCAGTCTGAAGAGAACACACACAAAACAATGATGAAAACTACTGTCTGAAATGCCTCTGTTAATAGAAACTGTTGCATGAAAGTCAGACTCTATTACTGAGTGAACCCATTGATTTAGCTTGGATACATACCTGATCAGGAAAGTCAAAACTGTTCTCAAAGCTCTTTCCAACAGCCTGCAGCACCCCAGGCCACTCCCTGGAATTCTGGGTGGGCTGTGGGATGACCTTTCCCAACTCCTGAGATAGCCAGCAAAGTATACCCCTTCCAGCACTGCAAGAGAATGGACAGGTGTGGGCATGCAAAGCCAATCAAACCACAGGAGCCAGTTTATCTCCTACAGATCCCCTTGCAGAGATACCTCCTTCCTGTCCCCCATCCAAGAGGTAGCATTTCCTTTCCTCCATGGAGCAGATCACAGGATCCTCCAGAACTGTTGTGGAATCTGTAGGAGATCAGGGCCAATAAAAGGAGTCCCTCCTCCCACCTGCCCACCCACCCCCCGCAGAGGGGACTCTGTGCAAAAGATAATGCAGCCTCAGGCTGTGTCTCCTTTTCTTAGCAAGGTCCAGGAAGCTGGATGGGAGATAATGTAGCTATGCTCCATTGGCCCTGTCCCTGTCCTTCTCAGCCAACCCTCGCTCCATTCCTGTCCCCAGGAGGATCCCGGAGCTGGATATCTAGTAGCTATCTAAAGGCCTGCTTCCTATATCAAATGAGAATTCATGTCTGTTAAAACACGGTATCTTAAACTCTAACTTCTTGTTGTCAAACATCTGCGAGAGAAAGAGAAATTGAGAGAAAAAGGGAAAGACACCTTTCAACTGAAGACACTGATGATGGGCCTGGATCATGGGATGTGATGAATGTCACTTTCTTCCCTGCCCCTAAATGCAAGCAAAAAAAGCAAATAAATAAATAAATAGCCGCTTATTCTACTGTTGTCAATGTCCTAAATAGTCATATCTTTTTTGCTCAGGCCATACTGTATTTGCTTTCAAGCAACTGATTTTTAAATACACTTACTTTTCTAGTCACCCTCTCTCCATTTTTTCTTGGTGTGCAAAGATGCCAGATTCTAGCAAGCAACACCAGTGGCAATGGGAACATGGTCTCTCACATCCTGGCAAAGCTTTGCACATGCCTACTCTGTCAACTCTGGCCAAAACTCCTACAGTCCAGGCCACTGCATGGCAGGTGATGCTGCAGTGGCCCTGCTGGTATTGGGGCATGGGCAGCATCACATACCTCTACAACTGAGGCACAATAGATGAGGACAAACCCTACAACCTTTAAAGAATTTGCCTACATTACTGAGAGCTGCCATGTCTCAGCTGAGTGGGCACAAAGGGAGCAGACAGAGTCCTGCCATGGCAGCTTAGATGCTGCTACTTCATAAACCTACCCTGGATGTCTGACTACCAGCAGGGGAGAAAAATGAGTCACCAGTCACTTGCCTTGGGGTCCTTCCCAAGCTGGCTGAGTGGCCATGCTCTGAAGTTGGACACTTACCATACCCACTTACTATTTTCATTTATGACGTTTCTATTGTGCAGGAATGTTGTTTTCAGGAGCTCACCTTCTCTTTGAGCACAGCTGGCAGATTCCCCAGGACCTGTGGAGTTTCCTTGAGGCTGCTTTAGGGGTCAACAAATTAAAGGAAAGGTTTCAAGTGAAAAGTCACATGTTACAGCTTCCATCCCTCTGTTACTAATTGACCTGAGGTTGTCAAAACTCAGTTAAAGTCTGTGCTTCTTTTCTACTGTTCACACCATCTCTAAGCAATGAAAATAGACTGATCCCATTTCCCCTTTGTTTAGAGATGGATCCATGCCCTGCGGATGGAACTGCTTAGGCATTTAGGTCAAAGGGCTCAAGGCCTGCCCATGAGGCTCCAACTGCAGGATCAGGACCTTTGTTTCTAGCCAGTTTCATTCCCTGGTTCTCATGAATTGACACAAAGGTGCAACAATTTCAAACTGTGCCAGGAAAACTGCTCATGAGAATAAACGACTGAAAGCTCTGGCTTGAGCTTCATATTATGCTGCTGGCACACACTGGGCAAGCCTCACTCACACTGTTGGCCAAGAGACTTCTTTTGTGACCTTCATTCCCCTCATAATCCAGGTCTCAGCCAGCCTCCAGGAAGTGTCTTGCTGCCAACATCTGTTTGGTGGTTGATTGGGATTGGCGTCATTTGACCAGTAACCCTCCCCTCAATTTAATAAGTGAGAGGATGTGTAGTAGGATGTGTACACATCACACTATCAGTGCCCCTTGTATGCTCTGCCTGGCCAGCCCCTGTGCAACCCCATCCCCCCTGCTTCCCTGCTCACCTGTTGTGTCTTTCCAGGCCTGGGGTCTACAGTTATCACTCGGGGTTCTGCTTTTTTGTCCCCCTTCTCAACTAGGGGTGTCTGGTGAGGGGTCCCAGGAGGCTGAGGCACTACTCTCTCAATCCAGCCAAGCATTCTATCACCTGCAGAAGGGCGATTTGCATCATTACTTCTTTCTAGTTAAGGCCTGTTGGTAAAGAAATGAAGCCATCAGGAGAGCTAGTGGGAGACACAGCACTAGTTGAAGAAGTGTCAGAAGGACAGAGATAACTAACAGCAGCTCAGTATCTCCTCGATGTCAGCAGAAAACAGCACCACCTTCTAGTTGTCAGGCTGCCTCACTGAAATCAGCTCCTGGAAGAAAGCAGATGGCTGAAGCTGAACAAGCAAGGAGTCCTGTGGCACTTAAATACTAACAAATTTATTTATCACATGAGCTTTCATGGAAGAAAATTCCACTTCATCAGATGCTTTGAAGATGGAGGAATTTAATCCTGCTTTCAGACAGCTGAATTTGCACATCAGTTCCAATTCTGCAGTTTCTGTTTGAAGTCTTGATGTGTTACCCATTTGTTTGAGCACAGCTATTAACAGTTGATGATCTTATTAAATTGTGACTATGGATTCTTCTCCCATTGCAACAGGTGATTTGACCTCACCCTCCTCTATGTGGTGTTTCCCAGTGTTTGAATCTTAACAACTGCTTTGATTTGCTGTTACAGTGTGACCTAATCCCACGTTTTACACTTCCCAGCATTTATTTTTCTTCCCATTCTGTAATTTCCCCCATCTTCAAGGCATCTGACAAAGTGGGATTTTCTCCCACGAAAGATCATTTGATAAATAAACCTGTTAGTCTTTAAGTGCCACAGGACTCCATGCTTGTTTTGCTGAATTAAACTAACATGGCTACTCCTGTGGAACATAGTCACAATTTAATTCTGTGTTTACACAGTCAAATGTGCAGATCAATGCCAATTCTGCAAGTTCTCTTTGAAGTTTTGATGTGTTACCTATTTGCTTGAATATGGCTATTAACAAATTGTCAGTGGAGTGAGAAGGGAGATTGAAATGTTCCCCTACTGTTTTTTGAATGTTGTTATTTCTTATGTCAGTTTTGTGTCCATTTATTCTTTTGCACAGAGACTGTCCTATTTGTCCAATGTATAAGGTGAGGGAGCATTTCCAGCACATGATGGCATAAATCACATTTGTGAATGAGCCCTTGATGGAGTAGCTGGCTTGATTAGGTCCTATGATGGTGTCCTTTGTGAAGCTATGTGGGCAAAGCTGGCAACTTGGCTAACACTGAACACAGAGAAGCTGAAACAATTCTAGTGGAAAGTGACTCTATGTGCTCTCACCTTCCGTAATAATCCCTTCCAGCAAAGACATCTTTGCTCTCAGATTGTGAAGTCAGCTCACAGCTTTGGGGTCCCTCCTTACACTGTCCCTCAACACCTAAGGAGCTGCAGCAGCAAGGAATCCTCATTTCTAGCTGTAGTGTCCAAGGGACTATGCACAAATCTGCTGAATACAGCCCTGAGCCCCGGTCTCATCTAAGCTAGACTATTACTGTTCCTTCTGCCCCAAAAGAAAGTGCAGGGCCTGAGGAAGCCTCAGTTTGGTTCAGAACACAGCAAGCCACCTGCTTAGCAACAGAGACTACTGGGAACACAACGCCCTGTTACGCTACTCTCCATACTGGCTCCCTATTGAACACAGGAACCAATTCAATCCACTGTCCTGATTTCCACGTTCCTGCACTGCATTGGTCCTGGTTAAATAGAGCACTGCTCTCCTTCCTACAACTTCCCCAGATCATCATGTTCCACTGCACCAAAGAAACCGTCACCCAACAGAAGCAATCTCATGAACAAAGGAGTTGACAGACCCATCCCAGGACCTAGACCCAGAATGGGGAGCAAGCTGCCAGAGGATGTAAGAATAAAAATTAACCTTCCCATATTCACAGTGAAATGAAAAATGTTGCCCACACTTTCCCATGATAATACACTCATGCTCACAGGTTCATTCATTAAAAAAAAATAAAACAAAAAAAAAACACTCTGTAAGTCTGCTTCTGGATGGGAGAGAAGAAAAAGAAAGAGTGTGGTATCTTTTAAACTTAGGGGAGGTGCACAGGTGCTGTGGTAAGAAGGTAATGTGAGTGGGTGGATGGATGGATAAGAAGGTGACCCTCCATTGGTCCTGTGCTTCTAGGAATGGAAGTCCTCAGTGGAAGATCTAACACAGACTGGTATTAAGTTGTGTGGTCCTCTGAGAAGCAGAAGATCTCTGTGGATATGGTTCTTTCCTTAGGATGGAATTCATTATCCAAAAAACATTCCTCTTGGGTACCAGTAGGTGCCTAGTGTCAGCCTTCAAATCTGAAAAGGGTTCCCTTGGGAGCATACTCTGTTAACTGCTAATTTAACCAACATTTTCCCCAAGCTAACCTAATTATTTCTGAGCCAGGGCAACATGAAATACTTACTGTGTGATGTGCAATATTCCTGTTAACATAACAGAAAAAAGCCAATACCATTTGGGGATGTATTAACAGGAGTATTGTAAGTAAGACACAAGAAATAATTCTTCTGCTCTACTCCTCCCTGATTAGACGTCAACTGGAGTAATGTGTCTCTTTCTGAGCACCTCATTTCAGGAAAGATGGGAACAAATTGGAGAAAGTCCAAAGTGCAACACAAATGATTAGAGGTCTGGAACACTTGACTTATGAGGGAAGATTGAAAGAGCTGGGTTTGTTTAGTCTGGAAAAGAGGAGACTGAGAGGGGACATGATAACAGTTTTCAAGTATCTAAGAGGTTGTCAAGAGGAGGAGGAAGAAGAATTGTTCTCCTTAACTGCGGATGATAGGACAAGAAGCAAAGGGCTTAAATTACAGCAAGGGAGGTATAGGTTGGACATTAGGAAAAAATTCCTAACTGTCAGAGTGATTAACAACTGGAATAAGTTGCCTAGGCAGGTTGTGGAATCTCCATCATTAGGGCTATGTCCACACATACATTGTTATTTTGAAATGAGTTATTTTGAAATAAAGTCCTTATTTTGAAATAAGTTAATTCAAATTAAGGGAAAGCCTGCTGTCGAAATGGCTGTTATTTCAAAATGGTTATTTCGAAATAACGCCATTTGGACGTGTTGTTTCAAAACAGTTGTTTTGAAACAATGGTGTTGTTTCGAAACAACATGTCCAAACAGCGTTATTTCGAAATAACCATTTCAAAATAACAGCTGTTTTGAAATGAATGGGGTTTAAGCTGTTTCGAAATGACGGTTCTTATTTTGAAATGACAGAGCCTGTCATTTTGAAATAAGAAAACGTCGTGTGGACCTCATCTTTTTTATTTTGAAATAACCAGTGTTATTTTGAAATAAAAGAGATGTGTGGACATAGAAGTATTAAAGAGCAGGTTAGACAAACACCTATCAGGGATAGTTTAGGAGGGTATCTCGTCCTGCCATGAGTGCAGGGGACTGGACTTGATGACCTGTCATGGTCCTGTCCAGTTTCTGTGATTCTCTGAACATATCGTGTATTTTTCTGTGTGCCGGCAGCACATTGTTCATTCATCTTTCGTGCACTGCACAATATAATGACTAATTCTTCGCTGTGGCTCTGTAACCAGTTCTCATTCTATGTCGGGCTGTGCACTGGCACACTTCTTCCTACATGAATTTTAAAATTCTCTTCAGGGAGTTTTACAGTATTAAGTTGTGCAATTCATCAAGACCATAGTGGCTTTTAATTCTATCGGTGGTTTTTAATCTGTGGTCATGGAACATTGGGGGGACAGCAGGCTACATTTAAAGGAGCCACAGAAGGTTGTTGCCATAGACTAGTGGTTTCTGAAGACCCCTGAGAAGCCAACTGCAGAGTACGTATAAGATTTCTAAAGAGGTCTGTACCTCCAATCATCATTGTAGGGGTCTGCAAGTGAAAGAAGATTGAAAACCACTAATGTGAAGCACTGGTGATCACTTTGCATCATCCTTGGATTTTTTTTATGTACTCCACAGCTACTGTGTTGCTTGTGAATATACAGACTCAGCATATGGAGCCCTGTAAGATTCTATATGCTACCAAACCATTAATAATTATCCTGGGCTACATCACACCCTCAGAGTTGAAAGAAAACTCAGTTAAACTGGCTGGGGCTGTAATGTGGTCCTGTGTGTTTCCCGTTTTTTTCCCTTGGGTATCTATTAAATAATATTTCCATCTAATCCACATGTATAGTTTCTTCAAGAGAATTCCATGTGGAACTGCAACAAATGCCTTACTAAAATTATGATACGCTGTACAAAGTCTGCTGTATTTCCTCTAATTACTAATCCTGTTATCTTCTCAAGGAAGTAAATTAAGTTACAGTTTGTAGTTTGGCCAGATTAGTTTATTGATAAATGTGTGCTGTCTACTAGTTACTGCTTCATTGTGCTCTTAGAAATTGGGGCTTTGATTCTTTTAAGCAATTTACCAGGCATTTAAATTAAATATACTGTCTCAGTTCTCTAAGTCTCCTTCTCTTTCAGAATCAGGCACTCTGCCTATCCTTTCCCGATCGTCTCTGCCCCTTCATTTCTCAGTGACTGTGTCTAGTGCTTCCATCCAATGCTATTTCCGTTTGCACTCTTGGGTAAATTTTGCTGAGTTGCACTTATCTGAACACGTTCCAGTCATGATTAACTGGTTTCTGTCTCAGACCCTTCCTTGTCTTCCTCATTAGCTATTATTAAACCAAATACCTTGCTACAGTCAGCCTTCCTGTAGACTTTGTAGAAGTCCAGTAGCTATTAAGCATATCTGCTTTTCTTTGGCTATCTGTTTTCCCTTATTCTTGTCTTGTTTGAAGACCCTTGCTCACCCTCTTTTCAGGATTTGGTGGTCACTGGCATACTGCTGTCCGTCATCTGCAAGAATTGTTGTCTGTGCTTTGCTTCTTAACCAGGAGATTTTTATCTCCTCTATCCTCATGTGCCTAAGAAGACATGTAGTATAAACACGTTATATGCAACATCCCCTACCCATACTGATTTGGTAAGAATGGGCCATTTTTACACAGCCCATCTTCTGACCACACCCTTCTTTCAACTCAGTGTCTTTTTTCTTACCTACTATGTTTGTCAAATCTTTCCTGTGATTTTCCTACATTTTAACATAGATGACACTCTAGCATAAGTATATACCTATGTAAGCTCCATGCAGTAAATAAGAAGGACATCTACAGCTTCTGGAAGTGTGTCACAGGATGCACATCTGTGCACCTTGGGTTACAATCTATAAGATTTTTCTGTTCACTTATGCACTCTGATTGTAAGTTTTTATGCCAGCTCGAGGGTGTGGGAGTCAGACAGAAAGTGCCTCTCCTAGAAGCATGTAAACAATCAAAGCAGCAAAGCATTCAAGCACCTGGAGGAGGCAACAAAGATATGCTAATTGAGTTCCCTGGCTCAGACCAGACAAAGAGATCACCTTGGCCTAGAAAGGGAGGGGTGGGGGAGTTGGAACAAAGAAAGACACTTGGAGGAATTTGGGACTTGTTGTCTGGGGATCTCCATTTTGAAACCTCTTCAAGCAAGATCTGGGCCCTGCCAGGTCTCAGGCAGAGACAGACTGTACAAACATCTGGCAGCCAAACATCTTGAGCATAAACTCAGACTATGAGGTCAGTTTAGGTAGAGTTATTAGGGTAGGATGCATGTTTTACCTTTTATTTCCTTGTGGTCACTCCTGACTCAGTTATATTGTGATTTTGCCATGATTGGCCATATTGTTACTTAAAATTATAATTTGATCAATAAATTTGCAGTAATTTTATCTAAAGCTATGTGATTTTTAGAGTGTGTGAGTGAAGAAGGCTGGGCGTGATCCATGCCTTTGTTAAATGGATGGACTTGAGTGTGTATGGTGATTGGGAGTGGGTCCCAATCTCTGCAGACAGTGGGTCCCATGGTGGTATCTGTGGCCGGGGGGTGCTTGCTTGGGGATCATCCCTCAAGAGGCCAGAGAGCATACACCACTTGTTGGGACCGATTGCACCTGAGAGGCTGGAGTGGACTGACTCAGGAGTGAGTGGTCACGTGGCAAAGTGGAGTGAATCAGGGTTTAGGAGTGGAAATTGGGGAGTCACAACAGCACACCAGACCAGATCTGGGGAGCAGCCTGTCACAAGGTGACCATGCAGAGTCATAGGACAAGACCACTATAACAATTTCAGATATTTGAACCAACCATGAACTGGAATTGCAAAGGGGCATAGCTGCTTGTGAAGCAGACTTTAAACAAAGGAGTGCCATCCAGTCAAGATGACCCTGGAACAGGCAAGAGTGCAGAGGTAAACAGACAGGCCCATTCAGGTGCAAAGAAGGGTGGTGTGGGATAATAGTATAGTTAATTCAAAATAGTTATGTAGCTACAACTCATTCTAGAACAGAATTATGCTACTTCCAGTGAGGATTAATTAAAGCAGAATAACGTGCCAGAAAAATCAAAAGAAGAAATTTTGTGCAAGGGGACTTATGGAGGAAAAACTAAAATGGTACCAAAAAACCCCCAAACAAACCCTTTCTTGTGTAGAAAAGGCCCGACTAAAGAATCCTCACAGAACTCCTGGGATGAAAGAGGAACTGCTACAATCTCCATTTTATGGATGGGGAAAGTGAGGCAAAGAGGAGACATGAAGTGTAACTGCACTTTAAGATTTCTGCTCAAATCTGCACTGTGTTTAGATCTTTCATCTCATATACAAGAAATGTGAGATCAACCAGTAAGGCTCAGTCAGAGCCTAAGAGAGGAAGCACACTGACTGCAACTCCAAGACACTGCCAGATCAACTACATAGTTGAAAGCGAAATAAGAATATTCTACTACCACTGTTATTCAAAGGTGTCGAAGCACTCAGACCAAAATCAGTTACACTTCTCACCACTCTGAGGTAGGTTAATAGTATCATTTCTATTTTATAGAAGGAAGAATTTGCCCAATGTCACCAAGGAAATCAGTGGAAGAACTGGAAACAAACTGAACATCTTAACTCCCAGTCCCCTACTATAATCACTAGGCAGCAACAACTGGGTTTTTCAATATCATGTTGGTCTCAAAATATTTGTGCCAAAACAAAACTCTAAATGGACCTAGTCCATCTACAGGACAAACTGGTTCTAAAACTTAAGCAATGAATGGATTTGAGTTTCCTTTGTGTTCCAAAACTTAAAAAACAATGTAGTTATTATATAGCTTTTAAAGAAATATTTTAGACTTGGATTCATAAGGTGTAAGCCAAGTTTCAGCTACGCACAATGTAAGCCAGGCTATAGGATATGAAATGTAAGTTTGAAAATACAATAGCATGCCCTGCAGTGTAAATGCTAATAGAAAAGTGGTTAAAGGCTGGGCGTTGCATGCATATGCTCCAGAAGCTGTACACTTTACTTGATGCAAACTTTCAGAACCAGAGGAGCTTGCTTTGATACAGCTGTGGCCTGACTTCAAACAGATGTGGTCTTCTCAAGTAAGCAGCTTCCTTTCCAGCTCTGTTCGTTGCCCATATTGCTGTGCTATTTCCACACACATGCCCTATAGCTATTCATTTGTTCCCTGTTCATAGACACAACTTTCGTGCAACTGTACCTTTGCCTCATTCATATACAGTATGTCCTACTCCACAGTACCTGTGCCCATACAGCCATTCCATAGTCCTAAATGTCTGAAAGTCACTTGCTGTATCTCTTGTAGTGCTCCACAAAAAGGCTGAACCTGAGAGCAAATTTTCTCCTTGCTCCAACTGGCAGTTCACTGTTGCATCTTACATGTTTGCAAAAAAATGAATTCAGGTCATCTTCACTGATTTATGGGCACTCATTCTTCAAAGCACTCTGTTTCTTGTTATGCTGCAGGTGGAATCCACAAAGGTAAGAAATAGCAAGGAGCTGGGTTATTTGGAGCTCCTTAATCCTCAGGAAGCAAGAGACACTTTACTCCATGCTAAGACATAACCATAACTCTCTGCCTGCAGTAGGTTGTAAACTCATCAAAAACTCCAGGTTTGGAAGCTCACCATAGCCCTTCACTTAGGAAACCAACTTTTTCCTTGCTCAGAAATCTTTTGAACCAAGTCAACATAAATCCACAATATTTAAGCACCTGATGAGCATTGCCATGATTTCCTCAGGTGTAAATGTCTGGGAGGAATGTGCAAAAATTCACATTCAGTTTTACACCTATTTGTGCACCTACCCCCACAACAAAAGTGCATGCACAGATTGGGTATTTTTTATCATAAATGATATGTCACTGTTTGTTCCACCTGATAGCAATGTATTCAGTGCTGCACAAAATACAGGAAAAGTTTCTGCCAAAAGCAGTGGTGTAGCTATGGGTGGGCCTGTGTAGGCCATGGCCAAACCACTTTAAAAGGAGGCCCACTCATTCAGATTTTAGGCAATTCATCTTGTGTTTTTATCAGTCTCTGTTTCACTTGTAACACAAGGCTTATGCAGAGCCATGTCAACCAGAGGCCCTGCCCAATAAATCAATCAATCAATCAACCAATCAATCAGTTCTGGCTATGTCTCTGGCCCAAACTGCTTTGAACCTAAAAGCTGGACAACCACTTTAGACAGAAACACACTAGGAGACCCAGAGAACAGCAATCATTTAATGGGATGGTTTCTTTTGGAGAAACTGTTGGGTGAAGAGGATAGTTGGGTGAACACACAACAGGGTTGAGTGGCATAGTGCTTTCAGTGCCATGAGTTCAGAGTATTCACACCTCTTGCACATGGTAAAATCAAGAGAAAGTAATGCAACTCATTGCAAATGGGTGTGGATGAAATCTTCCAGGGCTAGAAGTGAAAGGTAGTTCAGAAAAGCTTGACACCTCTCTTCCCATCCCTCACGTTATGAAGCTCATCAGGATCATGAGACAGTGAAACTTAACCACCTGATCCCTAGTGCAGGAATGAATATTGCACCAAGCAGTTGATTCTTGAGGGGGTGGAAGATCTGTTTGTAGGTGGGATTTGCATAACTGGAAGAAAGATGGAAACAATTCCCCTAGTTGCTTAAACAAAATGCACCTGCTCTTTGACATTCCAAAGCACTGAGCAGCTTCAAAATTAGACCTAGCAAAGACAGATTGGTGGACAGAGCACTGGGGAGATGGTCAAATGTTCAGGGTAAACTTCAGATAAATCATCATCAGGTTTTCCAATTTATTAGCTATACATTATTATCATTGATGTTGAGCCTCAAAGCATGCTAGGCCCAGGACTCCTTGTTTGTTATAGATACACAGAAATGCTCCCAGCTGGCTAGAGCAGGGTTTCTCAGTATCCGATCCATGGACTGGCACCAGTCCCTGAGATCTCCCTGATGCAGTAGAGGAAGCCGATCCCTGGTATCCAAAAGGTTGAGAAACACTAGTCTAGACTAGAACATGGGGGTTCAGTGGCCCAGTACAAAGGTAGGCTAACCTTCAGGGGGCTGATAAGGAGCTGACTTTCAGGAACAATATGAAGAACAAATGGCCAACGATTTGCCGATGCAACTGACCATCAGTATGGCAAGCGTATTAATTGTACGGGCAAATGATGGGCACAATCTCACACACATTTTTAAAGCACACTCAGTTGCACACACATGCCTTGTTAAAAAAAAAAAAAAAAGACATGATGTCTGCTAATGTCTTTCTACTCACACACACGCTGCAACAGAGTATCTCCTTTCCATATTGCTCTTTACGAATGGCCAGCCTTTGCACACAATTCACACTAGGTGAGCTCATATTGTGATGCTAGCCATATGGATGGAGTTGAGGACACCACTGGGGACAGTGTTAGAGTTCCACGAGAATCCCAGCAATGAGTGAGCCCCTCTCTTTCACTGGACCCACTCACACTCCAGCCACCTTTTGGCACAGTGGCTGGTTTCCAACCTATTGCCTTCCTTCCTTTGAATACAGCCTGGTCCTAGAACAGGCAGCAAGCACAGAAATTCTTAGCAATTTAAAAAAAAAATCTGAGAGAGATTTTAAAGCTCCCTAGGACGGAACTGAACTTGTGTTACTCAGTTACTGATTAAGCTCTCTGCTATTGTGCATCATCCACCTGCTGTTATTCCATTTTCTCATAGTCACCTGACTACAGCACTGAATTCCCTACTAGCCGACAGTCTCTACCTGTACTCATTCTACTTCAGTTGTCCCTCGCACCCCCATCTCATAATAGATCAAACATCTCCAGGACGTGCACGTAGCTGCCATTGTCCACAGACTTATCATTCTCCTCACATCTTTCATTGCCGATCAGAGCTCTCCTTCATCCCGTACAAACCTGCTGTTATTCAGCTTTCAATCAGTGCTCCCTCCTCTCCCTCATTAGTGAGCTGAACTGTTACTCAACTTTTTACCCTACTCCTCACTCTTTCTGTTTGAACAAAATCCTTTCTCAGCGGAGATGGGACCATGGCTGCAAAGTTCAAATTAGGATCCAAACTTTCCCAGAGTTTGGGGTGTTTGGATTCAAGATTTTGGTTTGGGTCTACCTACTTTCTCCCCTCCAATATAAATGAGACAGGAACAGGAGTGGCATGGAATGCAGATGGTCTGGGAGATGACAGTTGTTCCAGCCACACCATCCTTCTCAGATGTCCTCTCCATATCTCTGCTCCCCTGACATCAGTTGTGCATTTGCCCACTGGCCCAGTAGGTTGCTTCCGCATTTCATCCCTATGGTTCCTCCCTGACACCCAAGGGTGAAGTGCTAGCCATCATCCCAGCTGCTGCAGATCTGGGGGCAAGAGATTGCTAAACCATTCCCAGTATGGGTGGTCTCTCTCTGTCTCACGTAGCCTGATGGGCTAGTGTCCAAAACACGCAGCTGCCCCCATTTCGAAATGTAAACAGTCAGGCTGTCACTCTACTCTCCACTTTGCTAAATCCCAGGTAACATCCCCCCCAACAACAGAATTTAAATATCAAAACCCTAAAGCCACTTCCTCAGGCTACAAACACACCCCAAGCTGTTGCTCCATCACTTCTACTGCATATCAGCCTCTCTGCTAATTTCATGGTCTTCCACACTCACTGCAAACTCCTGGAGAGACAACTTACCAGAGGGTGCAGTCGTTAGGGCAACACGAAGGTCCTGATTTTCCCTGTGTCATAGGAATTCTGCCAAAAGTGCTCAAGAGGACAGTAATTTAAGGAAACAAGTTTGTTTCTTTCTCTGTTTTCCTTTCTCTATTGCAGCAGCTGGTGCAAAAGGCTGGATTTGTTACAGTTACACTGAGTCACTAGGATCCTCTCAAGGGCTCTGCAGTGGATTAACAAAGCACACACTATGAGAATGGGATTAATGGGGTAGAGCTGTCCTATGAGCCAGAGACACAAGCCAATCCCATAGCTCAGGCACATGTCTGTTCCAAACCATAGGTGTGTGCAATGATACTCCACAAAACCCACAAGGTAGCTGACCAGCAGTGAGGTGTTATTTCTATTTGCACAGCCTTATGCATTGTGTATGACTCAGCTCTGCTTCTTAGCACAGCAGTGTCTGGGTACTTATTCCTGGGACCCTGCAGCTTCTTCGGAATACTTGTCCCAGCTGGAAGGTTAACATAATAAAGCCCAGATCAAAGCCCAAAATTCAGGGATCAAGAGCTGCCCCAAAACTAAGTACAGAGAATTATGGAGCTGTCCCAAATTATAGGACTGCAGCCATCATAATCCTTTAGTACAGGCAGGGGCACGCGTGCCCCACAAGGGATGTCCGTATATCTGTATCCCACCACAAAGCCTCTGGAATATAAGGCTGTTTCCTAAAGCAGGAGTCTGAAGGCAGGGGCTGCAAATCTTAGAGGCATAGGAAAGGAGGTCTGTCTAAAACCCCAGGATAGGATGATGTAAGGCCTTAATTAAAGAATACTGGGGGCTCCATTCCCCACTCTCACTCATGGAGGGGGAAGGCTCAAGAGGTGCAGAGGCGATAATTCTGATGGTAGACTGAGGACGTCATTGAGCTAATCCTGTGTTTGCTGAGGAGGCCAGCTGCAGGCTGATCCATTTACTGCTGACCCTGGGATGCTAACAAGATTTCCAGGTGTCCCTAATCCCTCCATCTCCTTTACATGCGCCTTCTGGAGAACCAGGACACCAAGTGAAGGCGCAGAGTCCTCACTTCCTTGTTTGGAACGCCAGGCAGACAATCCACTCTCTGCCCTCCTTTTGCTGTCAGCAGGGAGGGGAGCAAGTGTTGGGAAACAGGGACAGTCAGGCTGTATGATACTGACTTCAAGGCCTGGCATAGTGAAAGGCAAGTGGATTGCAGGAGTTGTAAGTGCAATAGGCAATGGAAATGGGATGCTCAGTGTGCCTGAGGTTAGATTTGCCCACAATGCAAGAGACTCCAGCCCAGGCCACTTTCTGAGAATGCAGTTGTAACCCATGTGCCTTCCTTGTGCTGCAGAATTAGAGGAGGGAGACAGAACCCCTCAACAAGACACAAACCTAAAGTTTCAAGCCACAAAGTCAAAGATGAAGGTCAGAAGAGGATGCTGTGATCATCTCATCTGACCTTCAGTAAAACACAAGCCTGAGAGTGTCCCCAAAATTATTCCACTGTTAACTGAAGCTTTTGGGTTTTTTTGTTTTTTTTTTAAGAAAAACATTGCAATCTTGCTTTTAAAAATCACATTATAGAGAACACACCATCACCTTTAGCAGGTTGTCCTGATGGCTGATCACCCTCATTGTCAGAAATACTTGCCTTGTTTCCAGGCTGAATTTCCTTAGCTTCAACTAAGCTAGTCAGCTGAAGGCTATGTCTGTACTCTGGGGATTCCTACACCACAGCTACAGTGCCATAATGATCCTAACATCACCCCTCAGCAAAGGAGTGGGATTTTTCTTTTCTCTGGAAACACCGGCACCCAGAGCAATAATAGTTAGGATGACAGAAACATTATTCCATTAACCCAGTTGCATCTACAACAGGAGCTAGGGCAACATTCAGGGTGTGGATTTTTCACTCCGTTTAGTACTGTAGTTACGTCAACCACACCTAAGTCTGAACCCTGGAGAATCAGCCAGTTTTCCTTAGGAGTGCAGACGTGCCAGTGCTTGTCAGGCTTTGGGCATGCCTTTGACACACACAACTCCCCCACACCCTCAGTACCTCCATGCCCTACTGGAACCTCATGCACCCAAAGCTGCAACTGCAATTACACTCTCTTCTCATCAGAGGCTGCCAAGAACGGCTCTACTGAGTCAGACCAATGGCCCATCTAGCCAGTATCCTGTCTTCCAACAGTGGCCAGTGCCAGATGCTCCAGAGGCAGTGAATAGAAGAGGGCAATTATCAGGTGATTTATCCCCCGATCTCCCATCCCAGCTTCTAGCAGTCAGAGGTTTAGGGGCACCAGAGCACAGGGTTCTCCATGTTTTCCAATGAGCTTTACTTTGCGTTTGTCAAAATTGACTTACACCTGCCATTTTCTTCTGTGGCACTAGGATAGAAAACAGTCAGCCTGCTCCAGTTCCTCTCCCCTATGTTCCCCCTAGCAGCTAGCAGGGAGTGGAGGAGGCCCTCG
>ML682072.1:1779275-1842745 GCA_007922195.1 Podocnemis expansa | reverse complement strand
TTCTATCCTGTCAGCAGCAGTTCCTTAAGCTCCAGGTGGTCACTGCCGGAAATCTGCCCACCTCCACTAGACGCCCTATTTATCGCTGGTCCTCCGTCCTCCCCCTGCCCACACACACTTTCCACACCGGGTCACTCTCTTCCCACTTGCACCCACCTGTAGAGGGGACTGAGTCTCTGTGCTCCTTAAGGGCCATGTCTCCCTCAGAGCTACCAAATCTGAACCACTTCAGATGCCTGAGAGGAGCTGTGTGAAGGGCTCACTTTAGGCCACCACATTCATAAATGCTGAGCACATCCTTCTGCTGCATGGCTGGGCGCTGTTTAGCCACAGCTGTTAGCACCATGCCATTCAGATACCCACCACCCTGCCTATATAAATGGAGAGGCCCTTTCAAAATCAGCCACTCTTACAAGTCAGAGTTTGCCTTACCCAAATTGGGAGGCCAGACCCTGACTTCACTGGGGCTACACTGGATTGACATCATCTCAGGACCAGCACACTGATGTGACAGCGCGGGGGGGCATCATTTTTGTATCTGAGCAGCAAAATATTGGGTGCAGTGTCACTGGTTCTCCTCTGAGCACTGCCCACATCATTCAGTTACAGGTGTCTACGTGCCACAGCACACAGTAGCTCGGAAAGTCTTCAGCCTTAGCCTGTCAGGTCAGAGCATATGGCCAATGCCCCCTCTGAGCTGCAGCCGCAACTATATAGGTGACCATGACCCTGACCCTCCCAGTTCCTTTTTCCGCCCTCAGCAACAGTTTCGGATCAGCCAAGAATTTTGCGAAAGCAAGTGCCTGTCTTTTCCACACAAAATGTAAGATGCCTGGGTTTAAAACATGCTTGGGTTGCTGCAAAGCCTTCCCAATCGATGACCCTCACAAGAAATGCCTCTCACGTCTAGATGAGTCGCACCTTGCCGCGAGCTACCCTACCTGCCAGTCCTTTAAATGGAGGACTCGCAAAGACAGAAAGTGGCACCTCCGCACTCTTGCTGAGAGCAGCGCGCCCACCTCTGATGCCGCCCGAGCTGCAAGCACTCTGCCGGCACCCCGAACAGTTCAGCCACCAGAGTCTCGGCACCTCCTTTCGGCACCAAGTGCAAAGTCTCAGTTGACATCCTCTTCGGTACCACCAAGGCACCAGTCATCGAGAGCAGCACCATCCCTAGTACTGTCGATACCGCAGGCCCCTGCAAAGGTGCAGGCTTGGTCCCGAGACCCGGCTCTGGTACCAGCAAAGAAACCCAAGTCAAAGGCAGCGCCAACCCCAGTGCCAGCAACCCAATCAATGAAGGAGCTGGTACCACCCGCAAGCCTGGCATCGCCCAGTCCTCTGCCAGTGCCACAATCCGGAGCCAAGGACTGCTTCATGGCCTCCTTCCCTCCACGCTCATCCCGGGACCTGTAAGTACCATGTTCCCAGGGTCCGAGAGCCAGATCATCTAGTTTGTCGTTGTCTTTGCCCCCTGCTTCTGTTCACTCCTCTGTCTCCCCCAAAGCCTCAGGGGCTGACAAACAGTCTGGGAAATAGTGCCGCAATCGCTCTCTGATACCCATTTCATGGAAAATGAAGGGGTCGTCAGCAACATCAAGTGCAATGGGGCCTGTCTCCCCCAGCACCGCGAAGACCCCGCTTCCAAGCCGGGGCCGCTCTCCTCCATGACGCGTTGAGGCAGGAGCATCTTTTAATGACTGGTCGCACGACTGGTTGGACATGATGGCCAATGATAGCTCAACATCCCAGCACCGTTCGGTGCCATCTCCAGATTCTTTGGATTTCTCAGATGATGAACCCGACCCCAACTCTACTTAACGTAGTAGGTCACAGGCTCGTTCTTCCTCCTCACCAGATGAGTATATTTTCGAGAGGCCGATTACCTTTAACAAGGACTCCTGCGCCCAGCAGGAGCTGCTTTGCCATATGGTGGCGAACCTGAAGCTGGAACTAGGGGGGGTCCAGGAGGAAGCTGAACCCCTCTTTGACATAGGGTGCAATGCCCCACATGCCAAAGTGTCTGTTCCTCTCCATGACGGGGTGTACAGAATTGCCAGGGTGCAATGGCAGACCCCATCCTCGATCCCACCGGTGTCAAGGGTGGCAGACCAAAAGTACCATGTTCCTCAGGTCAGATTCCCCTTCTTTTTCCAGCACCCCTCCCCAGGGCTGCTGGTGGTTGATGCTGTAAACCAGAAAGAGAGGCATGGCCAACCAAGTTCCATCCCTAGAAATAAGGAGGTGAGGAAGCTCGATCTGTTGGGCAGGAAGGTCTACTCCATGGCAGCCCTACAGCTGTGCATCTCCAACTACTCGGCCCCTATGATGAGATATATCTTCAACCTATGGAGAGCCATGCAAGGTTTACATGACATTGTTCCCAAGGATTGCCTCAAGGACTTTGACACGATGCTCGAGGAAGGGGAGATGGCGTCCAGAGATGCTCTGATGGCTACCTGAGACGCCATAGACACCGCTGCTCGCACCATGGCATCCACCATGGTAATGCACCGCTCGGCTTGGCTTCAGGGCTCAGGCTTGCCCCCACAATTGCAGCTCATCATCCAGGACCTACTGTTTGAAGGCCCTGACCTGTTTGCTGAGTCTACAGATGCAAAACTCCATGAAGGACTTGAGAGCCACGCTCCGGTCTCTGGGGATGTACACCCCACAATTTAGCAGACACTCTCTGAAACCTCATCAGCTCCTACAGCAGCAGCTGCAGCAACTGAAACAACAGATTCAACTGCAGAGCCCCTTCCTGAGTTCCTTCCAATTTCCCCAGCACCATCTTGAGGACTTCGATGAGGACAAGGCCCACTCGAGCAAGAGTGAGAAACCCCATGCCCCACAGTGTGGCAGCCGTGGACAAGGCTCCAAACGCTCGTCAGAAAGGAAGCAGCATTTTTGACGGTTACTGCAAGGGCAGCGAACCCATGACCTGCGCAGTCCCCAACAGCCTGCACCGCTTCACACACCACCGGGCCAACATCACATCCGACCAGTGGGTCCTCGAGACGGTCACAGATGGGTATCACATCCAGTTTCACTCAACTACTCGGGTCAGGATTCCCCCCCCCCCCGTCCAAACCTCGGGAACCAGGAACTGCTCCACTTGCTCGAGATCGAATGCAAGAAAATCCTCTCCCTTGGGACCACAGAAAGGGTCCCCAAGGGGGAGCGGGGAAAAGGGTTTTACTTCCGGTACTTCCTAGTCCCCAAATCCAACAGGGACCTCCGACCCATTTTAGATCTCAGAGTGTTAAACAAACACATAAGGAAAATAAAGTTCCACATGATTTCCCTATCACATATTGTTCCATCTCTGTCTCCCGGGGATTGGTTCACAGCCCTCAATCTGAAAGATGCTTACTTTCACATAGCCATATGGCCCCGCCACGGGTGATTCCTAAGATTCATGGTGGGGGAATCATAGAATCATAGAACCATAGGGTTGGAAGGGACCTCATAGGTCATCCAGTCCAACCCCCTGCCAGAGGCAGGACCCCTCCCACTAAACCATCCCAATCATGGTTTTGTCCAGCCGGGCCTTAAACACCTCCAAAGATGGAGACTCCACCACCTCCCTTGGCAGCTCATTCCAAGGCTTCACCACTCTCCTAGTAAAAAAAGTTTTTTCTAATATCCAGCCTCGACCTCCCTAACCGCAACTTGAGACCATTGCTCCTTGTTCTGTCCTCTGGCCACTTCCAGTTCACCTCTCTTCCCTTCAGGCTCTCCTTGGCCCCCAGGGTGTTCACAAAGTGCATGGCGCTGGTCATGGCATACCTGCACAGGCTGAGCATACGAATCTACCCCTACCTAGACAACTGGTTAACAATCAGGAGATCAAGACAGCTCCACGTCAGAACAGTAATGAAGCTCTGTGGGTACCTGGGCCTCTGTATAAACTGAGAAAAGTCAAAACTCCGCCCGTCCCAGGACATAGAGTTCATAGGGGCGCGTCTGAACGCACACAAAAGGACAGCATCCCTGCCTTCTCAAGATTTCGGTCCATGTGCACCATCATTACGGAGCTGCAGACATCCCAGGTGACCACAGCCCGCCAATGCTTGCAGCTCCTCTGCCACATGGCAGCCTCAACCTCCATGATTTGGACGGCATGCCTGAGAATGAGGCCCTTTCAGGCCTGGTCATCCATGGTGTTCTACCCATGGAAGGACTCCCTAAACAAGGTACTGTCAGTTCCCCAGGACACTTCAGATTTGGAGTGATCCTTGCTTCGCCATGGTGGGCATCCCTTCCAGGAGCTCAGGCCCTCTGTGACCCTGATAACAGATGCCCCGTACTCAGGGTGGGGGGTCCATATATCTGGGTGGCTCTCCACTCAAGGGCTCCCCACAGGGACAGAGCTCTCCACATAAATGTGAAGGAACTATGGGACATCAGACTAGCCTGCATGACCTTCCTGGATAAGATACAGGACAGGTCAATACAGATACTTAGAGCCCTGCAAATCCGCAGATATCCACAGATATCCGCCTTACATCCGCATCCGCAGATACAACACAGATATCTGCAGACCATTTCTTGTGGATGCAGATCGGATACGGATACACATATTTTTATCTGCACAGAGCTAGAGCCCTGCAAATATGCGGATATCCATGGATATCTGCATTATATCCGCATCCACAGATACAACACGGATATCCGCGGACCATTTCTTGTGGATGCAGGTCGGATATGGATCCACTTATTTGTATCCGCGCAGGGCTCTACAGATCCTCACAGACACCACAGTCATGTTCTATACGAACTGGCAGGGAGGGGCCTGCTCCACAACGCTTTGCGAAGAGGAGTACAAACTCTAGGAGCTGGCCATAGAGCACAACTTCACCCTGGTAGCTGCCCATCTACCAGGGGTGGACAATGGGCTAGTGGACTCACTCAGCAGAAAGCCCCTAGCGAACCATGAGTGGTTCCTCCACAACAGGGTGTTCTCCCTTCTGACAGACAAATGGGGGACACCCCAGATAGACCTGTTTGTGACAGGGTAGAACTGCAAGTGTCCCCAGTTCTGCTCCCTCAGGGGTCAGGAGGAAGGGTCTCTCAGCGATGCCTTCCTCATCAACTGGTCAGGGCCCCTGATGTATGCCTTCCCTTCAGTCCCCCTAATTCAAAGGGTCCTTTTGAAAATCAGCACGGATGGAGTGAACATAATACTTATAGCTCCAGACTGGCCCAGACAACACGGGTGCCCTCTCCTGCAGGAAATCTCTGTAGAGACCCCACTCCGCCTCCCTCTATGGGCGGATCTCTTTACACAGAATTCGGGGCATCTCTGGCACCCGAACCTGGACCACCTGCACCTGACGGCCTGGAGGCTCTCTGGGTCAAAGAGCAGGAGAGGCTCTGCTCAGACAAGGTAAAGAAGGTCCTGGCTGGTAGCAGAAGACCATCTATCAGGTGCACATACACAGCCAAATGGAAGCGATTCTCCATCTGGGCCCAAGACAAAGGTGTAGACCCTATATCAGCTCCAATACACCTAATCCTCAATTTAGAGAAAAAGGCCTCTCTTCTTCCTCGCTGAGAGGCTGCCTAGAAGCAATCTTAGCCCTCCACAAAAGGGTGAATGGGGCCCCAGTCTTCTCCCATCCTACCTCCGTGAGATTCCTGAAAGGGGTGGAGAGACTCTTTCCTCAACCCTGTAAACCCACCCCTCCTTGGGACCTGAATGTGGTACTCTGGGTGATGACAGAGCCGCCTTATGAACCCTTGGACTGCTGGTCCTGTCCCGGAAGGTGGCCTTCTTAGTAGGAATCACCTCTGCTAGAAGGGTTTCAAAGTTGAAAGCCCTCTCTTCAGAACCCCCATATAGGAGGTTCTACCCGGATAAAGTGGTCTTACGTCACCATCCATCTTTCCTCCCCAAGGTGGCCACCCCCTTCCAACTTAACCAGGAAATTTGCCTGCCAGTTTTTTATCCAGACCCTCAGGTTACGAAGAACCAGAGGAGATGGCATACTTTGGACATGAGGAGAGCACTCCTGACTTACATCGAGCGCACTCAGCCATTCCACAAGACCTCCCAACTCTTTGCAGCAGTCACCGAACCAGTGTCCTCACAGTGTATCTCCAAATGGATTATGAACTGCATTAAAGACTGCTATGGAAGGTTGAACACGCCCCTTCCTGGAACTGTTAGAGCCCACTCTACCAGGGCTCAAGCATCATCAACGGCCTTCCTTGCCAGGGTCCAAATCCAAGAAATCTGCAGGGCTGCTACATGGTCATCGATTCATACCTTTATGATGCACGACACCATCGCCCAGCAGGCTAGAGATGATGCCGCTTTGGGCAGAGCTGTACTCAGTGTGGGCAGACTGTAACTCCTACCACCGTCCATGAGTATGGCTAGTAGTCACCTGTAACTGAATGACATGAGCAGCGCTCTAGGAAGAACGGTGGGTTACTTACCAGTAACTGTCCTTCTTCGAGATGGGCTGCTGACATAGATTCAGGCTCCTCCCACCGTCCCTCCTACAGAGTCGGCGAAGGTATATGGGACTGGGAGGGTCAGGGTCACAGTCACCTATATAGCTGCAGTCGCGGTGCAGAGGGGGCATTGGCCGTGTGCCCTGACCTGACAGGCTAAGGCTGAAGATTTCCGAGCTACCGTGCGCTGCTACCGTGTGCTGAATGTATGTGAGCAGCCCATCTCGAAGAAGGATGGTTACGGGTAAGTAACCCACCCTTTTCTAAGTGCCCAATTCCACCTCAAACTCCCCAACTGCATGTGGTGCAGCTGGCTCCACAAAGGGTAGATCCATCAGGTCCTAGCTGACCTCTGTACTTGGGGATAGCTTTGGTTGTGGGGCAATGCACTTTCCCACATCAGCACTCTCCACGAGGGATGCTTGGGCAGCCACCCAGCTCTGTGACTTTTCTGCCCCTGCAAACAAGCCGGCTCTTTATCAGGAAGCTGCTGCAGCTGATTGGAGGCCTGTCCTGCTTGGAACCTTCCTTTCAGCCAGGCTGAATGGGGGTCACCAGTTACCAGGTAACTGCAGGGACACTGCTCTGGTTACTTAGCAACCCTGCCCTCATCACCTCCCAGTTATTTTTGATAATGGCTGCCTGTTGCCATGGGGAAGAGGGGATTAGTAAACAGAATGACAGGACCCACTGCTGGCCCCAGACGAGGTGCCTGCAATGAGAAGAAAGCTGAGAAAATAGGTACTGCTTTGGTGTAGGTATTTATTATTTATACTATTTATGCTGTGATGACACCCCAAAGTGTGCTAGGTTCAATACAGATATGGGTCCCTGAGGGAGATTTATATTGTGTCCTGAACCTCTTGCGTTGCTCTTCCTTCGCTCTGTCTTTGTAGCATCTTTCGGTCCACACTGCTCACCGGGGAAGAATCTAAGGAGTCCATGCTGCAAAACTTTCACATCCTGGGGCTGACATCTCTTTTGAGAGCTGTGAGAGCTTTTCTCTTGGGACTCAAATGCTCATCATCACACAGACAGAGGGAAAACTCACAATAAAATCCCTGCCAATTGTTTCCTGAATGCAGCAAGATACAAATTTCAGAACTGCCTTCCCCCAAGTTCAGAGGGGTTAGAAACCAGAACTTGAGTTCAGACTTTTTTGGAAAGGGGGAGGCCTCAGCTAGCAGGTGGTCCACACATGGAGATGAATTTTCTCAAAGTTAGAGGGCAATCTGAACCAGTGTCAATGATGGTTGATCTCTGGTATGTGGGCAATTAAGTTGTTTGCAAAGTGAAGAAAAGGTCTATGAATCCTAAGCCAAAAGGGCTTAATTGTCTCCTTGTTTTTGTAAGCTATTTTCACCATGAATTTTACTGGTCTAGGACTAAAAGGTTTTCCATTGACTTTAACCAAGTTCTTCCCCAGCTTTGCAAATTAAAATGGTTCCTAATGGGCTTCCTCATTAGGCCAGCTTCCAAGTCCCCTTTGTTCTCTCTCTCTTCTTCTACCTCTCCTGCTTTGGAAAGTCAGGAAAATATTCTACATCCCCTTTCTGCCTCACTGCAGTCACACACCTTCAGCAAACACTGAGCACATTGTTATTTTTAAAGTGCTGTAAAGGTTCATGGCTCCTTCCAGTAGCCTGGTGCCATGCAAGATTGGAATCCCTGCCTTACTGAGTTCACTAACTAAAGACCCCATCCTGCTGTCATTGCACTGAAGATCTTTCAGTTAACTACAATGAAGATTCCAGATCAGGCCCTAAAAAGTCATGAAAAGATCCAGTACAGACCAATACAAACAGAACAAAGCTGGGGTGGCTACTGGACAATACAGCCAGAACAATTCACAAGATAGAGATCTTCAGAAGTGGGTACAAGGCGCAGAGGATGCAGGCACGGGGGGGATGCAGATATGATGGGCCACATTATGAAAGCGCCTCTTTCATTTCACTTTTGACAGTCCCAGCTGCACCCCCAGAGCATTCACTTACTTCCACTGGAGTGACAGGTGACCCACCTCTCCAAAAAGTCAGGCCATCAACATCTGAAGCTGAGCACTGAAAAACAAAGGTAGAAACAGCGTCTGAAAAATTGAGCCTCAGTGATTAAAGTTACTCCTGTCATAACATATACATGTACACCACAGCCTGTGCCTTCACCAGAATACTTGAGCTCAGAGAAGGAAATGTTCCTCTGGGCCCTGTTTAGTCACTTCCATGGTGTGTCTGCCATGTCCCGAAGATCCTATAAGTCTTGAAGGGATTGTGGTAGACATGGAGCACCCAGCAAACATTCATTGGGCCATGTCCATTCCTCTTATTTGATATGATCCTGTATTGTTTCCTTTGTTAGCATATCTACAACAAAACTGGGGAAACAAAGAATATCTCCTCTCTCAGGGACTAACTGGCCATCCTGTACACATCACATCACATCACATCATCAGGACACACTGTCTATGGCAGGATATACATACATCTGGTAGCAAATAAACATACAAATAAATATACATGCAGCTGGTCGTGTTTTTGTGTTTGTCTGTTTAATTTTGCTTTCCCATTGTCTTTGCTAGTTTACAGCAATGGCTCAAGTAATCGACTTGGTACCATGGCCTGAAGATGGCCACCGTGTCTACACAGCCCCAGCTGTGCTCCTGCCCCTGGAACCTAGGACCACCATGCTTGCTGGAGTAAAAGACAGGCTTTTCCACCCAGACCTTCCCACCTTACGGCGAATGGACATGGATTCAGCAGCGTGTAAACTCCCAGATGAGCATTCCAGGACAACCACAACATGCACCAAAGGTAATGTTAGCACCAGGCTACAATATACTTTTTTGGGAGGCGGTACAGGCCTGTGGCTAGTGCACAAGACAGGAACCCAGGAGACCTAGGTTTTATTGGTAGTTCTCCCAATAAGTTGCTTCAGTTGTCTCAGCTGGAAAATGGAGACAACACTCCTCATCACCTTTGAGGAGCACTTTGAGATCCTGGGCTGAGAAACACTATATGAAGAGCTAGGTATCACTAACACCTGTAGGTCTGTTTCTTCAGCTCCGACATTCCCCTTTAGTCTGCCTTGTATAGAACAGCAGACCAGTGTTCAAAGGGTCTGAGCTCCAATCACTCCTAGGGAAACTCACATGAACTGTGAATGCTCAGCACCTCAGAAAATCAGGCTGCAAGGTCTCTGTCTCTTTTTAGCATGTAACATGCAGCCACAGGTAACACCGAGGCTGTCCCAGAGCACTCTTAGAGCCTAGGTCACATGGAAACCTGTGAGGCAGTTGACTAATGTGACTTCCTTCTGTTCTGTGGTTCAGTATCTGTGTACCCCAAGATTCTGGCATCACCTGAGGGACTTGCCCAAATACGCAGCCTGCCCATGACTATTTTAGTGATGTTTGTGTGCTACAGATGCACAGGCAGACAGACAGTTCTAGCAACATGAATTACAATGAAGATTTGGCCATACCAATAATAAACCCCTCCCATCCCAATGTAACAGCTCACTTATTGTAGACATGAACTTAGAAGCATGGCTTAGCCAGCAATTTGACTGTAATCTTTGCCTTGGTACTTGGAAGATGGGCTCATCTGAGGTTTGCAGAGCACTGTACATCTCATCTCTAGACTTATCCCTGAATCCATGTGTGACAAGGGGGCACATGCCACACTGGATGGGCACCCCCTGGCAATGTTATAGGGGAATAGTTCAAGTAGACAATCCCATCCACAGCCTGTGCTCTGTCACCTCAATCAAGTTGAGACAGCCCTTTCAGCTCCACCCCAGCCAAGCCAGTTTCCCCCACTCCTTCTGGGGGCCATTGGACAGTCCTGACTTGCCACATTTTTCAGTGGTTGCACAGTCTGCATCACTGGCATAGTCCTAGTGGTCTGGGTGAAGCCAGGAGGGACCTGGGCCTATCCACTACTCAAGGTTCTAGCCGAGGGGCCCTATGCACAACACCCTGTACCATCTCAACCACCAAATCTGCACACTTCTTCCCTGGACCACTTCCCCACTGTCCCCACTCCAGTACCTCCTTGGGTCTTATTTCAGGACCTTGGCTTGCCTCAGCTCCATCCTAGCCACCCAAGGTCCTGAGCTTCCAACCCCTTGAGGCTACAGAGAGGAATTAACTTCTGCTGTCTGGCAGCTCCTTCTTCTACCAGGTCACTGAGTTCTGATTTGGGGCCCAGGAAGCCTCCTCTGATTGGCTGTCACTTCCAGTCTTTTTTAACCCTTCCTTAACCAGTGCCAGGCAGATGCCCCATTACACCATGCCAGCAGCTTTTCAGAAAATGGGACCCATGCCCACTTCTCAGAAGCCAGTGGGTTTCCTTCCTTCCTTCTTCCAGGAACACTTCCTGCCCCCATTCACAATCTGTGGGTCAGATCAGCTGTGATAAAAGCAAATGTACTTAGAAGTTAAGCAGCATAAGACATGACCACCTGGAGACTTCACAAAGTCCACATAGCCTGAAGGCACCCTGTGGTTAGTGTCTATTGATAGCAGTCTTTCATCTGGGCCATGGCCTAGATTCCTCTTGCTGGCTTCAGTCTATGCCACTAGCAGTGCTCTTCTTCCCTTGGCTCCTATGATTTCCATACATTTCTGCGCCTTTGTCTGGGGGTGTCAAAATACCTCATTACAATTCCAGACCTCCAACCAGGCCTCCCAGCTCAATTAGCACTCAGATGTTGTTAATTAATTGCCATGTAGTTAGCATATCAAAGAGTTCTGTTCAACAGCTATAAGTGTGGGGGCAGGGATACACCATTAACAATGTCCTCCTAACCGTGTTTGTTTGGCTTCATGGCAGGACAATTGTTCCTGCTGTGAGTATGAGCAAACTTTTCTTTTTGAATATGTCAGCATTTTAAAATGCCATGGCCTTTTAGACAGTGCCTTTGTTTTCCTGCCTGAATGACTGGTTTAGCATATCCGTTTACCTTGTCTACACACAGAAATTGAATCAGCTGAACTGAAATCAGTTTGAAAACTGATTTAAGGCTTGTCTACATGGGAAATTTACCAGCATAATTATACAAAGCACTATAGAGGGGTAAAGCTAAACTGGGAAAAGACACATTCTGGAATACGGCTGTGGCTTCACTCTGGCAATCAAAACCGGGATTATTTTAGTCCAGGTGCAAGCAGGCACATTGCAAAACCTTTCTGCATTCTTACTGCACCAAAGCTGTCTCAGGGCAATGACTTCCCATGGGCTTTTGTGCTGCAAAGCAGGGAGCTGCTCCCAGTGAATTTGTGGAAGAACTTGTCTGTCTGACTTGGCACAGGAGGGGATTGTGGGAAGGCATTGGACAACATTCAGCAATTGAGCAGTTTAGCCTGCATCCTCACTGCAAAGTGGGCTTTAGCAGCCAAGAGAAAATGGCATCCCAGGTTTACTCTATACATCAGAATGAGCTAGCTAGCCTGGGTTGAAAGTAACACAAGAGTTGAGTGACGGGGTATCGGGGTGGGGAGACAACCCCAGTTAAGAGCCAAGTGAATTATGCAGCCAAGATGTTCCCTAACAGTGTCTACACCAGGAGTGCTGCTGCCCCAGAAAAAGACCCAGGGCCTGGGCCCAGGCCCCACCCCTTGTGTTCAGTTTGGCACCCTGGCCCCAATCCAGTCTCAGGGCCCTACCACCAGCCCAGCCCCGGATCACCAGCAAGGGGTGGAGACGGGCGAGCTAAGGGCCGCCAAGAGTGAAGCAGGGGCCACCACAGGCGGCCAGCCCAGATCCCTGGCTGGGAGAGGCAGGTGCCGCCACAGGCATCCCAGCCTGGATCCGGGGCTGGGCCACCTGCGGCGGTGGCTGCCTCTGCTGGCCAGGGATCCAGGAGAGGCACAGGCTGTGCCAGGCACTTGGGGCACTGGTGCTGGGACTCAGGACACATGCCCCGTGTGCCAGGTGCCAGCAATGACCCTGGTCCACACAGGGAGTTACATGGGTATAACTACCACAGTATAATTATATTTAGAATGATTATGGTAGTGATTTTCCCCACATGCACGAGCCCATCTTTAAACTGGTGCAAGCCTTGGCGGGGACACATGTATCAGTTTAGCTTGTGCCAGTCAGTCCTTGCCTACTTGAATAAGTTGTACCAATTTACCCAGGGGTTAATGTAAGGCAGAATGCCCTGGAACAGCCCACTATTTTCAGGGGCTTAGCGTTCTGGGGCTCCTAAAAACAGAAAATGGAGCTGGAACACTGCGTTCAGGAGCCCACTAAAAATAGCAGGCCCCGGAACAGTGTTCCAGGAAGCAGGGGAGCTGCCCTGGCCCTGAGCCTCTGAGCATGTTGAGTCAGAGCAGGATCAGGCCGGAGCCTCAGCCTGGGCTGGGCTGCTCTGAGGGGGGGAGGTTGGGGCAGTGTTCTCCCTAGGACTTGAAATTGTGGGATGTGTAGGGGGAGATTTGGGGGGGTAGGAGTTGCTCACTAATTTGGTATGATACTGTTACTAGCTGACAACTGGGGGACTGGGAAATTTGAGGGCGTGCAGGGGGAGTGTAGGGGTGCTCATTAATTATAACACTATTACTAGCTGACAACTGGAGGGTGTTGGGAAATTTGTGGGGGTGCAGGGCAGGTATTAGGGAAATCCCTGGTTCAGGGACAGGTGAGCCCACCTGGCTGGGAGGGGGTCAGCCCGGGGCAGTGGGGGAAAACTGCACGGCATGGTGGGGGGTTGGGGAAGGGTTGGGGGACCAGCAGGAAGAGATGGGCCAGGGGCAGTAGCTGGGGTGGTGGGTAGGTGGGGGGACGGTAGCTGGGGTGGGGGGTATGTATATGGGGAGCAGTAGCTAGGGCAGGGGGGCAGTAGCTGGGGTGGGGGGCAGGCGTTTGGGGGGCAATAGCTGGGGTGTGTGAGGGGGGCCTGCACCAGCACAAGCAGGGCCTGCACTGGTGTGAGGGGAGTCCGTACCAGCATGAGGGGGCTGACCAATTTAGGAGGGTTCCGGGGCCCACCAAATTATACTTTAGCTCCTGAATTTACCCCCAGAGGACAATTCCTGTCCATGGGGCAGACTCACCCCAGGTTTTAATTTACAGGAAACAAATTAATGCTGAATTCAAGCTAACTGCCACAGCAGTAAAGTCCATACCATTCATACTAGTCCTGCACAGGGACTCAAGGCCAGTGTTGTCAAGGCAAGGCCCCAATCTGGCTACATGGGTTAGGTCAGGGAGAGCTCTCCTTGCCTGCACTCGCTTCACCTGTGACCCATGCCTGGCAACAGACTGAAGACAACCTTTTTCTCTGGCTTTCTGTGTCTTGATAGGCTGCTTCCACCCACTTCCAGCCCTTTTAACTACTGCAGAACCAATGCTTCCTGGTTCTGACTTCAGCTGGTCATAGTAGTCTGCTCCAGGCAGCTCCCAGAGCTCTGACCTTGCTGCTCTTCCCTTCATATGGTGGTCTTCCCCAAGGTGGCAGTGCCTGTGGCAGGGAGCAGCAAACATGTGGAACACCCCACCACATGGCCCCAAAGAGATTGTCATCAAGTTTAGGGACAGAAGGGACTGTCTAGCCTGATTTGTATGCCACAGGTCATGAATCTTCCCCAGGGATCCCCTTTGTTGAGCTCAGTGACTTGTGTTCCAGAAAGACATAAAAAGCTGCACATCAGCCAGACCTTCTACGCCCTCTGAAATGTGTTGGCCTTCTCTAATAGTGGCAATAGATGTTGAAGAAGAAAGGCACATACTGTTCCAGATGCCATCATCCTAGGCCACTGTCTTGTGACCCTTGCAGTTAGGTGAGGATGAACACTCTCAGTCATGCCTCCTCATGGTTGCAGATGTTAGCTGAGGCTGTAGCTAAGAACAGTGGTTGCTTACAGTCTGACTCTCCCTGTGGCACATATCAGTTGTGAAACAGTCAATACACACACACCTTGTCCTGTCAAACATCTGTACACTTCTCACATACTGAAAGTACAGATTCTACCAGCAATAAAACATCCTAAAGGCAGCATCCCTCCCTAGCTCATCCTTTCTTTGGAGGATCACCCGTGTTCCACCGGGCAGGTAGAATCAGTCCCCCATCCCCTTGCTTGCCTTGGTCCATGCAGTGGCCTCCCTCATCTTAATCTGGTGCAAAATGGCTCTCCTCTCCCATTCGCTTTTCCCCATGATGAGTCCTTTTGCAGACTCCTGCTGGGGGGGGTCACCTGCCTCTTTTGTTTTACCTTTTGGTGATATGCCACTGCTCTCAAGCCCCCTCCCTTCAGACAAGAGGAAGAAGTGCCTTTTACCCAAACGCGTTGTCCCAAGGCATTTTACTTCCATCAGCTTATTGAGTGCTGCTGATCCCTCATCGTGATCTCTGGCCTGGCAAAGACACACCATCATGCTGCTACTCTTGCTGCATCCAAATGCACAGAGGCTTTCCTTGACACTGTCATTTCATGATTCCACTTCATCAAATCAGTGACAATTCAGGAGTGGTGCAGTTACGCAGACAGACCCACCCACTTCAACACCATTTTCTACACTAACATACCAACTCTTGTTTACCACTGCTGGAGGAGCACTCACGGGGGCAGGTTTCCTGGGCAGTCTGGCCTACAGAGAGCCACCACAGCTCTCTCTGTGCTGGAGACTCAACTCAGTTCCTGATAAACCAATTTTTAATGCTATTTTTAGTAGTATGTCAGAAGAGTCTACAGAAACCAAAGAAACACAGTGAGACAGAGCTTATGTCCTAAATGGGGAAGACAGATGCAAGGTGGGAAGGGAAACTGAGGCACCAAACAGGGTCATGACTATTCCAAGATCACCCAGCATGCAATAGGCACACCAGGCACAGAACCTAAGTCTCTTGACTCCTACCCTGGTGCGATACCCACTAGACCACACTGCCTCTAGCATAGGCAGCATGGATGGGACTAAACTATGTTAAAGCCCTTTTCAAAGGCTCCTTTTAGACACAGGTTGGGACTGTTCCACTGAAGGCCCCAGGATTTGCTGAAGGTCATAGGACCTAGGATCACTCCAGGTTTCTAGAAAATGTTCTAAAATATTTTGGCCCTGTGCCCACACTGGCTGGCCAAACTGTGTCTGGAGCCAGTTCAAACTTGGTTTTCAAACAGGCTCCAAAGCCCAATGCTTTGTCTTGGACGTGCTCCTGGGCCATATGGGTGGTTTAGTGGGTTCTTCACTCTTTCTTTGGAAGTGACCAAGAAGGCTGCAGCCCTCATTTCTCTTCTTTCTCTTTCCCACAGAGGATTTTGCCAACACATCCTTTACTCTGGTGGGAGTCCCCAACAAGCGTCTCCCATCCCTGGTGAGTCACTTCAGCAAATGAAGCAACCTATGAGGGACATTTACACATCTGTCGACATTCTGTGGGACTAAGTCTTGCCCTTCATGTAACCCATTTGCGCCGTCCCCTTCCTGTAAGCTAAATATCATCTATACCTTTGCGTAAGCATGGAGGAACCTTCAGAAATAGCCAGCATCAGCTGTTTGCTTGCTCCCGGGCAAACTAATAAAGATATATAAGGAACTCAATCCAGAACTGGTACAGCCAAATCAGTTCATCTCTATATTAGAATAGTGGTCTGTGATTTGGCAATTAGTTTCCACCATTGGTTCCAGCTTGTCCCACAATTGGGGTTGAAAATAACACAGCTGCTAGTAAACAGGGCCGAATCAGTTTCAACACCAGCTATAGAGACTTACCAAACATCTCCTTCCAACCAGGGCAAACAATCTTTTCTGGAATAGGTGTCAAACAGTTTGGTCTGTTGTTTCAGCCCTGGCTGAAGGAAGATGCAGGGAGGAGACCTGTGGCTGACACCTGTTGCCCCAGTCTATGCTGAACCATTCAGTGTTCCTACCATGGCTACCATCAACACAGCTCCAGCAGTAAGAATTGGAGTGCACACAGGAAAGCAGCATCCTGTGACCCTGTAACCACAATGTTGTTGGACCAGATCTGGGCAGGGTTAGATGAGATATTTTAGGCAGGTCTAAAGGCTGTGCCCAACAGCTGCAAAGGTGGGCAACTAATCTGCATGGGTTTTGTATTTGCACAAGCACAAAGAGCACAATTAGGTATTAGCACAATCTCACTGGTGGGTGCAGGGCATGATGGTTAATGGTATTAAGGTTGATTTGATCACAAATATGTCAATACCTGTAATTTTACTAAAAAGAAACATGAAATACTGTCTTTTTGTAATATGCTACTCTTTTGATTGTACAAACCCTATTTAGGCATTTAAAGGATGAAAGGTCACCGTTAGCAAAATAAGAAACTTGAAAGAGGGAGCAACCATGTGTTTTCAGCCTCATAAAGTTAAAAAGGGATGGGAGTTAGTGTTAGCTCTGTCAAGACCCATGCCTGAGGTATTGCCTCCCCCTGTCAAAGAACAGATCCATGGCTTGGCTGTTTGTGGAGCCTTTCTTTTCTTATTTTAATCAAAGGAGCTGCTTGTAGTGTTCTCAATTTAAGAGCTAAAGTCATTCAGGGCTGTGACCCTCTAAGAACTGAAGTCACTGAAAAGTGGCTAGTGGAAGGCTGGAGGGTGTGAGTGACTAGTGGATGGTGCTGGCAGACAGCTGGCGTAAGGGACCCTCTCTACATGCACTGGGATGGAGAAAGTGCTGTATTGGGTCTCATGAGAATTCTGTTCTACCTTGATTCTTCAGATTAGAGGTGGTTTTGTTATTGAGTCTACATATTCTGTTATTCTGTGTGGCGTTTTGGTGGGAATTTTGTTCTGCACGGATTCTCCAAATCAGTGTTGATTTTGCTATTGTGTCTTTACAATCTTTTCTATTACTATTAAAAGCTCTGTATACTACACTCAGACTTGTGATTGCAAGCGGGGAAGCATTACCCTTTTGGGGTGCCCAGGAGTTAGTGGCTGATCTCCCAGAGGACTGGGTGGGGGCTCAAGCCAGTTGATGCTGTATCATTATTTGAAAACCCCTAGAAATAGAACCCAGCCCTTGTGCTGCCACCTGATCCTGGCAGAAGGGTTACACATACTAGTTAAAAGACCAGCAGAGGCTGGTGAAAAAGAAAATAAGTCAACTCTAGAGGAATAGTTCAAAAATATAGGCATTATTGAAAAAATAATGCACCAATTGCACTTTGGGCTGGGGTAAGTTCCTGAGACAGGATGTATAAACCATTCACTGGACAACAAAGGGCTCAGAAAGCCCTGCCCCTGCACCGTTGCTGAGCATGCACCAGTTGGAGGCAGGGTTTAAAAGGGAGCCTTCTCAGTTGGGGGCATACAGAAAGAGATGCTCTGAGAGTATGGCTCTTCCAGGTTGGAAGAAGAAAAGGTGGTGTGGGGCAGTGCCTGTGAGATGGTGCTTATGGGAACAAACTGAATTGACTTGGGCAGGGTTGCTTGAGGTGCCCTGGGATGGCAGATGCTGCACAGACCTTGGGTTAGCACCCAAGATGGGGGGGCCAGGGCTCCCCTCCTCCTGCTACTACAGCCACCAAGTGGAGTGATTCTGCCAGAGTTGCAACCACAGTGTAGTGACCACCTTGGCCAATCAGCCCATTAAGCTGCAAACAAGGGAGACTTAAGGGCTATGTCCACACATACATCATTATTTTGAAATAACCCATTTCGAAATGAGTTATTTTGAAATAAAGTCCTTATTTCGAAATAAGTTCATTCGAATTAAGGGAAAGCCTGCTTTCGAAATAGGCGTTGTTTCGAAATGGTTATTTCGAAACAAGGCCGTTTGGACACGTTGTTTCAAAACAGTTGTTTCGAAACAATGGTGTTGTTTCGAAACGACGTGTCCAAACGCCTTTGTTTCGAACCAACCGTTTCGAAATAACGGCTATTTCAATTAGATGCGAGGTTTAACAGTTTCGAAGCAACGGTGCATCATGTGGACATGCCGCTTCTTATTTCAAAACAACCTCTGTTGTTTTGAAATAAGAAGCCTGTGTGGACATACCCAAGACGTGTAGCTAGCGCTAAGGAGAAGGAAACTTGCTTGTGAGGGCGCAGGCAGGGCTTCTATAAAGCTGGGACGCTGATAACAGAGGGGAGATTACAGAAAGAAAGCCTACATCCTCTCTCCCTGAGGTAAAAGAAAGGAAGAGAGGGAAAAAGAATACCTGTGGAAAGTGTTTATGTAGGAGCCCTAAAAGAGGTGGTCTCACTAGGGAGCCTGGAGAATGAAATCTTGGAGATGCAGGGCAGGAAATAGGCCTGGGAAGAGAGCGCCAAGGCAGGTGGCCACACGCCTTGACTGTTCTCTGCAGGGCTCTGGGCTTGACCCAGAGTAGAGGACAAGTCTGGGTCCCCCAGCCTACCCACTCAAAGTGGTATTGCTAGGGGCAGTGACTAGGCAGATGACCACCCAAGTGATGGATTGCTGGAGGCTGCTGATAGAGAAAGAATTTGAAAGACTCCCTGGGAAGGGGAATGATCAGGTGACCTGGCTGAAGGGAGGGAGGGCAAGTCAGAAGCAGCCCCACTGCAACTCCCTGAGCAAAAACAGAGCTGCAAAAGCTGGGGGGGGGGGTTCAGCTAGAGCTAATCATTGGGAGGCACTACCCAGCAGTGAGCGGAGTGCCCTGTGACACAGACCCAGCAAAATTGAGCACTGAGGGATGCTTAGATATCTTTTGTTAACCATTTCTTCAAAATGCAAAGTACACTCATGTTATCAAAGAAAAGCACCTCTGTCCAATATGTTTAACACTTGAGAGACAGGCCAGTTCTGTTAAATGTGTAATGAGAAATTTAACTAAAAAAGCCCCAAACAGCAGATATTCTCCACTAATGTGACCATGGAGCTAGCACCACAGGAATTTAGAAGGAAAAAATTTCTGCTCCAATTTTCATTTGTACGAAGGCTATTCTGAGCACTCCAGCTGCATAAAAGGTTTCTCTGCTTGCTTTAAGAACCTTTTATGCTGTGTGAGACATGTAAGCTACCTTAGTATAGATGAGACACAGGGGCCCAGTGTAGATACATCTTTGGACACCTGGTGGGCAGGAGGGTACCCATATGTGTTCAGGACATCAGCTGCCATGTGGGGCAGGGCTCATTGGTGTCAGCTTTGCAGGAGAACTGTGTTGATAAGAAGGGATTTAAGGGAGGGGGAGAGGAACAGTGGGACTGGGAGTGATAGGTGACTAAAAGGTGTAATTGAAGTTGTAAATAACTTGTTTTTGTATGATCTATTTGCCCCTGATTTCTCCAGAATGTCAGGGGTCTGGAGCTTGTTCTTGGTTTGGGCACTGGGGGGCAGCTTGAGCTCAGTTTTGCTTCATGGCTCTTCATTAGATTTCTCAGAAACTACTTGCAAAGAAGCTGCTCGCCCTCAAAGCAGGTTTCTCCAGTACCTTGCTTCTTCCCATCAAAATTCACTCCATCTGGCTTTTACTTCAAGCTCTGCTAAGCTGCCATCTTTCCTGCTTCAGCTTTCAGTCACTTTTAATCAGCTCACATTCTGGCTAGTTAACTCCTTTGCCTCCGAGTTCTTTGTTACTATGTGCCGTAGCTGTGGGGATTAGAGGTTAAGGCAGCAGGATGGCTTCCACGGGTTATCGGTTATCTGAGGATTTTAGAATCCTGAGCAGCTGTTCATTTAAACATGAAAATAAAAGGCTCCAGAGATGTAAGCAATGTGGATAATGGTGATTTTGTGGTGTAGGATGGTAAGGATGCTACATTGTGTCATAAAAATTGTGTTTGTACTGAGCAAATTCACAAGGGAAGCAGCCACTCCTTTCAGATGCTCAAAAACAGCTTAGCCCCAGAAGTGAGATAACTTTCAGGGCAGATAATGTGATGCCAGTTGTTATTAGATCAACACATTTTGCAATATTCCAGCTGACAGTCCTTGGGATGCATATTTGCTGGCCTATTCCAAGGAACTACACTGTATACTTTTAGTAATCAATGCAAATAGTAATATTTTCTCTCTGTACAGGGCATATAATGAAGTAGGATGTGTGTAGGCGTCAGGAACCCCGATAGCCAATCCCGGCTTTGACACTGCCTGGCTTTGAGTATGTCATGTCACTTCACTGAGCCTCTGTTGTTCCTATTATGCCCTGTCCATGTTAGCTCATATGCCAGGAAAACTTTTGTCACACAGGAGTGTGAAAAATATTTCCAGCGACATAACTTTTGCTGGCACAAGAGCTTGTGTGGACAGTGCTATGTCAGCAGGAGACTCTCTCCCACCAACATAGCTACTGCTGCAACGTAGCTACACAAGCAGGGCCAGTGCTGGGGATTGTGCCCCCCCCCCCACACACACACAGCAGAGCGATGCCAGCACAGATGAGTGACATCATCAGGGAAGCGCCATGGCGCTGTCCCCTTTTGGCGCCCCTCAAATGCCAGTGCCTCCCTGCAACACAGGGCCTGCTTACCGCCTAGTGGTGGCCCTGTACACAAGCGCTCTTCCATTGGCACAACTGTATCAATACAGCTAGTCCTTAGTAAAACACTCTCCCTATCTCACAGAGCTGAGCTGTTAAGAAGATTGATGTTACTTGACAGTTCTGTAGCATGTTTCCCCCCAAGGATCTCAAAGCACATTGCGGACACTGATGAGTTGATGTCCATAAAGCCCCTCCTAGGCAAGTTTATGTTAGCAGCACCATATTGTACATGATGGGATTGAAGCTCAGAGGTTAATGAAACATAGGTTCAGCAGCAAGTCAGATCTGCCAGCTCCATCTACTCACCCTTGGCCCAGAGCCTCAAAGGTATTTAGCTACCTACCGACCACTGAAATCAGTGGGAATTAGGCACCTAAATGCCTTTAAGGATCTAGACCCTTAAGTGCAGGATTGTGCTTCCCTCATTAATCAGCTTGAATTGAAGAGCACTTGGCTGAGTCTGTAGCATTCTGACTTACACATACTTGCTGCATGGAGATAAGCCACCTAGTCAAGAAGCTGGCCCCTGCCAGCTGGCTGTGGCTCAGTCTGAGTGTAAAAGGACACCAGAGTGAAAACATGGCTCTGGATTTTCTACCCAAAGGGCTAGAGTATGCATGGGGTGCTGGGTACTCTGCACCCCACTCCGCCTTGGTGAACTTGTAATTCCAGGGCATGTCCCAGCTAGGAACTGAGCCAAAACTAACATCTGTCCTTTGCTTTGCTACTCAGGGGATGACTGAGCTGGGTAAGTCACTTACTGAAAGGTACCGAGCGGGGAAGATGGCTCTGCTCACACCCAGCACTAACCAAGAGGAATGGCCCAGCTATACACGAGCTATGGATGACTGGTCACAATTCGTCTCTTCTGCTGGAGAATTCAAGCTGCCTAGTGTGAATAAGAAAGGTACATCTGGTCAGATAGTAGGTGCAAAGTCTCCCACTGAAGGGAGGCAACGCCATCAGCATTTCATCTCTTAGCTAGGCAGCCCTTCAGCCCTCCTTGCTGCCCACTGGGGAGACAGTCTTGGATACTGCCTGCTCTTTTTGAAGTCCCTATTGAGCAAGATGAAGCTAGGCCAAGACATCACTTATAAAATAAGAGCTGGGATATTGACCAACATGACATCACAGGAGCACCAGCCTACTGTTTGTGCCACTTCAGGGTGTTGCAAGTGGCATTTTTCCATATGTCTGGAGGCTGCATCTGAGCCAGCTCACATGCATAGTAAACTCATTGCCTTCTGTTTTGGAGTAGTCGAGCTGTCAGATCAGGCTGTAGACCCAACCAGAGATCTAGATGAACTTGATGCTGAAATCCAGTCATCCTATCTATCTTTTCCAGAATAAATTGTTAATGCTCCAGGCCCAGACCAGGATGTGATCACACAGCATTTTAGGTTAGTTGCCATGTATGTGGTGTTCCAGATTCTCACCTTTAATTGCAAAAATATTAAGGCTGTGTCTATACTTGGACTTACTCCACCAAAACTTTAGTCATTCAGGGATGTGGAAAAAATACTCCTCTGAGGGATGTAGGGTTTCCTGGCCTAAGTGCTCATGTGCAGCATGGTGTTGCTGGGAGATGCTTTCCTACCAAAGTAGCTATTGCCACTCATTTAGGTGGTTTTATTTAGGTGACAGGGATGGAAACACTAGTGATAATGTGCACCTTTCTCTCCCCCCACAGTACTCGGCTTCAGCTGTTATGCTGTTAGGTACTTAAAGCCAGATGTCTCTCAGACATGGAGGGTAAGGAGTGCTCTGTGCCACTGAGGTGTTGTGCCCTGACTCCAGCTGGGGGCCCTGGGGATCGCACATGGTCTGGAGAAAAGTAGAACTTCTGTGAACCTTCTCAAGGCTTTTGGCCTCAACACATGGTGGGATCTCAGCCAGGATCACCCTTCACGTCCCATAATGCTTATTAGGATGGAGGTTCTGGCTGGAGGGAGGGGAATTTGAGACATTCCTAGCATGGAGAAAAATGAGACCCACTGAGTTAGTGGAATGCTGTCACATGCTGGAGGAGGTTAGACTAGATGAGCATAATGGTCCTTTCCACCCTTAAGTCTGAGTCTGATTCACCTTCAGAATCTGTTGGCTGATGTGGGGAACTTCATAAACATGGCAAGAGGAAAGGGCCCTTCCTTCATAGACTGCTAGAACCATAGACCCCTTCCCCCAAAGGGTTCTCATAGTTACTTATCTTCTTACCAGCTGCGACTGTGGCTCAGATCCCACTCTGACTTTTACCACCACAGAGAATTCAATTGCCTTTCCCCGGGCACACTGCCAAGATGAGCCACTCTGGACAACTTCTTTCCATGGCATGCCTAGGAAGTGCTCCCACTCCAGCCATGACCGCTGCTGAATTTTCAGGCAGCCACCACATTTTTTCAGCAGAGGAGGCCACTGGCACCAGCTGAGGGTCAGGGAGGAAGGACCGGCACAGGGGTCAGCAAAAGTTGCTGACCCCTGTTATATACCAACCCTGTCTCACCAGTAACCGCATTTGTACCACACCAGTGCTATCTAAATCACAGAAAATGAATAGGGGCGTGACTCAGAAGCTCTGTGTTTCCTCCACAACAGTTTCCACCACCACTTTCACACCTGCCATCCTGCAAGCTTCAAAAGTGCTCTACAAGTTGCACTGCATGATCTCTTGCCTCTAAAATGTAGCCACCACTGGGGGAGGGGGGTAATGCAGTAACCCTTCTGCACTTGCTGCAACAAGGTTTTGGGGCTTGTTTCAAGGAGAGGCCTCCTCCCCCTGGCTCTTCAGTGGCCACAGGAAGTGAGCTTTTACATCCCATTGGATCCACTGTGACTCTGCACCAGACAGGCATTGGCTCAGGCCTCTCTGAGACAAGAGCACCACCTATTGAAACGTGCCTACAGCAGCTGGACTTTCCGTGATTGTTCCATCCAGGCTGTGGCCTGAGCTGGCCTTTATTAGCTGCCACAGGAGGTCTTACCAAGGCACAGAAGAGGTTTCTGGGTACCTTTATTCTTTGTGAAAACCATTTTGGTTCCTTCTCTGGCAACTAATGCAACCCTTACAACCTGCCAATTTAAAGCAGATGCGACTATTGACAGTGGAATTACACAGGGTACAGTGAGTGTGTGAATCACATAGCAAGTGATCCAGGGGTTGCTATGAAAAGCAGCAGATGTAGTAAGGAGTGGCATGGCAGATGTCAGTAAAGAGGTGCAAAGGGATTGGGAGGTGCTCTTTGGTACAGTGACTGTCTGACTCCCTCTCTCTGTACTGTGTCATTCCAGTACTGCCTCAATCAGAACCCCAGCCTGGACAGATACGGTCAGAAGCCAATTCCTTACAACAGCATGTAAGTAGCCGCAATGCAGGTTGCCGTTGTGACTCCTTGTGTCTTTCTGTGAGTTACACCCTCTCTTCTGTTCCTTCACAGCAATATCTTCAGGAGCTTTGGATCAGCATACAGGTAATAGCAGAAATGTTTTTGAATCCAGTAAGTGGGCCAAGGCCAGTAGTAGAAGGTTGGGGGGGAGGGGGCATGAGGGGACATGAATGTATGTGGGGGGAGATGGGCTGATCCCTGGAAGAAAGGACAGCATAAAGGGAGGTAATGTGCTGGCTCTAACCATAGGGAAGCTAGCTGTAGAGAGGAGATCAATTTACATACAGCCCCTTGCCAGACATTCCCAGAGGTTCAGACTACAAACTCCCTACATTTCCCCAAAGGACTATGTGAGTGAATAACTGGTAACCCTAGGAAACATGTGATTCACAACCTGGCTCAGAAGCACACTGCCATCAGCCTCATGCTTTACAGCTGGGTAGGAGACACATTCCACAGGTGGCCCGTTTCTGATTTCCAAGTGCTAATTTGAGTCTTCATGCACACATAGAATAGGATGGGGGACTAGACATCCTACTGTGGCTTGCTGAAGGATGAGATAAGCCTAACCCACCTGCCTTTGCCCCAGCCTAAATGTGGACCATAAAATGCTACTATGTAACATTGCCATCATAGAAGACTGCAGGCAAAAAATGGTCCCATGATGAACCTGGTCAGAGGACTAGCACCCCAGAGAAAGTGGTCAGTGACTCACTCCACCTAAAAGCAAATCATTCATCCTCCATCTCCTTGCAGTTTAATGTTCTTGAACCTGGAAGAAGCATACAGTGTATGTAAAGCCTGTATAAGCAGTATTGCCTTGGGCAGATTTTGGAGACTGCCTGGGAGAAGGCAGCTCCAATATCCAGCCCTCTCCTCCCACCATCCAGCTCTTGTCACTGAGGTTGAGGCTGGATCCTGCCACCTCAGGTGGCCCTGGGTCCCTTGTCGGGGTGGATACCAGCACTGGCGGCAGCCCAGGATCTTGGCCAGGCTGGATCCTACTGACTGGTGGCAGCTCTGGGTCCCCATCCAGGGCCAGAACCCACCGGCAATCGCAGCTCCGAGTCCCGGATGGGGCCTGCTCTTGCTGCTGCTGGTGGCTCAGGACCCTGGCCACAGCTGGATCGCATTGCCACTGCCAGCAGCTCTGGGTCCTTGGCTGTGGCCAGATCCCACTGCCAGTTGTGGCTGCTCTCTGCTGCCTCCCTGCTGAAACAGGAGTGGGTCTCAGCAGGGAGTCAGGGCTGCTACTACTGTGATGGTCCTGCCGTGGGTTGTGACTGGGGCCCGCTCCTGCCTCAGCAGGGAGGCTGAGAACAGCCAATCAGGGGGAGGCAATGCTTTTGATAAACTCCACTCCTGAGTATTGCCTTTGGTGCAGCAAAGTATATTAACACCACGACACTCTGGTTAAGCATTCTAGAGCACACCACTTGGAGCATTTCAAAGCTATGTTCCTGACACCATGTGCAGTTCCTCCCCCTTGTCAATCGCTATCATTCCACTTTAATATCTAGGATGACCAGAGCTAAGCCAGCATGTGGTTGTATGGCTTTGCAGAGTTTCATATTTCCCTGTGTGCTGTTCCCATAGCAGGGGCTTTCCATAGGGATGGATCTTTTATTTGCAATCAGTCAGTTTCAAGTCACCTGTTTTGTAACAAAGATGGAGCTCAGTTCAATGGAACTCCAGTTGGGACACTGTATGTGTTCCAACACTGATCCCTTACTAACATGGATTCTTCAAATATGTATTCAGGAAGCATTCACTTGGGTGTGCATGCAGGACATTTGAATAAACAGGCTTGTTTGTAGAAGATTCTGCTACGTGAAGAGTCCGGTAGCCGAGGATAAGACAACAATGCTCCCCTGACTAGTTGGTCCCAAATATGAGAATGGGGGGAACATGTTTGCACTGCAGTTTTCCAAGAACTAAATATCAGGATCACAATGAAGAATAAAAAGGAGTGCTGAGGTAGAAGGGAGGGAGACCTTACCAGCAAAAGAAAGGGTGGGACTCAGTCAGGGAAGAAGGGAGAAAGCAGACTGACTTAGGAACAGACACAGGAAAGGGAAGAGGGCCAGGTGGGGAAGAAGAGCTAAGGCCTCTTATAACAAAACCAAAGAAAAAAAATCCATGGAAAGCTGGAAAAAGCAGGGAGCTAGAAGTGGTTCTGGGAAGGGGAAAGTAATTTCTCTGGTTTAGATCAAACTCTTATGTTCTCTAAAGCCTTAAAATTCTTTGCTAGGCAAGAGCAAAGGATTTCATACCAGAGAAGTGTTTCTGCAGTGCTTAGAGGGCAGAGGGGGGAATTCCTGACCAAAGCCCATCTCAATCCTAAGGCCAAGCGAGGTAGATGCCACTGCAGAGGATTTAGCTCCAGCTCATTGTTCATTATGAATGCAAACCACTATGAACCACATCACAGTGTGCTGACTACCAGAGATGCAGCAAGGACAGGTTCAGGTATCAGAGGGTTTCACACCAGCACCTCTCAAGAACCAATGTATATTTGCTACATCTAGCTCCTGGTGAGTGAAATGTTCCCAACAAGGGGCCAGTCCAGGGTGGCCTTTCTTTGTGGGAAGTAGTGGGAACACATAGTGAAGGCACTTAAAACCAGTGGCTAGGACTGGGCTTCATCAGATGCTTTGCCTGTTTTTTTTCCCCAGCCGCTCTCACTACCTCCAACCCTGGCGCTAGACAGCAAGAAACAAGAAATGGCCTGGAGTCTGAGGTGAACCTTTGGCAACTAGCGTCAGTAGCCAAGCTGAGTAAGATGTGATAGCAGCTGTGTGGAAGGGCAGTAACTACTCAGTGCACTTCCTAGCCAATAAAAACCTCTCTTAAAATGTCTAAATAGAAAGAAGAGACCGAGGGAGGGGCTTCCTGGGAATCTTCAGATCTTTGTCCCCCCTCCCTGCCGTTCAGCCTGAGTGGTGAGGAAGACAGTAACAGAAACAATATGCAAGACCTTTAGCCTTTAGGAGCCAGTGAGAAGCTGAAAAAGAAAGACATTTACCGGACTTTTGCTGATGTACACCAATCAAATACATGCAGAAGCATCATCAGGGCCCAATCAAAGATTGGAGTACTATGGTATGAGGTGCTGTATGTGTATCACAAAGATACACACACTTCTCCTACCATGCTACCCACATGTAGCACAGAGAGCATATGCTGGGGGGTGTGACTTCTTATGTTGTGTCCTGTCTGTTAGCGATGTCCAGTGTTCCTGTTCCCTCCTTCACCCTGCCAGTCTTTACTTCCTGTTATTCACTGAGTTAAAGCTCCTGCCCCCCATTGAGCCCCACCTCCAGAGCACTAAAGATGGGGTTCCCTACTTATCAGCAAATAGCCAGGAGCACCTGCGTGACAGGCATTTCCATACTACTCCACCTTCCTTTGCTGAGCAGAACTTCCCAGCCCAGCTCTCTGAGCGTGCTTGCTAGCTTCTCTCTGCTTGGAATTCTATACAGCAGGGCAGGATAGGCAGAACAGGGTCGATTCAGTAATAGCTGTAAGGTGCCTTTCAAAGGGGCACAGGCCTAGAGTGGACCACTGGAATAGTTTAAATTTGGGCGAGTCAGCCTCTCTGTTCTTCAATTCCCCATCTGGGAAAGGGACAGATATTCACACTGCCCTGCCTCCCAGGAGCTTTGTGAGGATAAAGACATATGAGCTGTGAGGGGCTCTCACACTACACTGATGGGAGGGAGATATGGCCTCATAGGTAGACAGGCAAACCAGGTGTAACAAACTAAGTTATTGGTGAGCCAGGAGCAGTAGCACTGGAATGCAACCCACCCTGGTGAGAGCAGACACAAAGCCTTCCGATGGGTGCCAAGGCCAGAAATGTATGGCTCTGTTAGATGGAGAGCAAACAGCCATGGCTCACCCAGCACATTAAATTTTATTTATACACACACACACAAAGCTAGTGGAGTGCAGCTTTTGCCCCATCTTGGCTGGCTTCAGCACTGGCCCCTTGCCTTGGTGTCATTCATAGGCCATAATGCTACCAGGAGCAGCCTGCTAAGGGAAACCATGGAGCTGTATTATGCCAGCAAGAAAATCCATCGTATCTTTGTTACTGAGCCCTGGGGTAAAAATAGTAGATGCCAGAGTGCCAAGGAATATTTGTCAGTTAATTTGCTCCAGCATCTCTGCTTCATTTGGAACTGTAACAAATAACAATGGGCACCATCCAGCAGTAACCAAACATGAACTCAGCACTGAAAACGCAAGCTTCTACCAAACCTAAGCTACTCTGAACTAAGCTGCAGCTGTTTGAATGGCTAGGGTGAGTCACAAGGGGGAAGCATACTCACTAAGCCAGCACATTGCAGTATCATCTCTTGGGAGAAGTTACCTAACTGGAAAGCAGTATAAAGGCTTTGAGTTAAAGGTGAACATCTACTTCTATAGTTTGGCTTTGAGAGCAGTGGACACAGGGAGTTAATGCCAGGTGTATGTTAAAAACCTACCCCAGGAAGAGCCTGTATTAGAAAGGTAGATGAGCAATCACAACCCAACCAGATTTCCCAGAAAAGATCTATTGTGGCAGATGGGAGCCTCCTATGCTGCTGTGCTCCGTGCTACTGGGAGCAAGACCACCATCTCTGTGAAATATGTTTAGATTAAATTGGCTATATCAGTAGTGTATATAGAGTGTGCTGTGCAGGTTTTCAGAAAGGCAGCACAGTCTAGTGCACGATTTCCCAACCTGTGGGGCTTCTTGAAGTGGCCTGTGCTCCCCTGCTGCTGGCTGGGAGCCAGCATAGTACCCAAAACCATGCACAGGCAGATTTTGTTACCATCAGAACCACTTATTTTTGGGCACCACACTGGTGCACGCTGGGACTGGGCAGGAGGCAGGTTGCCACAGCCTGGTGTAATGCCCAGAACCATGGAGGCTTTTGTTACCAGGGTTGTTCTGATGGTGGCTGCCTGCCTCCCAGCAGGTCCCAGTGCACAGCTGGGAGCCATGCTGTGGCTGCTCACTTCCCTTCTGGGCTTGGGGCCTGTTCGACAGCATCCCCCCCCCCCCCCCCCCCCCCTTTAAACCTTGATTTTAATTTAAAACCTTTTTGACTCAAGGGCCAGAAATATTTTTATAGCCCTGAAGGCCACCAGTCTATTCAAATTTTAATTAAAAATTTAATTTAATTTAATTTTAATTAGACTGGTGGCCCTTCAGGGTTGTAAAAATTACATTTATGGCCCTCAAACCAAAAAGGTTGGGAACCACTGGTCTGGTCTAAAGGATAGAACCATTGCCCAGGGAATCTAAAGACCAGCCTTCTGATGCCAGCTCTGCCATTGACCTGGCCAAGTCACTTCACATCTCTTTGCTTCTGCTTCCTCCATTCCCCTGTATCTGTCTTGTCCATTAGATTGTGAGCCCTTGAGCATAGGGAGTGCTTCATAGCCTGTATGTACAGTTGGAACCTCTAGGCAGTATTGTAATAATTTGTATGCATGAAATAGCATGAAAACTACAGCCAAGGATAGGCACAGAAAAAATACAGCCGTAAAGAAACCACAACAGCATGACACTGCATCTACTTGTAAGAGGGTAATTGTGATACAGCAATGCAGTCCTAACACAGAAACCACAACCACACTACTAAAGCTAGGGCAGGCTGCAGCAATGCTCCCAGGGCAGTAGGAGACTATAAAAAAAAACTTTTCAACTCACTGTTCAGTCACAAGACAAGTAACAAGTTCAGGGCAAGTTGGTGCCTGTAGCACAGCTAGGCTGTAGACTGTTCACATTCTGCCAGACCTTCTGAAACACAAGGATGAGTAAAACAGAATCATATTGAAAAACAATGAGGGCATTTTTAGGTCAGCTTAAAAGAATTAAATGTGCAGTCATTGGTTCTGAGGCAGAATGGGAAGAGTCTGTAAAGTTTGTCCCTTCTCTGATTCAGTACCTTTTGGGTGGAAAACACATTCCTTTTTTTTTTTTTTTTTTTTTTTAAAGCAGTACAGAGTTCTGTCAGATATCTGTTGAGCAGTAGGGTTCCCTGTAGATGTAGGGCCATCTTGATAAACAAATAGGTGGCAGAGTCCAGCCCAGAAAAGAGCAGGCAAGCATCTCAGGTCTGTCTAGTAGAACTCATTAGTACTTTCTTGTTCACTGAGGAAACCCAAGAGCATCAATGAACCCTCTGTTACCTGCCCCAACATCCTGGGACAACGTCCATGAACAAGATATTTTCAGGGTCACTTAATGAAACAGGAAAACAGTGTTAAGTGGCTAATACACATTTCTCTCCTGTAGGCCCTTCAAAGGAGGACCAAAAGGGGCTTCTGGTACAGAAATCAGTGTTCACCTATTCTGTTAATGCAGTTAAAACCTACATGAGAACCTTGTACTGTTGAGCCCACACACATTGCTGTCTAAACCAGGCATATTGTCTGCAAGGAGCCTGTTTACGCTCACCTGTATCCCTGAAAGCCTAATAGAGACAGACATAATGGGTGCCACCATCTTTGATTACAAATGAAGTTTAAGCACATGTTGCCCATACCTCAGTGTGTTTTGGCAAGCACAGAAACTTTGGGCCCACGGTCAGCTTAGAGTGGCCAAGCTAATTCACTAGAGAACAGGGCTTTAGAGCCATGAGGGAAATAGGTTGGGGAGAGCACTGTTTCTTGGGAAGTTCTGAAGAGGTAGCCATGTTAGTCTATGTTAGCAAAATAAGCAAGGAGTCCTGTGACAAAGGCTAACAAATTTATTTATTGCATGAGCTTTCATGGGAGAAAATCCCACTTTGTCAGATGCTTTGAAGATGGGGGAACTTACAGAGTGGGATAAAGTGGGATTTTTCTCCCATAAAAGCTCACACAAATAAATGTTATCCTTTAAGTGTCACAGGACTCCTTGTTTATTTTCTATCTTGGGAAATGAATGATAAAAAGGCAACTAATAAATAATCTGACATATCCTTTTATAAGACCAGTAAGCGGCTGGATCAAGCACAGCATTTAACTTTCCAGCTGACTAGGAGTAGCAATAACAGAAAATGACTAGCTCATTGTCAGTAAATAATGACTCCAGTAGCTGAAACTGAGACACACCTCCATAATTTTTGCCCAGGCCCAATTAAAGGATCACACACACAGAAAGGCAGAAACAGACAAACTGAGAACTAAAACAATCTTCCATTACTTTTCAGTGCAGTGGTCCAACCCATTGTATGGGTAGCCTTCCCTATTAGCATTTGGCAGATTACTTCTGATTACATTCCTCCTGGGCCAGATGGTAGGATACTCAGAATGCCTACAAATAAAATAACCTCTGGTGCTACTCACACTCCCCCAGGTGTAGGATGCTGGTTTAAAGTCAGACTGAGAATGACCACAGGAGCTGTTTCCTACATGGATGGTGCCATTGAGAAGATTAGAAGTGCTTACCTTACAGAGGAGGTGACACAAAGCAACATGTTAATGACATACAAAAACATTGCAAGGGCTGGACAAGGAACGCAGACTGGACACTGCTACCCATCCTCTCAAACATTTTGGGTGGGGAAACTGAAGCAGTGAGGTGACAGTGCCTAATGATCATTTAGCTAATCAATGGCAGAGCCCAGAATAGAACTCTGGTGCCTGGATTTCCACCCCAGAAATGCAAGAATTTGTGGACAGGAAAAAGCAGTACCCTTAAACAGCACTGAACAATGCAAATACCATTGGCAGCAACATAGATTGGTAGAGGAATTCCAGAGAAGCCGCGTGTCGTTACTAAGGCTGAGGGCTGCATGTATGGGAGACGAACTAGGTATTTCCGTCACAGAACAGACTTTTTGAAAAGAAAGTTTGGTGAAAAATTGTCACCATTGTGGATAGTCTCTCTTTTCTATACATCTTACCATGACAGCCCCTTTATTTCTCTGAGGCAATTTCTAAATCATTGAAGCATCTCTTTATCAAAACCCAGTTTTCAGTAACAAAATCCAGCTTTTAGTAAACAATAAATGTCTACCACAGTTTCAAAAGCAACCGCAAAATAGAAATGGGGGGAATCTCCAAACTTTGAGCCCTATGAAACAAGAATAACTTCAACATTTTGGGCAGTCAGCACTACTAGACTGGCCAGCGCTACCAGTTACTCTAGGTAGAATATAACCAGCTCTTTACCCTTCTGATTTATGCAAATTCCTTGGTTTTAGCATTATGATTCCAAACCAAAGACACATACTGAGCAAAGCTACCAGTGTTTTGGGGATGAACTATGGTTACCTGCCCTGAGGACACACAATATTATCTGATGCTGTGCAGCAAAATCAAAGTGTCATTTTTTTAAAATCCTAAAATCACACTTTAAATTTCCCCATTTCCTGTATCTGGATGGGAAGCAACCAGAAACTGGTGAAGGAAACAACCCCTTTTAAAACAGTAATTGGACACAAGGCTGGAAAAAACAGGCCACAAGTCTTAAGGTCTTTTCTCCATCCTCCAAAAGACAGGAACTCAAGCAGCCTGAGGCCACTACTGTATTTGTATTTCAATTTTCAATAGAGTCAGAAGGGAAGATCGCCACCTAGCTGTATTGCCAGCATTACCTCCATGAGGAATCTGCCTTAAAGCTTTTCCTGCTGTGTATATGATGCCGCCTTACCCAAATTAGGGGTCAAAGTCTCAAGCAATTGTCACATTTACAATTTACAATCTGTCTTCACAATAAAGGACCTAAACATGTAATAGGTTCTGCTTCCAAGACACAGAGTTGGAATTTTTCACCTTTCCCTCAAAACCAGGAAATGTAACAGTCTGTCCAGACAGTATGGTGACATTACTGGCTGTCTCCAGGGCACCAATAGTTTTGATCACTGGTGCAAATGCTTCTTAACATAGACATTTGCTACTGGGTGATCTTAGGCAAGTCACTTTCCCTCTGTGTGCCTCCTTCCCTACACAATATCTGTAAAATGCAGATGGTAATATAAACCCATCTTTTGCAGGAAGGCTTTGAGATCTCTAGATGGCAATTGCTGCATATTTAGAAACAGGACCATTTAAGCAGCAGGAATGTTTTGAAAGTGTTACTGCTTCATGATAGGATCACAAGGAAGATACCTAAAAATTAGGTACAATTACAATGCAATGAATAGACAAGTGTTTAGCAAGAAGCAGAGTTTCTCCAAGACTGTGGGAGCCTTCCATGGAATCAAGATCATTGAACAGGAATTTATCAAGCTCTACAATTAACTGTACTGGATCGAGAGAGCACCTAGGTTACTGTCAGTTGAAGCCTTTGGCCATAACCTTCCATCCAGGAAAAGCCAGCAAACGAGACAAAAGATTTCCTACTGATGGACTCACTTCTAGCAGGAGTAGAGCACATCACTTTCCCCTTTGGTTTTAGCTTTAGCTGCTTGAATTCTGAACACTTCCCCATTGTGGGTCCTTTCTTATTAGCAAGACACACACACACACACACGCTTAACACAGAAGAGTAGTGTTAAGAGCACCACAAGATACACAGAAGCCTCATCGCTCACAAGAATCACTTCATATGGTGTTGCTAATTCACAGGAATGGAGTCAAACCATATGTTATGTGGATCGACCCATAACCTCACTCCATTAGAGATTATGGATGAGCCAACAAGCCACCTACTATCAAGCCAGTTCTACTGCAATGACAAACTGTCCTGGAAAAGAAATCAGATCCATGGATCATGTAAAACTTTAGAGACAAGCACATGAAGTTAAGGGTTAGAATTCCACGCCGGGGTTTGGATGGAGGGATTCTCTCTGAGTTCTACAGATGTTGTGAGGTTCATATCCTTGATCTCTAAATGCTGTGCTTTATGGTGATCAATGGAAACTGCTATGGAGAAACAAAGTGGATCTCAAATCACGAGTCACCTCAAGTTGCCAGAACCCAAGATGGAAGGGTAGCCCAAAATTCATACTTCCCTGTCATTATTGCATCTCTAGGCCATGGCTGGATATACAGCAACAGAGATCTTCCCACAAGTTAACTCAGTGTGTCACAGCCTAATCAAGAATAGTTAACATTCACGGTTAAGTATTTTGCTTCATTAATTAACACCCAGTTACTGGTTGCAGTCCTGCATTGACTGTAAGGCCCGAAGGAAATAAAAAGTACTCTTCTCTTCCTCCAAAACATGACAAGGTGAGCTACTCAGAGAACCAGGAGACTGTGCCAACCGACTGTCATAGGCTGCTTTTGTCCAACTCCAGTTTTTCCCTTTATTGTTCTTTGGCCTCAGCACAACTCCTCCAGGAGCCACATGGTAACGCAAGGATGAAGCTTAGAGCACACCCATTAGCAGCCATCTCCAAAAGGTACATCCTCACCGTCTCATACCCCTAAACAACCACTGAATATCAGATGAAGCCACGATGTCCATCCACCTTCAGAGTTGACTCCATAGGCTGTAGTAGAAACTATCATTGAAGGGAAGACAGAAGTTTTTGAATTCCACATGCAGAGTGAGTGTGCATCAGATGATACTCCACTAACTCATTTCTATTCCACAAACCCTTTTGAGGTCCTGCGGTAAGTTACTATCAAGGACTTGCTTTGAAGGCATCGACAGACAATTAGGGAAACTGCAACTCAGGCTAGTGCCTGGTTTATAGCTATGCTAACCAGCCTCCTCTTGGCTCCCCAACCTCAGTCTCCTTACACAGAAGCAGTGGTACACTGCTTAAAACTTTCCCCATATTTCGTTGCCAACTCCCCCTTCTGAGGTTGAATTGCCATGCCCACCATGGAACAGACCCTTAAAAAAACCTGAGGAATGTGGTTGTGCAAATCCTGCCCTAGCTTTGGCTCTACCACTCAGCACAATGGCTTTGTTCCCTGCAATTCAGTGAGTTACTCAAATCCCATTGGAATTCAATGGAACTGGGCACCTAAAACTATTAAGTTCCTTTACCCAACACCCACCCATTTAATGTTCTTCAAGTAAATGAGAACTACCACTGCTCTCCGAAAGGTATTTATTTTAAAGAAATCCATAGTAGAAAAATAATCAAAATGGCAAAAGGGAAAAAATGTACCATCATTTACAAAGAGCAAAGCCAATATAAGAAGTGCAAAAGAAACCCCAGAGGTGGTTATAAAAGGATAATCCACAAAGACAGCTGCTGAATAGTACATGAGAGACACGGGGGAGGGAGCAAATAAAACAATGTCAAGGCATCCTGTGGAGATGCTGAAGGAAGATCAGGAAAGGTGAGGACAGAGAGATGGAGAGGGAGGACACTCTTTCCTGGAAGCAAACACAGCTATGAAGAACTGAACACATTAGTCAATCACGTGGCTGCAGACGTAGAGTGTAAGTATCTTCTACTATTCCACCTTTTCATCAATGTCCATCTTTTCACTCCTATTCATTCAGTCTTCTAGGGTTCCATAGTAGAATAGCCATCCACAAGAGCTACCACCATCTAGCCAATATCTTCCAGTTGTTTAGCTATTGTGCCCGGCCTCCCATGGGAAACATCCTCCTGCACTCAGGGTTGCTAACCTCATCATTCAACAATATCTGCTGAAAGCTGAACTTAAGTTGGCTGGGACTGTTATGTAGAATGAGCAGACTGACGAGCAGTGGTGCTATGGGCATCCCTGCAATATCTCTCTGCAAACAGAAGAGAAAGGAAGTGCAACACAGGTACAGAGTTTAACACACATTACTCCAGAAAAGCTTTGGCCACATTTTCTCTTTGGTTTGAAAGTTAAATGCCATCTGAAAACAGTCAATAGTGGATGAGCACTTCTGCCCTGTAGGGTGGTGGTGTCACAACCCACTTTGGAAAGGCATCCACCGTATCCTCTGCATGAGGGTATTCCTCCACACACACACCCCCGAGAGTAGAACCGGGGGGGTTCTTGTTCACAAGATAAGGTTCTACTATTTCTCCCACTTGCTCGTTAAAAAAAAAAAAAAAAAAAAAGACTCTGAAAGGCACAGCAGTGAAGACCAACCCTCTTCCCCCCAGTCTAAACATCTGTAATGGAATGGCGTGTAGTTAAAGTTTTTTTTACACCACAGAAAAAAAATCCAGGCCTATAATATCAGCTCTACCACCTAACTTGTTCCCATACTGCTCTAAGTGTAGGGATAATACTTAACAGGTAGAACAATACACACCCAACTAGTCGTCTGCTTCTACAACAGGTGCTGGCATCTGCTGGTAGGACAATCAGTTCTCCTACATGGAACTGGACTGCACCGTTAACCACGCAGAACAAGCAAAATGTGGTCCTGAAGCCACTCAGAAATGTAGAGCTGGAAGAAACTTCTAGAGCTCATCTAATCCAGTCCCTGGGCAGAGCCAGGACTAAGTAAACACAGACCATCCCTGACAGGTATTTGTCTAACCTGTAAAGAACTCCCACAACCACCCTTGGAAGCCTATTCCAGAGCTTAACTCCCTTTAAAGTAAGAAAGTTTTGCCTAATATCTAACTTAACTCTCCCTTGCTGCAGACCACACCCATCACCTCTTGTCCAACCTTCAGTAGACATGGAGAACAATTGGTCACCACCTTCTTTGTAGCAACCCTTACCAAAATTAAAGACTTGAGTCCCTCCTTGGCTTTTCTTCAAGAATCAATGCTAAACTTGCCTAGTTATTTTAACCTTTCTTCGTATGTCCAGGTTTCCCAGCTCTGTCATTCTTGTTGCTCTTCTCTGGGCTCTCTCCAATTTGTCCACATCCCTCCTGAAGTGTGGCACCCAGAACTGGAAATATTACTCCAGCTGGGGCCTCAGCAGGAACAGGCACAGTGAAACAGTTACCTCCCATGTCTTCCACAGAACGTTTCTATGGACACACCCCAGAATATTTACCTTCTCTGCAGCTGCATCACATTGTTGACTCATTGAATCTATGATCCACTGTTAACCCCCCGCCCCCTTTCAGCAGTCCTATCACCTCTGCAATTACTGACTACCAGAGTTTCGGGGACGCACCTACACAACACCAGGGTGCTGGATAACAGTCCTGGGTTTGTACAGACCAGAGAAATGCATCTCTCTAAGCTTGCAGTGTTGCAGCTATGAACAGCACTTCCACATACTGGACAGAGATTCAAGAGATCTGGGGCCTGATTGTTACACGAACACCCTTTTGTAGTGCTGTGGCAGCATGAAGTTAAGTGGGTGGAAATGACCTCCACAAAGTAGACCCTGTGCAAAGGTCCTACACAGCCATGGCTGAACTAGGCTGTAACACTGGCCTCAGGGGTAGGATTCTGCTGTATATTACTAGCTAGCTACTTCACAGATGCAGGCTCTCACAATTACAGTTGTGTATCAGCCTCCTCCATCCCTGAAATGTGTACATAAGCATTCCCTCCTCAAGAAAGGACCCTATCTCTCGGCTGCTTAATATGAGCATCCCCTCCATTCCCCTCGAGCTCATCTCTGGTTTGGGGACTAACTTAGAGATAACTTGCACAGCAGGAAAGACAGAATTTGTCTTCCACCATCACCAAGTTCAGCAGCCCACTTCAGAACTGAGCAGCCAGGGTACCAGCTAGTACTGTGCTGTCTAGCTTTCTCCTCCAGCTCTGAACAGCTCAGCATGTCCTTGATTTCCTGGCTGGCACAGACAGCTAACCATAGCATGAGTGAACACAGACACCAGCAAGGAATGCAATGAGTTTAGCCTGGTTTACATGCTTCTAAATTGGCTACAAAACCAGGGAGAGGTACTGAACTGAGGACAGATCCTGCATTCAGAGCTAGCTGGTATTCCGAACAGAAACCAGACTGCAAGGAGGGGAAGTTAGTGCTTGTTAATAAATGTAGTATTACTGAGAGAAAACAGGAGGGGAGCCTGTATATTTGGACAATCATTTATCTCCCTACTTAAAAGCAGTTAGAAGGCAGTAGATGCCACACCATTGCTGCCTACTGCATTTATATCCGCCTCCACAACACTTCTCTCTTGAGAAGAGTGTGGGATCTGCCACCTGCAATAAAATCTATTGTTTGCTGTTTAACCAGTACCTCATTAATCCACTTTTTGATCTCTCCCAAGCCAAGTCTAATATGGTAGCTGGCAGAGCATGAAGAGTAAGGTCTGTTACTGAACCTTAGTGACACAGTCTGCTACAGAACATTTACCTGCACGTTCTGAACTAGCAATATTTCTGGCTGTCCAATAAATCAAGGGAGGACACAAAGCCAGTCTTGATTTTTTTTTTTTTTTAATTTTAAATACGTTTATCATCTCATGAGCCAATTCACAAGTGTTTGTGGTCCTAACGGATCTCCCAAAGGCATTAGTGCGAAACGTAAAATGCTCTGCACCTGGAACAAAAATAGTCTCTATAGCTAAGTGTATTGCATCTTAAATATCCTTTAACAATTTGGTTTCTCAGTTCTTCCCCCATATCCTGAATTTAAATTTCCATTAGCGATGCCCCCTACACCACCATCTTTCCCTGCCTCCCTCAACCTTACACACTCAGAGACAACCTGAACAACATGAGCCTTCCTTGTTTTTGTTTTACTCCCATCAAGAATACAGTGAACTCCTATATAGTATCATAAAACAGCTACCTAGAACTGAATCTCTTTTTTTTAAAGATCCAAAATGACATCAAATTAAACTATACAGGATTTCTTTTAATGAATATTAACAAACTGCTTTATAAAAAAGCAAAATGGAAAGAAAAAAACGCAGACAGAAAACTTGGTAGAATAGGGTCTATAGCTTTGAGGCAGCATAGAATAAGAAGAGAATCAGTTGCTCCTCCTCAGGTACCAAAGGACATGGTTCATTTAAACTCCTTAAAGCTGCACATGAGGAAAATTTGGCCCAGCTGGGACCCGTTCATTCAACTTTTCCCCTGTGGAAATAAGCTCTGATCTTCTTTACAATCCTGGAAGTGGACATGGAGTAGGGGATCCTTTGAGAGAAAACAGGAATGACTTAACTTCTTGCAGGGTTAACATGGGTGTTTATCACCGACAATGGAACTGCTTTGGTGACCCCATCCATGTGGACAGTTTGACCACCACTGCTCTCACTTGTTACAATCAACCAGTGTCCCTCTGGCCAAGGATGTGCCAAATATTAGCTGAAGAATCCTTGCTTGCGAAAAGCCAACAATATTCTGCAGAGGACAACTTTTGGGGCTGGATCAGGCTTGTCAAATGGGAAAACAGAGGATGGTGCGGTTTCTTAGATGGTTTCTAGTTGCAGTATAAAGATGCATTTTCCATAAAGGATACAGGTGGGAAAAGGGACCAGTGAGGGGGATCCATAGCAACTTGCAGAATGTAAAAATTCATCCCCGACTCTGTTCACCTGCCCTTTCCAAGAAGTCAATTACACAGTAGAAAACTAATTGTCCCCTACTCACTGTGTGAACAGAACAAAAAGGCCATATCTCAAAAGGACTGCAATTTAATGCCACACCATTTGAATGAGGGTTAGTCTTCTAGCTCTCAGTCTCTCTCCAAAACCCTCACCCACATTTCTGAACAAAACTTCTCTTTTGCTGCATGTTTTTAAAGCTGTATTTTTATAGTAGTGTTTTCCCCACCCCTTAGCATTTTCTACTAATCCCACTCACACCTTTTTATTTAAGCACAGAACCCCCTTGGGCTGGTGGTGTACATCCAGGCTTGTGCTGGAAGCAGTTTTAAGACTTAATAGCAGAGCTGAACTCTTAGGAACCGCTCTTAAAAACTCTCAAGACAGTTGAACTCTTTCCCCAGGTGAGCAAGTTGTAACCCTAAGACTTTCCACCAATTAGAGCCAGGAGCACTGATGAGCTAGAAGACCAACCTAGCCATCTTCTCCAAATAACGTGCAGCACTCACATTACCCTTAGATTCCAACAGATTTACTGAGCCAGGGACCCTTGTACACTTCTACAGCCAGCAAATTCTGTAAAAGAAACAATGAACTTAGTACAGTTGGAGCTCAGCAATCCCAAAACTTCTTCCCTCTTGTGCTCTCTATGAGAAGTAACCACTGGGGAGTGGCAAGGACCATTCAGTCACCAGGACTAATAAGCTGAAAGTGCTTTTAAGCAACTTAACTGTATCAGGACTAAAACTGGAAGCCTCCCAAAACCGAAGCCTGCTGTTTCACTGCAGAGCAGCTGGGTACGGTCTTGGTCTGGCTTGTTCCCAAGCCTCTCTCAAGGACAGGGACCATCAGCTGGTTCTCTCAGTGGACTTTGTCACTAGAGGACATGTGTAAAGGGCTAGTCTCTGAGACTATTGAGCAGAGACCTGCAAACTCACCTCACTTTGAATTGCAGGTGCAGTGTGAAGTACAGTCCAGAAAAGGACAAGCAGGCGTGTGATTTGCTTTCAATGCTTCCCTCCCTTCTCCTCCACCCCCCTGGACTTTTCACTCTTTTGTCCGTCAAATCAAAGAGATGCTAACAGGTGGAACAGAAAAAAAAGAGGCTAGAGCACTGTCGACCAGATCAGCAGCCCATCTGCCACTGCCCCGGCTAGGTCCAGGTATGGATCCTGTCTGAGCGGGGAAGGGAAGAGGGCAGTTGAGGAGTTTTGCACACAAGCTGAAGCCTGCTGAGAAGGCTCACAGCAAGCAAGCGGCCACCTGGTATGCCCCCTCAGCTGTGTGCTGGACACTGTGTTCCTGCAGCAAGGCCAAGTCCAGGAACCTCTCCCCGCACCACATGCACTTGTATTGCTGCTCCCGAGCATGAACACCGTGGTGCTTGTTGAGGTGCTCGCGCTGCTTGAAGGCCTTCTCGCACGAGGGACACTTATACGGCTTCTCGCCAGTGTGCACGCGCCGGTGCCGCTGCAGGTCTGAAGCGTATTTGAACCGCTTCTCGCAGTCGGGGCACTTGAGGGGTTTCTCGCGCACCGGGTCACACCGGTGCTGCACAAACTCGGAGGAGGAGAAGAAGCGTCTCTCACACAGTGTGCACTTGAGCGGCTTCTCAGCACAGTGTGACAGCTGGTGCTTCTGCAGGGCCGAGGACCTCTTGTAGGCTTTGTTGCACACGGTGCACTTGAAGGGCCGCTCAGCATTCTGCACACACTTGTGCCGCAACAGCTCTGAGGACTGGTTGAAGCCCTTCTGGCACACGTTGCACTTGAACAAGTTCTCTATGCCATGCACATGCTGGTGATAGACCAGATGGGAAGGCTGCACAAAGCCCTTCTCACACAGGTTGCACTTGAAGGGCTCCTCGGTTTTGTGGGTCCGGCGGTGGCGCATGAGAGCATATTGCTGTTTGAAGCTCATCTGGCACAGGTCACATTTGAAGGGGCGCTCCTCGCTGTGCGTGCGCTCGTGCTGCCGCAGGTCCGAGGGGCGCTTAAAGGACTTTTGGCACTCACCACAGCGGAAAGGCCGTTCCCCACTGGGCGTGCACTGGTGATGCAACAGCTCTGCTGACTCCTTGAAGTGCAGCTCGCAGACACTGCACTTGAAGAGGTGCTCGCCTGAGTGGGCATACATGTGCCGCACCAGGTGCGAGCGGTGTTTGAAGGTCTTCTCGCACACCGTGCATTTGTACGGCCGCTCTGAGCTGTGCGTCCGCTTGTGGTGCACTAAGTGCGATGACTGGCTGAAGCTCTTGTCACACAGGGTGCATTTGTACGGTTTCTCACCCGTGTGGATGCGTTCGTGCCGCGAGAGCTCTGAAAGGTGCTTGAAGGTCTTCTGACAGATGGAGCAGCTGTAGGGCTTCTCTGAGGAGTCGAGGGTCTGGGAGCGCTCTGCCTCTGGAGGCTTGTAGGTCTTCTCACAGATGGAGCACTTCATGGTGCTGCCATTATGGACGTTGTGGTGCTGCGCGAGGGAGGTGAGCAGGGAGAAGCCCATCTTGCAGACTCCACAAACAAAGGGCTTCTGCTCCACCTGGATGCACTGGTGCTCAAGCAGATCAGTAGCCTGATGGAAGATCTTCAGACACTGAGTGCACTGGAAGGAGCGGTCATGCCCTGGCACACACTGGTGCTCATGTGGACTGGACAGGTGAGTGAGATCATGGCCACACACTCCACATTTGTGGGATGTCTCTCCAGCCTGGATCGGTGGGTGCTGGTGGTGCTGCAGATTGGGGTCTGGTTGGAGCAGGATGCCGTAGACAGCACAGCCCAAGGGGTTTTCAGCAGTGCTTGGTGGAACTGAGTGCTCCGGGAGCGCAGCTGTCCCGGCGTGATGTTGTTGCTGTTGCGGTTGCTGCTGCGGCTGTTGTGGTGGTGGTGGTTGCGGTTGCTGCTGCTGCTGCTGCTGCTGCCAGCTTTCTGACATGCTTGGGTAAAAGAAATGGGGTTTCAACAGACACAGCTTCAGCTTCTCAGTCAAGGAAATCAATTTGGAAGATACCTGGTCCCAGCAGCAAGTCCTGAATTGCAGGTGCAGAATCCAGCCCACACTCCAGATCTCAGGAGCAGGGAGCACTCTTCGTTAAACCATTTCTCACAGGGTTTTATTTTGGACAACTAAATGGCAACTGGAAGTAAAAAAGTATCTTGAAGATGACAGGAGGCCCTTGTCCGTGATGACCCAACGCATTCACATCTGAAAAGGTGCGAGACACACCAAGGACGAGCTCTGAAAGGAAAGAAGACAGTTCACATCAGTTCCCACAGGGAAGAAAGATAACTATCTGTTCAGCCCTCTAAGCCATGGATCAGACCAAATATAATCGATTATCCCTATTCTTTGAAAACTGCACTTAAGCAGAAAGGGGGGAAACTAACTGGACCAGGAGGAACATATACCTGAGAGCTGCAAGCAGAACATCAAGCCTGGGACAATCTTTGGCCCAGACAGGACCAACTCCTGCCCTGACAGCCACATGCCCACTTCAGAGTACCTAACCATTTGAGACAGGCTTTGCTTTAACTGGCAACCTTGTTTTTTGGCTTTCTATATTTTCAATCAAATAGGGGTGGGTCCAGAAAGGGAAGCATGTGTCCATGTCTCTAGTGGCTGTTTCAGTTTACAGAGAGCTTGTGAAAAAACAAACAAGGAATCCTACGGCACTTTTAAAGACTAACAAATTTATATATCACATGAGCTTTTGTGGGTGTAATCCCACTTTGTCCACAGCTGAGGGACAGACTGGAAACATATGACGACCTGTCACCCCCTTTCCTATATTCTCAGCCAAGAAAACTGACTGTGTAGTCAATTGGATTAATCATTTCAATTTCAAAATTGCCATGCATTCACATTACAAAACCAATGGTTAGAAATGGTAGAAGTGGCTTTCTCGCCACAAGACAAACCCAACCTTTTAATTATTTCACGTAAACCTTTCTTAAGAAGACACCCAGCTCCTAGTCTGACTAAAATGCTTGCCTGCGCAAACCCTCATGAAGTTGCTGCACACGAGTGGGACAGGATCTAGTATGGTTCAATACATTTACTAAAACCAAAATGTTGTCTCACTGTTGAGCAGTCCAAGGGGGCAGAAACACATTGCTGGATGTTAAGAGCCAATCAAGTTCTTCACAGAAATATAGAAAATACAGAAACTGTGGCCCAGTTAGGACTGGTTTAGTACCATGAGCCCTCTTGGGGAAACAATCTCTGATGTTTCAGAAGCTGCTTCTAGTCCCCATCTGTGTTAGTGTACCTGGCACCCCAGCTGCAGAAATCAAACAGCTTCACTGAAGAGGGAATCCAAGTGAATAAGAGATCTTCTGCAACATGCTGTTTAATATTTAGAGACTAGGAAGAACAAGAGGGCTCCTTGGAAACAAGTACCCCACTTTTAATGGGCCACACAACAGTAACCCATCATTAGACTAGAGCAAAGGCCCACTTACAGACAGCACACAATCCCCAGAAGTGTTCGTAGTCACACTGGTCTGTTAGTGAACGTGACCAAAGTACAAAATGTGACTGGCTGCTAACAGAGACCATCGAACTGCTGAAGGGAGGGCCACTGGAGCCTAAAAATGTACACAATTTATTCCATGGCCCAATGAGAAGTATCACATTTTCTGCCTTAAAAAGAAGGCTCAGCGGGACTTGTAATCCTTCCAGATGCACAACATAGGATTAAAAAATTAACCAGACATCTGCTGGTAAGAAGACTAAAGCTATTAGACAGAAGCAGACAAGAGAATGATAGTGAGAGAATAGCAAGGCCCAGGACCAGACCATCTTCTAGCAAGAATTCCAACCTGACCTCTTGGGAAGAAGACAGGTCCTGATAGTCTTACTGGACCATTATCGCAGGCCCTGCTCAAAAGCTCCATCTCTCATCTTAATTTTTCCATTAACAGGTGACTATCAATTCAGCACAAACTGGTGGGTTACTCTCCGTCCCGCTGAATGCTGGAAGTGCCTCACACATCAGTGAGAAGTGGCAAAAAGAAAAAAAAAGAGATGAGGCAAGAAGAAATGAAAACCAATCCAAAACTCCAGAGAAGTCCACAGGGGTCTCAGCTCCCATTGTGCTGCCCTATTTTGGTACTCAGTGGAATTGCCTCACTCTCAGTAAAATGCAACACATCAATTTATCTTTACAGCATTACATTTAATAAGATACTGTTCAGAGAAGTGATCAAAATCCTTAAGGCTGGTGGCTTCACTGGGTCTCCCTTTCCAATTCCACCCTGTCTCCAACTCTGATTTGGAACTATATTTCTATTCAAGGAACATCTGCAGTTAACACTAGCTAGAATAAAGATTTCAGAATAGATCATCTCATGTTTCAGGGCATAAGCTGACCATTAACTGTCCAGGGAGAAGGAAAACCTTCTCTTATGGGCAAATTCAACCTATAGTTGGGCTGTTATGCAGCCCAACAGGCAAGCCACTGGCAGAGACAGCATTCTGAACCATATGGGCCACTGCTCTAATGCAGTATGGGAATACCCAAATACACAAAGCCATGAAGAAATGCCAGTCTGGGTACACTGAGTGCTCTAGATAAACAAACAAGTTAATGCTGATCTTCAGTCTAGCTCATCCCTTGGTGGGCCAGAGAAGATGCTAATTTAATAAAAGTGTCAGAATAAAAAGAGGACCACTGGGTAGCCATCTTAAAACATTATTTGGTCCACCTTGTGCACATCTCTTTGCTTACCTTTTGGTTATGAATCTATGTGTGTTCCAGTAATGACCTCCCCATTTCAGGCCCAGCTTCACTCCCTGCTCAGCCTCAAAGCCCCAATCACAGCACCAAACTCAACCAAATAAAACATCACAAAGAGGAAAATAACTCCAGGGTGCAGAGCAACCAAGGCTACATGTAAGAGAGAAGGACTCTGATTCCAACCCCAGTAGATTCACAGCAGCAATGGGCAGAGGAAATCACAGGAAGGGCCTGGGCCTTCCTTAAGTGTTTTGTTCCCACAGGTTTACTCCAGCACAAGTGTTCCTCTCAATTTCCTGGCTTTGGTCACGGCCTGCAGTTGAATCTTAAACATATTTAATAAGGACATGAACAGTGAGTTAACCTGACACTCCCCATCAAAAGATACAACTAGGTGTTTAGACAAAACCAGGCACCCTCATCTGTACCCGTTTCTCAAAGACTTCTCTACTGGATGCAGACCACCTCTCACTCGCTCACACAGGAGTCCTCTAGTCGGCTTTCGCCCTGGTGGGATCAAAGCAAAGCCAGTCCTGACTAAAACAAGCTACACCTTTCTGAGGAACTCACAAGACAGTTAAAACGTGCACAGAGAAGCAGGAAACACTGCAAACATCACCTTAAACGCCCTCTTTGTAATGAGCACGTAAAACCCAGAGGAAATAATCCTCAAATCTCCCCCTCACACCCATTCACGTTACATCTCCAGCCCTTGAGAGGAGACACCCAACCCACAAAGTTTAACTTCCCGATCAGAAAACGACTTGGTTTTGTTTCCTCACAGGGAAAAGCCGCCTGCCTTCCAGCCTCTGTGCTCGCCTGGAGCTGGGGCAGGAAGGAGACGGACCGGGAGCAGCCGGGGGAAGGCAGCCAGGTGGAGAACTGCGCTGGCTCTGGGGGAGGAGAAGGGGAGGCTGGGCCGGAGGAGGTGGGTCACAGGCCCCTAGCCTGGGGGCCGGGCCCCCGCCGGGGAGAGGCGAGGCCCCCCGAGGGCCGGGACCGCGGCGGTGGGGGCGGGGCGCGGCTCCCCTCTCACCTGCAGCCCGGCTCCCGGCGCCGGTGTGGCGCCCCTGTCAGCCCGGCTCGGCACCGGGCCCGCGGCCTGCGCCTCCTCCCGATCCCCGGCCTGGAGTGGCGGCGGCGGCGGCGGGAGTCTGGGCGGCGGCCGCGGCGAGCCCGGGATGCGGGGGGAGGAGCCGCGCGCCGGGGACGGCGAAGGGGGCGGGGCCGGGAGGGAGCGGCGCGCGGGCGCCCCCTGCCGCACCGAGGGGGCAACTGCAGGGCCGGGCCGGCCGGACCGCCAGAGGGTGGGGGGCGGGCGCGGCCCCAATATGCTCTCTGCCCTGGCACCCCTCGCCCCCTTGAATTAACTCGAGGCACACCACCAGGGCGGCCAGAAGAACTCATGAATATTCATAAGCCAGGAGCCAAGCCAAGGCTGCTATTGGAGTGGTTTTTCAAAAAATGTTGTGGCACCCTTGCTCAGACCTGATGGCACACCCGTGGGGAAACAATGGCCTAGATCATAGGAGATCAGGGCTGGCAGGGACCTCCGGACTATCTAGTCCAGTCTCCTGCTCCAAGCAGGACCAACCCCAAGTAAATCATCCCAGGCAGGGCTTTGTGCAGCTGCACCTTCACCCCGCTAAGGATTTCACTGTCTCCCTAGGTAACCCATTCCAGTGGTCCTGCTTTTTTGGCAGGGGGTTGGACTAGATGACCTCGTGGGGTCCCTTCCAACCCTATGATTCTATGATTCCAGTGCTTCACCATCCCTCCTAGTGACAAAGTTCTTCCTAATGTCCCCGCTAAAGCGCACCCACTGCAATTTGGGACCTTAGCAGCCACCACTGAGAACAGCCCACCTCCATCCTACCTGGAACCCAAGGATTTCCCTAACACCCCCGAATTTCACAACACACACCCCATTTGTCAGCTAGTAACACTGTTATACCAGTTTAGCCAGCACCCCAATACCCCCCAAACCTCCCCCTACCTCCCTCTAATTTCAAGTCCTGGGACAATACTGCGGGACCCCCCCCATGTAATTAAAGGCTGTCAAGTCCCCCCTCACTCTGTCTTCTGGTCTGCAGACAAGCCCAGTTCCCTCAGCTTCTCCTCGTAAGTCACGTGCTCCAGCCTCCTAATCATTTTTTGTTGCCTTCCACTGGGGAGCCTCTCTCACTGGTTTGTCCACACCATTTCTGTAGTGGCAGGCCCAAAACTGAACACCACTGAATGCCATACTGAAGACGAAAAGGGCTGGGGACATTCTGTCAAAGTTTTGCCTCTGACTATGATCCCCTGACTCTGAGTTCACCGACCGAGAGGTCTGTACTAATCTTGGCCCCATTTCATCTGTCAGTTTTCCCAGTAAAGGGCTCTGAAACCATGCATCCAGCACACCATGTAAAGTCTGATTTGTTGTAACACAGGCTCCTCATGATCTACCCCAGTCTGATGGCTCCTCATGACTGCCAGGTCTGACTTGGGGCCCCATGATCATCAGCTTAGGGTGCTCGTTCCCCACCCTAGTTTGGGGCTTGAGGAATGGTACCATGGCATCTGGGCTGCCCCAAACTGCCTTCCCCTACTGATCAGGTGCCACAAGGAAGAGAAGCACCTCCATATGCACTGCGCATCTTGTGACCATAAAGCATGCCCACGTCCAAGCATCTCAGTGGGGCAGGAGGACAGCAGTCTGGGATCAGGATGAACTGAATTAGACTGGAGCTGGGGTGGTTTAAACTGAAACTTTAAGTGAATTCCTTCAGTCCCTAAAAGAGATGACAGCGAGGATGGGGACTTGCCTTTGGCCAAGCTGCTCAGGCCCACCCACCTGATCCCAGACCCAAACCCTTGTCGCCTTCTCGGCCCCCTATACAATCAGGCGAACCGGGGGAAACCTGTGTCTACACACCAGGGACGCAGATTCCCCCTTCTCCAGGATCTCCAACATCTGCGAAGCTGAGCCCCTCCAGCCAGCTCCCTCTGGCTAGGGTTAGCAGATGTCCAGCAAAAGGAGGACATGTCCTCCTTTGTACCTTCACATCCTCTGCCCAGCAGGCATTTAAAAACTACCTGATTTGCTCTGGCTTGTTACTTACATCGGTCAAAGTATGCTGGAACACCCTATTTTTAGGGTATTGCTTTCCAAGGCCCCCTAAAAAGAGAAGAATATTATATTTATACTACGTTTTCTCCTTTTCCTACCTCCCTGTCCTCCTTTCCCTGCTTTGGGATCTGGTAACCCTCTCTCCGGCCCGCCCCACTCAGCCCCACCGCCCCCGGCTCCCGACCCGCTACGGCCTCGCTCCGCTTCTCCTGCTCCCCACACCGGCCCCGGCTGCCGCTGCTCGGCTGGGCTCTGCAGCTCACACGTCCTGCAGGAAGAGGGGCGGGTAACACGGCCGCCCACACCGCTTAGCCCCACTCCGGCACGCGCCTGTCCACACGCGGCGCGCGGGAACCCGGGGCCGGCGCGCGCGAGCCGCGGAGCGCAGAGGCGGCGGCGCAAGGGGCGGCGCCGCGCGGCAGGAAGGGGCGGGGGCCGGTCCCGGTCCCATGAGCGGGGCGGCGGCGCTGGGGCTGGTGGGCTACAGCAGCAGCTCCGGCTCCGAGGATGAAGCTGCGGAGGGGGCTAGAGGCGTGTCCCGGGGGGAGGCCCGGACCCCCGGCCCTGGCCAGAGCAGGTGGGTTTTGGGGTCTGGGAGAGGAGCGGCTCCTTGAGTTTAATCCTCATTTGACTTTGCACTGGAGTTGCCAGGCCAGGGCCTTGTGCCCAGCAATTGTGGGGTTGCTGAGGCTTGTCTACACGGGCAATACCCCAGAGCAGTGTTTCCCAACCGGAGTGCCACAGCACACGGGGGTGCCGCAAAAATGTTTGAAAAACTGCTCAAAGAGCTCTGGATTGGCTCATGAACATTCATGAGTTTGTTTGGAAGCTATATGGTGGTGTGCGTCAAATTAAGTTTAAAGGTAGCAGGGTGTGCCACAGCAGAGAAATTGTTGGGAACCACTGGCCCAGAGGGACTCCATCAGGAAGTGCTGCGGGGCTGGCTCTAAGCCAGGGGTGGCCAAACTTATGGAACTCAAGAGTCACACAAATTGATTGTTAAACCTTCAAGAGCCGCATTGAGCCATACAGCCATATACTTTTACCTACTAAATGGATTTGGTGATGTTCTTTTGCAAGCCACACTTTTTCATTCAAGAGCCACATGTGGCTCCCGAGCCACAGTTTGGCCACGGCTGCTCTAAGCTAAGGGCTCGTGAAGTGACGTAGGCAGGTGAATTTTGAAGTGCAGAGACTGTTCTGAGTTAGCTCCCCTTCTGGGCAGTCTTATGCTGCACTCAGAGTTTTTTGGCAAGTTCCAAAAGAGGCAGCAGGGTTAGTCTAGTTCAGTAAAACAAACAAGGAGTTACTTAAAGACTAACAAGTTTGTTTATTGCGTGAGCTTTCCTGGGAGAAAAATCCCACTTCATCAGACGCTTTGAAAATGGGAGTGTCTGACAAAGTGGGATTTTCTCCCAGGAAACCTCATTCAATAAGCAAATCTTAGAGCTCGTTGTGTGGTTTAGTTTAATTCATTTTTGAAGGTCTGCCTGTGTCCTTCAGTCATGCCCTGCAGGATCTCCTAATCTAGCTCTTGACATCTCCATAACAGAAATACACCTCAGCCTGGAACTGTAGCACTCCTCGCTATTTAGAGCAGCGGTTCTCAATCTGTGGGCCGCGGACCCCTGCTGGGCCACAGCATGGCTCCGGGGGGTCCATGGATAAGCTGGGAGCTGAGGCCGGATGCCACTGGGGTATCTGGTTGCAGCAGAGACCCAGGCTTCTGGTTCCCCCAGGCAGGGAGTTTTGAAAACTCCCACCCTGTCTGAGCATGAAGAACGTGCTCAGGCAGAGCAGCCTAGGGGGTGGCCCTGTGCAGCAGCGCCGCCAGTGGCCAGGTAAGCAGAGGGAAGGGGCTCGGGAGGGGAGGTTGGGGATGGGGAACCAGCAGTGGGAGGGGGGCAAAAAATAGGCTGGCAGGAGGGGGCAAGGGGCCATGGCCACCTCCAGCTCCCTGGGCTGGGGCAGGGGGCCATGGCCGCATTGGGTCCCAGGCTGGGGGAGAGGGCAATGGCCCCAGCAGCTTCAGGGCCGGGGCAGAGGCCATGGTTGTGTCAGCTCCCAGCTTTCCAGGCCAGGGCAGGGGACCATGGCTGCATCAGCTCCAGCTCCCCAGGAGGAGAGCAGTGTGGGCCCGATTCTGCCCTGCGGAGCAGTACAGGGGTCCGCAAATTTTTTTTTAACTACAAAAGGACCCCAGGTTTAAAAAGGTTCAGAACTCCTGATTTAGAGGGATAGCCGTGTTAGTCTAGTTCAGCAAAACAAACAAGGAGGCCTGTGGCACTTTTAAAGATAAACACATTTATTTATTGCATGAGTTTTATGAGTAAAAGTCCCACTTCATCAGACACAGGAAATGGAAACTACAGTGTGGAGGTGATAGATAACTGCAAAAAAGGGTAAGTCACAAGATGAGCTGGATCTCTGCTAGGTGGCCTGCCAGTTGTGCTGGATTGTGTAGGGGCTTTTCAGTGTCGGTGAACAGACTTGACTGGCTGATGATTGGGGCAGCAAAATGTCTAGTGACTGTAAAACATAGAGCTTGACCACAGGCCTGGGAGTGTGTCACTTTCCAGTTTGTCAGCGGATGCCAAAGTTTGGGTGTCTGTGGGTGATGTTGCATCTAGTAATTTAATTGTTCTCCCATGTTTGTGTTTGAAATGCAATGTCATGAAGGTGTCTCAGGGAAAGGAGTGAATACAAAGCTGTCTGTGGTCTATCCCCTCTGTTAGGGAGGAGATAAGAGTTGGTTATGGGGATTTTTTAACTCTTCCCTTACCTTTTCCATGCCTGTGGCTGGGCTGTCTGAAATCAGCTGTCTTCTTCAATACCCCAAATACTAGTAGCAGTGGATAAAATTGGGGGTGGGGAGGGCGGCCAACTGGGCTTCTGAATGAAGTCAGAGCTTTAGGTTTCATATGCAGAGGTTGGGAAGAGGTTAAAAGCTGGTTGTACAGGACAGGGCCACCCACAGGAATCCAGAGATGAAGGCCCTTGCAATGAGATGGAAAAACCTCTCTGGGTCAAGAACCCTGTATAGAAGATTTCTTTGCTGGCTGGTTTTGGAGAAGTCTAGAGCACTGTGTGCAAATGAGGAAGGAGCAGCATTTGTTTATGGTGCACATAGCCAAGGACACTTGTCTCTCTGGGAGTGACCATGCTTGTTTGTTCCTTCCCTCACCTTTCCTGCAGTGTGCTGCTTCCTCGCCTTCCTGTACCAGACAGTGTGTTAAACATGTTCAGAGACCAGGAAGAGGAGGTCATAGATGATAGCACCAAGCATGGCGGACGAGTGCGCAACTTCCCCCATGAACGGGGCAACTGGGCCACGTACATCTACCTGCCCTGTAGGTAACATGATCCCTGTCCTTTCTCTTTGCCCAATATGGAGTCAGTGAATGCTGGAACAGGGAAGAAGTGAGAGCTCCAGACTGAGGAGCTCTCTGTAGTGGCATGGGGCCGATGCTGGCAGGGACCCCTAGAAGGGGAGTCCTCCACATCCCCAGCTTGGGAGTAGTGTGCTGAGGATCAGGACAGAGAGCCCAGATGTGTGGATCCTTGTGTTGCCTATGGAGCAAATCTTGCGAACACCTGTCTCTGCAAACTGACCTAAAGCCCAGCCCCTAGTGAGACTCTTCACTCCTGTTCCCCATGATGGACTTGGATGTCTCTCTCCAACACCAGCAGCTTTCCTACGGTTTAGTCCAGAAATGTACTTGTCCCTTAGATATACCGTGACATTCTGTCCATTCAAACAGAGCTGGTAAGGGAGACCACTATTAAACCAAAAGAATCAAACGGGAAGTGTGTGTGTGCATGCATGAGTCTGTTCGTCCATCCCCATCCAAGTTCCTATTTAAAGTGTATTCTACCAGGTCGATGGGTTGACAGTAGTGACTAATAATTGATGCCTGTGTTGGTGCTTTTTTCCTTTCTAAAACAAGGAGCGAGACCTCTGCAAGAAGGCAGTGCTTGTATAGAGGTTAGACCAGCCAACTGGGAATTGGCAATCCATTCCTAAATCTGTACCTTAGTTTCCTCCTGGGGAAAAAGAATAACAATGCTGCCCATTTGCACAGGAGTCGTGTGAGTCTTCCTTGGCATGTTTAACATGCATTGAGACCCAGGGGTTGTCCCTACTTTCCGGTTCCTCATTGGGCGGATGGCTTAGTGCTGTGGCAGGTACCAGGGGGGCAGAGGGTCTGGCTTTAATCCTGCTACTCTTTTCCCTGGCAGGTGAAATCCAGGAGGAATTGCTGGAGCTATTGGAGCTCCTCATTTCCCAAGCCCGCAGGCATGGTGTGTCACTCACTGCCATGGAGGAGTTCCACATCAGCCTGTCTCAGAGCGTGGTCTTGCGCCACCACTGGATAAACCCCTTGGTGCAGTCCCTCAAGGAACGCATAGCCTCCTTCTACAGGTAGGAGCAGTGGAACACTGGAGGCGCACTCCCCTAGTGTCCTCCTCTTGTCAAGTCGATCCATCCATTCCAAACCTTCTGTTCTGCTCTGGGTCTGCGGGTCCTAGTAATTCCCCTAATGTGCTTTGGATCCCAATTAATCCAGTGTCTCCCCAGCACAGGGGGGTAGGTCCTGCCCCCTTTGAAATCACCAGAAGTTTTTCCTTGGACTTCAGTGGGTGCAGGATCAGAAACCAGATTAGTCTGGCAAGCAGACCAGTGACCTGAGGCTCTGAAATTCAGGAGCAATGACAGTGTCGTATTGTAAATCTCTTACAAAAGGTTTCTCCTGACTTCAGGGCTTGCCGGGGCAAAGAGACTCTCTGGGCCATACCTCATGCTATTTTGGAGGCTGGGCTCAGGAGGTCCACAGTAGAGTGGAAGCCGAAGTGGGTAATGCACTGATCCGACACCCCCACCCCCAGTGAGGTTCATTTTGGACTGATTCACTCATGATAGAAAGAGGCCTCTGCCCATGCACTTAGCCAGCAAGAGGAAAGTCCTCACATCTCTTCCTTTGCTTCTTTTCCTAGCTGAGTTTGCTTCTTTCCCCTGTTTCAGGTTCTACTGTACAGCCAGCCAGATTAAGGTTTATACCAACCAACACAAAACCAGGTGAGTGAATGGCACCATAGCCTTGCCTTTTACAGAGTATTGGAGAGATGGGGAAAGCTGGCAGGAAGAGGGATAGATGGGGAGTGACTCATGCTGTGCATGGTCCCCTGGATCAACACTAAGCAGTTTGGTGACTTTGTGACATCATATCCCTTTGTCCCCAAAACCTGTTGCTGGAGGTTTTCATAGCTATCCTCCTGGTCCCCTCCTTATTTCCAGGGGTGGTCCTAGACTGGTAGATTTTGATCTTGATAGATGTTGATTTTGACAAAACTAGTTGTCTTGTTGGGCCAGGTCATGGCAGCTTGTTGAGCAGGTGCCTTTCTCTGGTCATTTCACCTTGCACTGCACAACCTCAGCTTTCATTAAAAGAAAGAATTCAGTGTCTGACCTATTTAACTGCCAAGGTGACTTTAGTGTAACCAGTGCATTAACATTTGCTTGCATCTGCAGACAGCCTGAAACGATTGCCCTGATAGAAGCAAGAACTGGGAGTGTGTTAACTCTGAAACCTAACAATGCTGATTTAAAATCTCAGGCTGGTTAACTGTCACTGCTGAAAAAAGTATGTGAGAAAGAAGGACAATCAAACTATGAAAAGATGCCAATTCCACTATAAGAACCAACTTGTGTTGGTTTTATGAATGGATGGAGCGGGTGGAGTTGCATTACTTCCCCCTCCCCCACGTTCGACTCTGAGAAAAGACGAGGATTTGGTTGCCCTTCGCAACCTGCCCAAATTCATAGGGAACTCGCGGGAAGGGCATTAATACAGCTCTTCCTGCACTTAGTCTTTTTCCCTGTCTGTGCTCAGGACCTTTGTGGGCTTGGAGGTCTCCTGTGGCCATGCTCAGTTGCTGGAGCTGGTCTCGGAAGTGGATAAAGTTATGGAGGAGTTTGATCTCCCCACCTTCTACAAGGTAAGGGCTTGTCTTTTGTCCTCTCCCTCTTCTCTGCGTGGCCAAAACCTCAAGGGGTGGCCAGAGCTCTCAGTTGCTCCCCTAGCTTTAACATGAAGGCAGGGGGAGCAAGTCTGTAAGGGGCTTGAGCATCAGAAGCAACAAATAAAAGGGAGTGGGGAACAGTATCACAGTGTGAACTCACCTCCTGCCTCTGTCTTCCCTCGACTGCTGCCCCTTCCACAGGAGATCCTGATTGTCTGCTCCCATGACACTCATTTCTCCTGCTTTCCCATCGATGGCCACGCTGGTCAATTACAATGGCCGTGTGCTGGGCATTTCCTGGCAGTCAGGGGGTGACTGGATCAAGGCCTAAGGTCTCAGACAGATAGTAATGGCTGAATCAGAGGTACCATGTGTCAAATGAGAACCAGGCTAGGAAAAGCTTTTCCCTCTGAAATCACATACAGCCCAGGCCTGTGGTGATTTTAAATCAATACTGTCCTATAGCTCCTCTGTGAAAAGCATTTCCCAGGTATGAGCCCAGTTCCTAAGGGACAGGGTGTGTGTGTCACAGAAACCACCCCCAAGACAGGATTGAATGGGCCACGGAGAGTCCCAACACACTCGGGTCAGAGGCACATTGTGTAGGAAGCTTGTGCTGATGGTGCCAGTTCTGTGGGGAGCTGAGCAGTCAGTCCAGCATTTTCACAGCTGCCTTCATTCACATACAGGTTTAGAGGGAATTTTTTTTTCTTCTTTAAATAAACCCTGATCTCTGAGTCTATGGGCTGGGTAGGAAGCTTACTTCTGCCTCAGAGTTCTCAAACCACTTCACCACAGAGGTTTGTACCTGTGTCGCAGGTAGTTCTCAGCATAATGTGAACACATCTTGAAGAGCTAAAAGCGGCTTTGCAAAGTGGGCTGAGGGCAAGGATCCGTGGTCTCTGATGCTATCCCTGACACTGAGTCACATTATGTCTCTATCTGGAAAGTAGAGACAATGATGCTTACTGTGTCACAGTGGTCATGGGGCTTCATGCATGCTGGTTTGTAAAGTGCTCTGAGATCCGAGGTGGTGGGACCCAGCAGGGCGGAGTTTCCCCAGGTCTCAAACTTGGTGCCTGGCCCTGAACAGCTGTTCTGAGCTTCTGTATCTGTCTGTACAGAACCCATCATTCCATATTAGCCTGGCCTGGTGTGTTGGAGACCTGACTGACAAGCTGGAAGGGCAGTGCCTTCAGGAGCTTCAGGTAACTCCCCATGCAGTTGTCTCCTGAGGTGAGGATGGAGAGGGCGGGTGAGGAATGTAAGTCACACCCCAGTCGGGGGTCTTCAGGGATGGGGAGGGGTTTAAGTAACTTCCCAGCCATGTATCTTCACCTGGTAGCCTTCAGGTGACTGAACTGCAAACCTTCAAGAGATGAAAGAAGGGAACCTTTTTGTGGGAGTTCAAGTTGAATTTTGCTTCTGTAAGGTGGTTTTCCTTTGAACCACCTGGGAAGTGTGAGGACCTCCTGCTGCTATCAGTGCCTTGTCTCCAACGGTAGGCTTTGTGCCATGAGTGACTGACTTGATCCTCTGGCTGCCTCCTGGGCTCACACACATTGACTCTTCCCTTATGGACTCCGGGTGTGTTTTTTTTCCAGGAAATTGTGGATGGGTTTGAGGACTCTGCACTCCTCCTGCGATTCCAGTGGGATCAGATCCGCTGCAAATCTGGGAACAAATTCTTCTCCTTCCCTTTGAGGTAGGAGATGGGAAGCCATGTGCTCCAACTGCCCTGATGCATCTGCTAGCTATTGGACAGCTTGGTGTTTCACTCATGTGCCAAGCTGTTGTTCTCAGCTCATCAGCCTAGGAAGGTTTTAACCTCAAGCAGGCTGCTTTTGTTTTAAACCGCTGGCCCTAGGTTTGAGAGTACAGGTACATTTCTTCATGGATACTGGTAGTTTATTGTGTACGCTGGCATCAGCACAGGCAGTTTTAGGCTACCCGGATGTGCTGATGCATTAAGCCATAGCTATCTTCTAGTGAAGATGTATGTGGGAGGAAGGTTACTAAGAGAAGAAGGTCACACAGCTGAAGATTGCACTGAGTCCTTAGCTGTGAACAGCAAGATCCAGATGTATGAAGTTAGAGCCTTCTCTATTAGGACAGAATCTCTCTGCCTACAGCTGACTGGGGACAAGTCCCTTCATAAATCACCTCCTCCCAAATGCTTGTAGTGCCATGCTCAAGAAACTGAGCATCAAATCCTCACTCCAAATTCAGGAGGGATTAAATCTGGCAAAGAGGAGGAAGGCCTTTGACTCAGTGCTAACTAGTCTAACTCCACTTTGGGATTCGTGGAAAATGTTCAGTTTAAAGTGATCCACAGAGAGACTTTGGGAGGAGATGAGCAGTAGGGCACAGATTTTAAAAGGCTCAGAACAGGTTTTTATCTTAAATAGGTGGTTTGTGGTACTGCTGACTGCCCAAAAGAGGGCAGTGTTGGCTTTCCCATGCCTTGTCTTTAAAGGAGGAATTGGCTAGCTATATGGGGAAGTGGGAACCCTCTGATGGTACCCTCATCCAGAAACAACTGCTGCTGTTTAGCTTAATTTGGACAAACCAAGTACATTGATATCCAGGGAGAAGGGCATTTTTCACAAGCACTAACTCCACCCTCAAAGAAATAAAGCTAACTGGATTTTATAATGACAATCCTGGCCTGTGAACTAACTATCAGCTCCCCAAGAGATCCTGTGCAGACTGTACTTTCTTGCCCTGGGCAGATGCATCTGTCTTTCAGACATTCTTGATGGGGTGTTCAAGTTCTGCCTAGTCTTTGTGATTCGTGTTTGTCTGCCAGGAAAACCTGTGGCTTTTGTTAAGTATCGAACCCTGTTTTCTAGTTGCCTTAAAGCTGGTTTTCTGGCATACTCGAGACACACAGGGCCTGATTCTCAAATGTGCTGATCATCTGCAGCATCCATTGACTTCACAGGAAATTGTGGATATCAAACGCTTCTGAGAATCAGCCCCTCAATGGCCCTTCTCTCCACAGTGAGAGAGAGTCACTGAGAGATTGGGGCCACAGGGGATTCATTGCCATTTGAAACCTTATTAAGAAGTCCTTTGTGTTTATCAACTCTTACCTGCGATATTTTATTCTGAAAATTCTTAAGCGGCTCCCTGAAGAGGTTTGTAGGGGCCAGAAGATGAAATTCACTCTAAAAAATTGTGTTAAAAATATGTCAAAATAAAACCTTCTGTTTGTCTCTAGTTCCTTTGTTCTCATCTGGACCGAGGTCTGTGTCTAACTGGCTTAGCAGGCGCTAATTTTCTTTGGAGCTAGTAACTGGGCTGTCCTGAAAGCATGGTTCTGTCAAAGATCACTTCTGCCTGTGCAGTTGTGCAGAGTTATTTCTGTATGGTCCGTGGAATTGGAGGGTAAGATCTTGAGTATCAGTGGAAATTTTGCCACGTTCCAAAGGGGTAGTGTTAGTCTAGAACAGCAAAACAAACAAGGAGTCCTATGGCGCTTAAAGACAAACAGATTTATTTATTGCATTCTGTAAGTTCCCCCATCTTCTAAGCATCTGACAAAGTGGGATTTTCTCCTACAAAAGCTTGTGCAGTACTGGAAATTTTGATTTCATTGGGGCCTGGATTTCACCCGAAGTGTGCAGTTATATCAGCTGCCTTCAACAGGAGACAGTTCAGCCCTCTTTTCTCCCTAAAATAATCCAGGTGTCAGGAAGAGCAGCTACGAACTGTTTCCAAACAGTGACATCTTGAGGAATTGTGGTTCATTGCTATTCATGATTATCAGGAACACTGCCCCACACCTCCCCATAATACACACTGGAGTAGTCATTTTTAAAAGCTGTGGTGAAATGAGCTCTTTATTCCACTGTTGTGAGGGGGTGTTAGTGTGGCCATGGGCTATGGTGGAGTTGACCCATGCTCAGAATGTGGCTCTATGTCCATGTGATTGTGGCTTGCACAGTGATGGACAACTTTACTGCTGATGATGTAGGTTGGGTGTACTCAATAGGTTCCCCTAATTGGGAAGATGGGAGGGGAGAAGGGCAGCTCCCAACCATAACCGCTCTGGGGTAGGGGAGAAATACTTTGTATGCATCTGTCTTTACCATTGGCAGATGTCAGTGTGTTTTATAACCAATAATATAAGACTAAACCCCCTCTCCACTAGGGTAACAGGGACAGTCTTGATATTCAGGGCTTTGTCTTTTATAGGTGCCTATTCTTCCTTCCCCATCTTGATTTTTCGCACTTGCTAACTGTTCCCTCTGCTCTCCTCTCCTCTTTCATGGGTGGCTTTACCCACATGGGGAAACTGAGGCTGGATGAAGTGACTTCTACAGTGTCTCCCTGTGGGTGAACTGTTGAGCTCTGAGTTCTTGTCTGGATCACCTGTCCCCCTCTCCTGGGTTTTGACATCATAGCCATTTTGCCCTGTTTGTAACCCATTAGCTACATACAGGTGGTAACATTCCCCATGTCTCATTTGCAAAGTGGGACACTTGGCAGCCATAGGGGATGTAGACTCCAAAGCAACGTCAGCTTTATTCATGGGTTTATTCCCACCAACAATGGGCTAACAGTCATTTGGTAACCACAGCTGCGCTTGGTTAGCGGCCAAAGCCAGGATGGCATGGCTTCATGTACTGTTTTTGCAGTGCACACCAGAATGCCTAACTGTGCCTATGCAAATAGATTGACCAAGCCTCTGTTCTCCCAGCTCTCTGTGTGGTGGGATGTCCCAGAAGTCATTGCTTCACAGGTTGCTGGTGCCTGTTGGTGAGCGTGTCTTCCCTCAGGCTGCACTGTGGGTCAGCTGCCCAGGGTTCCATGACGCAGATACAGTTGGGCTGCTGGAATGGTGCAGAGGCACAAATGTAGTTATCACAAGGTCATTTTGCGGACAGAAAGCTGCTGTCATCCATGCAAAACTCTTGGGCATTTGTTGTCACCACATGAGTTGAGAGCTGCAAACACCCAGAAGCACTTGCAGGGCAGGTGTGGCATGAGGAGGGACAACGATGTTCTTGGTTGTGGGAGGCCACAATGGGAGTTGTGTTGGGAGGTCAATGGAGAGTGTTTTCAGGCTGTGATCGCTGAGATGTGGCAGAGAGGGAGCTTGCTTTGGAGTGATGAGGAACTCTCAATGAGGCTCTTTTTTGCTTAGTGTGTAGGTTGGTGGACTGTGAAATGCACAGGAACACACTAGATGGTCTCGTCTTCCACTCTGTGACTTTGTTTGTAGGAAGCACTTGACACCTTGCAGGATCAGCCTTGGCTCTGGGTTCAATAAGCATTTCCCTCACCACAATTAGTCCCAGGACCCTTTCAAATATGCTTCTGCTGGTGCAGCCTTTCCTAGCCTTCCAGGGCTGGGACATCTCCCCTCCCCAGTTTCTTGACATATCCATTTTCCCTTGCCAAATTATTTCTTTTCCCCCTGCCATTCCTGGATTCTAGAGGAGTGCGAACCTGGCTCCCTTATTTGCGTCCACGTCTATGTACCAGTTTCCTTTACTGCCATCTGCTCCAGCTGGAGAAACAGCTGTTTAGCTACAAGTGCCACTTGCTGGCACCAGCAGGGGGAAGACATGTGCCACCCTCCCTGTCTGACTGCTCTGCTGCCTGCGGCCCAGGGTTCTAGCAGGTGAGACAGAAGACCATTTCTTATACATTTCCTTTCAGCTCTATCACACAGATTAAACAGTGGTGTTCATGAAGGCAATGGAGATGTTCTGGATTTACACTAAGGTAACTAAGCAGAGTGGGTGTCCAATACGGAGAGTAAAATGCTGGCTAAATCGGGGCTCATCTTCCTGCATGTTCTTCTACAGGGGACAATTGACTACACGGTGGAGTGTGACCTGACCATTCCCTTTGTCCCTGGACTCTAGAGAAGGATGGGTGCCTTCATCTTTGGCTTCCACTGGAGTTGAGAGCATTTTACTTCTTTTGTTGTCATTTGTGCCTTCCTTTACTTGCCACATCTCAGGGTGTCTCAGTTGTTGCTAGGAGGAGGAATGAGTAGTTCCCATCTCAGCCACTGGAGTGCCTTGCTCAGTTGCGTGGAGCCGTGTCCCCCCCCCCCCCCCCCCAAAAAAAAAAAGTGGTTACAAAATCACTGCAATAACAGCTCTGAGAGCTTTCAGGTCAAGGTCTGTAGCACCATCACCTCTTGAACTGGGAGAAACTTACCCCTGGGATGCTCCAGGGAGTTATGCTAGGGATGTACTTGCCAAACAAGGGCACTGACTGGAATTAAACAGCTTCGTGCATCCATAGGGTCACATACTGAAATAAGCCACTTGAAGATGGATCAATAAGAGGTCTGTGGGCTGTATAAGTGGTTGCGTGGTGGCGATGATGTGTTTCTCGTACGTACAGCGTTAGTGATGAAGCTTCCTGCTGAACTGCATACCTCAGCTTTCATTTTATTAAAAGCTCCATTTTTCAGCTCTAATGGACAGCTGGGCAAAAAAACCTTCCAGCTGTGTCCCAAGTGCAAATGATGTCTGGGAGTTTGCAAAGAGCCTTAGCCAATAACCCTGGGACATATGAGCTACTCCCATTTGTATCACTGGGTTGTTGACTCTGGAACATATTGATGACTCTTTACATGTTAACTATTTCACTGCCAAACTTTTTAGCAGAAATGGCCACCCCCAACCATTGTTTCAGGCTCGCTGTACCCCATGAGCATGCCAGCTCTTTATTATCACCACAAAGTTCTACAGTCTGTTAAAACTGAAATGGTGGGGACAGGATAAATTGCATGGACTCCAATATCAAACTCCAAGCCAAAACAGGCATTAGAGGGACTGTGTTATTCAGGTTTGTATTTAATCCAGTAAATCCCATTTTAAATATTAAAACAATTATTTTTATTTGGCCTGAATCTGCCCCAGAATTTCCAGGCTAGGGAAACACAAAGGGGACTGGACACCAAATTTAGGTTAAACTTGCTGCAGCTGTTTTGCCATGGTCTTAATTCATTATTGGTTATAAAGCACTTTGAGATCCTCTGAGATCAGATGTTAGAGATGTGCACATTAAAGTGAAATAAGTCTTAAATTTTACCATTATAACCAGTGGTATTCAGTACATCAACCCCTGCCTTGTTCTCTGGCACACTCAACAGAAGACTCATCCCTAGCAGAGCTTTTGAAAACCTGAAAAGGGAAAACGGGCCAGACACTCCATGATATTGCCTGCAGAACTTTGCTGTTAGTAATCTATTTACATGGAAGGTGTTCAGCTCAGCTGTAACAATGCAAAAATCTTTAGAGAGAAAGAAGTGCATGAGGTTTATTTCAGCACACATGGCCTCCACCTTGGTGTAACGAAAACTTTGTGTTGTCAAATAATTTACTGTTGTTAAATGCTGCATGATTTCCAAACACACCTTTGATGTTTCTAAAGCAAATTCAAACACACTTGAGGTTTTTGCATGTGTACAGAGGACAAAGTCCAGGCGTTTTAAAAAACAAAGCGGAGGTTATACAAACAAAGAAACAGCCTCTAAAGCCAGGAAGCCCTTTTTCCTCCCCTCTGCACATGTGACTAACACCACTCACCTCAATGAAATTTTAACATTTTCAAGAGCATTCACCTTAGAGCAGGCAAGGAAGCTGGCACATCTTAAACTGTTAGATGCACATGACAAGGGCTTGGAATGAAAGTGCTTCCTCCGTAATTGTTGGGTCATGACCACTGCACAGTAATACTTAAGTCCTGTCCTACACGCACTGATTTCTGAAGGCCTCCATTTTAGCTGCCCAATTGGAGATGCTTTCAGAAGTGCAGACCACTGGAAGCTCCCAGCTGGGGTTTTGTGTGGTCAGCACCTCTGAAAATTGAACTAAGTTAGCCCCAAATATTTGAGATGCTCAGAAGGGGTGGCCACTTTTGATTGTTTTGACCAGAGTTTATACTGGTCGTCTCATGTTAGCCAAGACTGCAGTAGCCTGCCCAGTCCCTTATGCCCCTAGCCATAATTATGCCATTGGAACCTCATAGGGTAGATGGGGAAGGGTTTTTCCTTCACTGGCGGGATCTCATGTCCCTGAGCAATGGTGACTAGGGTTGAATGAAGCAGTCACCTGTGGTAGATTAGGTTGGCATAGATATGTCAATCTATATTTTGAATGTAAACCGGTTCCTATGCATATCTCCAAAGCCTAACTGCCTCTGTGTGTGTTGTGCATAACTGTGACTGAATCTGTGTGACACTATACGCATGACTTATTGGTGCTGATATGAGTGACTTGTGGTCTGAGGCAGTATGGTTGTGTGTGCACTGAAGCTGCCTGATCAGAATTAAAGTTTTTATTAAGCAAATGTTTGAAACAGGTACAAGTGATCACAGTGATGTATAAAACAAGTGCGCTCAGGTATCCAGGTTTAGAGTACAGATCATTTGCTAGGGAAGAGGTATTGAGTGAACAGAAATCACAACAAGAACATGATCTACAATATCCTGGAAGAACAAAATAGATTGTACACTTGGGTATAAGAGTCTGGCAATTTCAGGAGAACATCTTAACATAGGGGGAATACAAGTAACAGTGGTAAGCAAGGCATATATCATGATAAGAGTAGGTTGTCCCGAAATACATAGGAGGTAGTATGAGTTATATTTGCTGTAGAGATTATTCAGTCAAAAGGAATGAAAATCCAAACTCATCCTTCCAACATAGCTCTGAGTGGAAATCAGTCAAATATTTCCATACCAAATCGAAGGTAGTATTTCTGTTTCATTCCCATACTGTGAGGAAGGGAAATTAGATAGCATGTGTAAGTCCCGGCCAGTAAATCCTCAATGAATTGAATTGACTGCGTGTCCGAAGGTGGTGCTAGCGTGTACATGTCGACATGAGTTGGGGTCTGGTTCATGATGGAGAATGTTTGTCTGTGACTGTGTGAGGCTAGGATCTGTGGGTGCCTCTGTCAGCTGCGTGTGTTGCTGCTGGGGCTGTCTCCCTGTGAGGGAGTGTGTAGGTGTGAAGAGAGGTGAATGGTGTGGGGGGGGG
>ML682072.1:1727110-1769275 GCA_007922195.1 Podocnemis expansa | reverse complement strand
GGGCAGGTTGGCCCTGCTCCCTCTGAACTGACATGGAGCCCAGTCACTGAGCCCTGGGCCAGCAGGAGGCCGCAGGGGATCAGTTGGAGAGTGTGGTGCCAGAGAATGGGGAAGGGACGGGTAAATTTGTGAATCGTGACTGTGATTTTGGATAAACTCGGAAAAGAAAAAAGGTTCCTGAGATTGAGTGGGATGGGGTATAGATCCCCCTGGAGGGGGTGGAGCTGATGAGGTTAACACCCTGCTCTGCACTGCTCCAGTGCTGCATCTGTTGGTGTTTCCCTTCTCCAGCACTGATTTTGTTCTCTTAGGATCACCTCTGTGTCTGCGCTTGTTGAGGGGGGTGGCAGCCTGCTTGATTCCTAACCTCTCCATTACACTGGCTTGATAGCTGCATGCCTGGATGCACACACACAGTATTCTGGCGGGTTGCCCCTCCTCAAGTGGAAAGTGCCCACTCTTACTTTGGAGACATTTTTGGTCTCACCTGCTCCCCCATCGCCTTTGTGCCAGCCATAAGTTGCTGTGTGGAGTCTTTTCCCAGGCTACCTTGACTTCCAGATCATTAATGCAGCCTCTCTGTGTAGCTCAAGGGCATTTGTGCCTTCCTCTGAGAGGAGGGAGGGAAGTGTGGGCTGGGAGGGATCTAAGTGGAACAGGAAAATGCAACCTGCTTCAAGTATAGGTTTGGAAAGACAGGCACCTGCTGAGTTGAGATCGCATCCTGGTCTCAGCCTCTAGCTCTCTTGGCACCCGATCTTGCAAGATAGGGAGTGATCCTGGCTTTGCTAAGAGTGGAAGGCCCTTGTCATCTTTCAGGACCAGGCCCTTGACCAATACAGACTGGGAATGCCACAGAAGCAGTGGGCCAAATGCCCAGCCTGAAGAGGAAGTTCTTCGTAGCTTATGGGTGACCACTTCCATTTGCTGTATGTGAGAGGAGGTAGGGATGGGACCCTAGGAGAGAGATTCTGCTCCGCCTTCCCGAGCAGATGGCAGGTGGCCTGAGCAGGGAAGGTGGAGATTAATTATGTGATCCGAGGCTTACACGGAAGCCACTTGGCCATGAATCAGCCCCACCTTCCTGGATGTAGTCTCTTGCGCTTGCTCATTCCAAGAAGCAAGATGGTGCTTGGGTGTAATGGCACAGGGCTGCTGACAAGAAGGAAATGAGACCTGGGTCTGATCGTCTTCCCCTGGTTCTAGCTGGCATTTATCAACAGTTTCCCATCTTAGATCTGCTATTGCAACAGCAGGGGATGCTGTAGGTGAGGGATGGAAGTGCATCAAGGGAGCTGGGAAGAGACCACAGCTCAACTAGGAAGGGGCTGACAAGTCAGCATGGAAGTTAAATAGCTGGACTTGAGGGGGAGGAGGAAGCCGCCTCCGTTGAGCAGCCCCATTGGCAGCAGCGTCTCTGTGCTCAGCGCAGCATTCTGTCTTCCCCATTACCCCTTTGCACACCACAGGTAATAGAATTAAAGGGCGGTTGGCACTGGCAGGATGCATTGCTCTCTGTTTATATTTGTGCAGTCCCTGCCCTCCCTCACCCCCCACACAAGCCTAGGTGAGGTTTGCTCTGTCCAGGGAGCTGAACTATTTGCCCACCAGCACCAAAACAGCCTGAGAAAGCCAGCGACAGCCAAGGGTTGGAAACAAGCCAAGTGCCTCCAAGTTTTCCCCAAGTCACTTGGGTGCTGAGTCATTTCCATTCTTGACCCTGAGATGGGGTGGACAAAACTGGCTCACAGCTGGGCGCCAGCAATTTTACTTTTGGTCATCAGAGGGTGCTCCTCCATTGTATTTCTGCAGTAGAGCTAGGCAACTAGAAAGAGCTGCTATGGGGACCTGACAAAGACCAAGACAACTGTGGAAGCTAGTGAGTGTCTTGTCATTGAGTTCAGTGGAAGCCGGAGGGGGTTTTTACAGGAGGGAAGTCAATTTGGGTCTTGTAACAAGCCATTTATGGACAGGAGATGGTAGAGTAAGCAAGGTGTCCTGCAGCTCAGGCCCTGGCTGGTGTGTGGCGGGAGCTGTATGACACTCCAGTAACCCCAGCGCTAATGAGGATAGGCACCTAATAAGGAGATGAATGGTTGGTTTTTATTTTTAATTATAGCTGCCTGGTCCTGTCAAAAGAGGGTAGCTCAGGCTGGGGCAGGGTCCGGACTCCAAACACAGGTCAGGGCAGGGGGAGCTGGCTAGTGACCCACAGCTGTTACCAGTTTATGGGCAGCTTGGTGGCCTGTACAAGCGAGGAGGTAGTTCATCCCCATACCTAATGAGTAGGTGACTCGGGCACATTGGCCCCCTGCTGGCTATCACAGCTGAAAGGCAGAAATCCCCTGCTTTTAAAGGGGACCCCACCCTGCTATTCAGATAGCAGAAGGTGTATGCCGCCATTTCCCTGGTGTAGTTCCAAAGGGGCAGGCGTGTTAGTCTAGTAAAGTGAAAAAAGGAAGGAGTCTTGTGGCACTTAAAGACTAACAGATTTATTTATCGCATGAGCTTTTATGGGAGAAAATCCCACTTTGTCAAAAGCTTTGGAGAAGGGGAACTTACAGAATTGGGATGAAAATAAATGTCAAGAATTCAAAGAGAAACAGCCAAAATTGAACTAATATGCAAATTAGGTGTCGTGAAAGCCAGACTTAATCGTGACTATGGATTCTTTTCGCATTATAACAGGTAATTTGACTTCAGCCTCTATCTATGTGCTGTTTCCTAGAGCTTGCATCCTTACAAATGCTTTGATTTGCTGTTGCAGTATGACCTGATCCTATGTCTTATCTCCCCTGCATTTATTTTCATCCCATTCTGTAAGTTCCTGCTCTTCAAAGCAGGTGAGGAAGTGAGATTTTCTCCCATGAAAGCTCGTGCGATAAATAAATCTGTTAGTCTTTAAGTGCCACAAGACTCCTTGCTTTTTTTTCCCGGGTGAAGATTGTCTGTCTCAGTGCTGCCCTTGAGCTGTGTTTGGGAAGTGTAATCAGGGCCTGGATGGGATCATAGACTTGCAAGCTAAATGTTTCCAGCTTCATCTGGAGGCTCCCCCCCCCGTTGCTCCTGGCTGGGGCTCTGCTCCGATAAACTCCTGGACCAGAGCTGCATCCCCTCCCCCAGCACCTCGGCTCCTCCTTGGAGCTTGACCTTATTGTAATAAGCGGGGCTGGGTAGGGCAGGGAATTCCTACAGGGCTCTGATTACAGAACTCCATTTCCCCCTCCGCCCAGCAGGTTCCCACCACTTAGCCTCGCAGCCCACTCTGGAAATGCAGAGGTCATGAATCTGGCGTTACAGTGGGGACACTAAATGCTTAAGAGTCTGGACAGTCTCCAGCTCTGCTCTCTGCCCATCCTTTGGGCTGAACTCACAGTGAACCGTGGAGGTTCCAGTTGGGCTTGCTTAGCTCCTGCCCAGGCCTGCTGCTGGCAAGATCCCAGCTGTCAGTGTGTCCTGGGGAAAACATGACCCCAGCTCCGCTGCCTTGGGGAGCATGGCAAGGGGCAGGGGCATAGAGAGCCCATCTTACTGTCTCTGTCATAGGGATGAGGCAGGACCGTGTTCCATTTCAGCAACCTGATCCTGTGGGCTGCCCGCTAAGTTTGGGAGAGCCACTGTATAGCAACCCACATTTGAGAATATGCTTGAAAGGTCACCATGGCAGAACAGAGGACCCCTTCAGTAATCCCAGGAGCTGGGTTGCTGTGAGGGCGGCTGACAGGGAGGAAATTTGTGGAGGGATTAGAGGATGCTACCGTATGTGGCTGTCTTTGGAGTTCATAGCCTAGGATATTCTCTCTGAGGGCTTGGTGTTCAGTGAGTTTGTCTGCACAAAAAGTATGCCTAATCAGCATGCATGTTGCTATGATTGCACATGCAAAATAGGTAGCTGCACAGGTGCACGGTCAAAAATGGTGTGAGACCTCATGAAGATTTGTAGTGTAGTTTCAGCTGAGATCCCCTGTGCTCTAGTAGACAAGTTCATGTTGTACAAGGGAAAGGCACTTCTTTATGTCCACCCTCTACAGCATCTCAAATAACCTATTGCAGAGAAAAGGAAAAACATGTGGCCTGGTGACCTTGCCTTCCCTTTCAGCCAAGGAGAGGTGGCTCACAGCTTGCGGGAAGCAGGGTGTCCATGAGGGGACAGCAGACTGCAGAGCTTTCATCCCAGGGTGGGATCGAATGCTAGATAGTTTCTAGTCAACTCCCACAGAAACTAAGATTTGGTAGCAATCCCTGGACATAGTGAGGATCAAAAAGGTGGGGGACTCAGGTCAGTTGAAGGTTTCACTTGAGAGCAAGAGGTAGGGGATTCAGGAAGCTCGGTGTTTCTTCTGAAGCCCAGGAACCGCCCCTTTTTTTGTTCTGTTTGTAGATGAGGTTTTGATCTGTGGCTCCTGGGCTCTGCTACAATGTAAACAAATAATAAGAAAGCACTGCCTGGTCATCAGGTGGGGGTCTTGCAAATATTTGCACAGCGCTTCCACACTGATGTTAAAGAGTAAGCCTCGCATGACTGATTACAGTGAGAGTTGGTACCAGCTCAGTTGTTAAATGTTCACAGCTCAGAGGAACAAAGGGTGGGGAAGGCAGGGGCAAGGGTGGTAAAGGGTGAATTGAACAACATGTGCTCTAACGCAGCTTTCCCAGTGACTTGCTGTGGGACCTTGGGTAAGTGCCTTTTCTTCTCTGGGTCCCATTTTTGCTATCTGTCCTGTCTATAAGAGAGTATGAGCTCTCTGAGGCAGAGACTGTCTGTTATGATGAGCATGTACAGCACCTGGCGCAATTGGGCAGCTACAGGCTGATGTCATAATTCTTGATACCCTCTACTGGATTTTCATCACCCTGCCATGTTCATGGGAAGCTGTTCCCAAGTTGAGAAGCTCCTGCTTCCACCTTCAAGAGGAGCTACACTGATCCAGTGGCAAAAATATCCCACAGGAGAAATCAGATAAACACAATCTGATCTTATCTCCACTTGGTATTTCACTATGTCCTCTGGAAGGACCCCAGAGAACTTTGCTTTACTGTCCCAATTGAAACAAAATCCTCCCCATGGCTGAGTTTACATCTTTGTAAATATGCAAAAGCTGCTCTACCCTTCCCCATGTTTATGGGAAGCAGAGTTACCAGTGCTCACAGCAGTGGATGAGGCAGCACAAAGCCTCCCACTGACTTACTGTGAGATCCTATCCAAGTCCCTTCCCCCTCCGCCTTTCTTTCTCTCCATCTCTGAAATGGGGATAAACACCCAATCTGTGGAGTGCTTTGAAATTCTCAAATGAAAGCTGCAATCTGAGAGCAAAGTCATTGTTTCCCATTGTTTGCATTTTGCTCCAGTGGCCAGGTATGAGCAGTGAGTTTCTTGATTAGCAGCAGAGCGCAGAATGGGTTGAGAGGAGGTAGAATCACAGGGTTGGAAGGGACTTCATAGGTCATCTAGTCCAACCCCCTGCCAGAGGCAGGACCACTCTCACTAAACCATCCCAGTCATGGTTTTGTCCAGCCGGGTCTTAAACACCTCCAAAGATGGAGACTCCACCACCTCCCTTGGCAGCTCATTCCAAGGCTTCACCACTAGCCCAGTAAAAAAGTTTTTTCTAATATCCAGCCTCGACCTCCCTAACTGCAACTTGAGACCATTGCTCCTCGTTCTGTCCTCTGTTATTACCGAGAACAGTCAAGCTCCATCTTCCTTAGAGCATCCCTTCAAGTAGTTGAAGGTTGCTATCAAATCCCCCCTCAATCTTCTCTTCTGCAGACTAAATAAGCCTAATGCTTTCAGTCTTTCCTCATAGGGCTTGTGCTCCAGCCCTTTAATCATTTTGGTTGCCCTCCTCTGAACTCTCTCTAGCATGTCCCTGTCCTTTTTGTAGTGGGGAGCCCAAAACTGAACACAGTATTCCAGATGTGGCCTCACCAGTGCAGAACAGAGGAGAATGATCACATCCCTTGATCTGCTGGTAATACTACTTTTGATGCAGCCCAGTATGCCATTGGCCTTTTTGGCAGCAAGAGCACACTGCTGACTCATATCTAGCTTCCCATCCACGGTGACCCCCAGGTCCTTTTCTACACTGCTGCTACTTAGCTGAATGTTTCCCAGCCTGTAGCAGTGCATGGGGTTTTTCCGTCCCAAGTGCAGGATTTTACACTTGTCCTTGTTGAACCTCATAAGATTTCAATTGGCACACTGTTCCAATTTATCTAGGTCTCCCTGAATCCTGTCCTTGCCCTCCAACGTGTCTGCTGTTCCCCCCAGCTTGGTGTCATCCGCGAACTTACTGAGAATGCAGTCTATTCCATCATCCAGATCATTGATGAAAATGTTGAACAGAACCGGCCCCAGGACCGACCCCTTGGGCACACCACTCGTTACTGGCTGCCAGCTAGACATGGAACCATTGATTCCTACACGTTGAAACCGTTGATCTAGCCGGTTTTCTATCCACCTTATAGTCCACCTATCCAACCCATACTTCCTTAATTTGCCAATGAGAATGCTGTGGGAAACTGTATCAAAAGCCTTGCTAAAATCAAGGTATATGACATCAACGGTTCTTCCTGCATCCAGAAAACCAGTCATCTGATCATAGAAGGAAATGAGATTGGTCAGGCATGATTTACCCTTGGTAAATCCATGCTGACTGTTCCTGATCACTTTATTTTCCTCTAAGTGTTTGAGGATGGATTCTTTGAGAATCTGCTCCATAATTTTGCCAGGGATTGAGGTGAGGCTGACTGGTCTATAATTCCCCCGATCCTCCTTTTTCCCTTTCTTGAAAATAGGCACTACATTTGCTTTTTTCCAATCCTCTGGCACCTCCCCCGTTCTCCATGAGTTTTGAAAGATAATGGCCAGCGGTGCTGCTATCTCATCGGCCAATTCCCTTAGCACCCTTGGATGCAGTTCGTCCGGCCGTATGGACTTTTGAGTGCATGGCTCCCCTTGGAAGCAGAGTCCAAGTTAATGGGTCTTACAGAAGAGTCCATGTATATCTGTTCCAAGTGTGAACATTATCTCTTTCAGGCACTCTGAAACCTAACAAGGACAGCCTCAATGTTACTGTTAGATGTGTTTCACTAGTGATGGTTATAGGAGAAAACATCCAGCTGAAGTGTGTATCCCACAAAGCCAAGCTGCCTTTCGCTCCACCTTAGGCACCCAAAACTCCTGCTGTCCCTGCTCCTGATGACAACCCCCTCTGTGCCCCTCTTATGTCTCCTGTGACGCATGCTTTATTAGTTAAGAAATTTGTGACGATGGGGCTAGAATACTCTAACCTGAATTTAATGTTAATATATGAGCCAATGGCTACTGCAACAGCTCATATTATTCAGTTTAATTCATTCACATGCTCCAATACTTGATATAAAGGAAGCTTCCACAGAATTTCCATCCTGCCTCACCAGAGTGCCGTCGAATCCAGGGCCCTGGGCCAGATTTAGTGTACGCAGCATGATCTACCCACACTCATGCCTCAGCTCTTTCTGCAGATTTGCTAAACAGCTGGGATAGCCAGCTCTAAACTAGTGGGTTCAAGCTAAACTGTGAGGAAGAATTAAGCATGAATGGGGACCCATGAGCCTGTCATGTTTGCTTCCCCTGGCTGTAGGTTATCACTCAGTGGCTAATGCTGCTGGAGATGAGTAGATTTGAGTACATTCGAGACACTTTTGCATTTGACCTTGGGGTAGAATATGGAAGACTTGCTAGTGGCAGCTTTCCTAGCTGTGACAATGGGCAGCTGCCCTACACAGCAAGACTATTAGAGAGCCATGCGCTCCAGGGGGACTGATGTTACTTAGCCCCGTGACCCTTCTACTCAGCAGTGATGGATAGTCGGTGAAATCTCACTGCAGTGCTGTCAGGGGAGCAGATTACTAAGTGACCTCCTGGCCTTGGAGCTCATGCTCTGATCCAGCTGTAGTCCTTAGGGGCCAGGCTTTAGTCCCTCTGTGGCACCAGTCACAGGTAAGTGGGGTTGCAGGCTGTCAGCTGCTGCTCTGGGCTTGTTGGTAGTCTGCCAGGCCAGATCCTATCAAGAGTGGGGTCCTTTTGTGTGCTGGTAGCTTAGCCAAAGATTTAGCTCTTCTGCTTTTGAAAGTCTGTGCAATTGTCACACACACCTGGACTGTGGGTCTCTGCCTCCCTGACCAAGGGCTAAGCCTATTCCCGTCTGCAGACGCCAGCCTCAGGGCCCAGCCTTCCCTTCGCAGCTAGCAGCTCTGTCCAGCTGCCTGTGTCCCAGCCTCTGCAATTGAGTAGGGAGCCCCCATGGAGCCAGGCTTCCCAGCACACAAAGGTGCTCTCTGCAATAGAGCTGGATTTTCCAGCACTGCTTGCCCCAAACGGTGGGGTACCAGGTGTCACCTTCCTCCCCAGAGGTAGCCAGGTTGCTGTCCAGGCACTCAGACACTGCAGTGACTTGCCTTGCTTACCCAGCTGTGAAATGGAGATAAGGACCCTTCCTTTCTCCCTTGGCTGATGAGATTGATTGCAGGGATGGCCTTTCTCATAGGGTGTGTATAGTGTCTGGTACAAAGGGGCCCTGCTCATGGCGGGAACCTCTGGCACAGCTGTCATACAAATCGGAACCAATGCCTTTTGCCTGTAGACCATCTGGCTATGACTCAGCTAGTCAGTTTAGCGACTTAGAAAAGCTCTGTCACTCTATGAGTTAATCAGGGTTGGTATCAGTGTAAAGAAACTAACCATACAGGCTGCTGTGGAGTTTAAGAAGAAACATGATTCCCATTCTTAACGGGTTCCAAGAACCTCTCCCCACACACACTCAGGGCTGGAATTTCCAAGAGGCCTGACCCTGCTCTTGTTTGAGCGAGGTGGCAAAGCACGCTGAGATCCTTTGTGTGACAGGATGCATAAAACATTATTGATCTGTAGATGTGGCCAGGGAACTTTAACTGCAGCTAATGGAGCAGGGAGGAGATGTTGTCATGGCCTGATCCTGTGAAGGGCTGAAGACCTGGCATGACTTCAGGGAGGACCCCTGATCCAGCTTTACTGGGCGGATGTCAAGGAAGCTGAGCTGTTTTGCATTAAGATGTCTCCAGTCAGCAGTGTTGCTGGTGCCAGGCTTACGGGGCTCAAGCCCTGAGTCCTAGCGCGGGGGCTGCAGTGGCAGCACACATCCAGCACTTGAGCCCCAAGTCCCAGTGCTCGAGCACTGGGTCTTTTCCTGGGCCAGTGGTGCTTCTGTCTCCAGCCATGGCTGTGGGGAGAGATGGGAGCCGCTCTGGAATGGTGCATTGGCTCCGTGGACATGGAGTGAAAAGGGCCATTTTCTTTGGAAAGGAACCAGCCCCTGCCATGCCAGATCTATGAGATGGTCTCCTAATAGCCTGGTCACAGTTATGGCTCAGGCTGATACCAGCTGCTCTTTCCCCTGTCTCCACACGCCCCTGAAAACTAGACATCACATGTAGACAAAAGGTCTGATTCAGTACAAGTCCACTTGCATCGTCATGCCTGCACAGGCAGGCAGTGGCCACAATCTGCTATGATTGTCACCAGTTACTGTGCCGAAGTCACTAGAGTCCTGTAGTACAAGGGTTTGCCCATGACACTCCATGGAAGATGTGTTTTAGTCACTTCTAAAGGAATTCGTGCAGGAGGCTGGGAGTCATGTGAGCTATGTTCTTATCCCAAGTCTGCCACCTAGTTCATTGAGTGACTGTAGGCAAGTTGTTGCCCTCGTTGATGTTCCAGTTTCCCTGTATGTAAAACGTGGATCATGTGAGCCTTCTCTGTCTGCTTTGCTCACAAGGAGTGAGGGTTCATTCTTCAGTGACAAGCTAATTAGTTGTGGTACTGTCCGGCCATGGTTCTCAAAGCACTTCCCAAAGGGTGATTGATCCGTATGAGCCTCCCTGAGGCAGACGTGTTTCCACTGCGCAGGTGGGGAAGCTGAGGCACAGCAAGTTTGCATGATTTGCCCATGGTCATGCAGTGGAGGGACTAGAGCTCAACACTTCTAGCTTCCAGTTGGCTGAGGGCCCACCACAATCCTCTGTAAACTTTTTAGCATCAACAAGTAGCAAAATAGGATGTAAGTGTAGCTATATTTGTGCTGGCGTGGAGATGCTTCACCGCCCAAGGGCTGATGGTGGTGTTTTGCCTGAGTAGTTTGAAAGAAGCTTAGTACTCCCTGGAAGGGCCATTGGAGCTTGAGGGCTTACCTGGTGGCTGCAGGGGCTGCTTTCCCCGCTCCTTTTATTGGGGTGGATTGGGGGCCCATCACTTCAGGGTCTGGTGAACTATTCAAGGAAACTTTTGTTGCGTCAGCAGGAGGCCATGGCTGATCCTTAGAGGATTCACTTGAAGGCTGCATTTTCTGGGAATGCTGGGGCTGTAAATGACAGCCATGTCCTTTGACAACCTTCAAACAAGAGGGTTTGCACCTCAGCCCTTTGCAAGCCTGGCTGCATGGGCAGGGTGTACCCCACATTGACCCATGGATGGATTCAGAGCTAGGATTTGCACCAGCGGAGTTTATTATGGCTTCAGGCTTTGAACTGCTGAATGAGGCTGAATTGTGGGTTCTTCTTGGCCTTGTTCAACGACACTTAAGGGGGAGAGGAAAGGAATCATGGATCCCAGAGCCTCTGATTATGCGGTCCACCAGTGGATGGCACAAAGCTGCTTTGCCAGCCTGAAGCTCTTGCCTTGCTGAGCTGTGCACAGGCTGCACATGGGGGGTAGGAAACAAGTTTTTCTCAAATGAGAAGAGCTGACTCAACAAATCGGCTTATTCTGCCCTCTCTCCCCCCAGCTGCTTTTAAAGAAGCATTGGATCGATGTGAGAATGCTGGCTGAATTAATACAAATGATTTGGCTTCTGGCAAGCTGCCAGGTTTCTCACTCAAAGAAACCATCTTCCTTTGTCACCTTCTTTATGCTCCTCCTTTCATCTCTCTGGCACCGACTCCATTTACCCCACAAACCCATGTATAATACAAGAAAACTGAGCTAACAGGAAGTGTCTGGTGGGAAAACAATCCACTCCTAAACTTTCACTATTCTGGTCTCCCTCTTGTCTCCTCTGCCCCACTGTCATTTTCCTAGCCTTGGTCTAACCTAGGCTGTGAACGAGCACCTCACGGTACGAGTGGGGCTCTGGTCTGCTTCCCACTTAGTCCCCAAAGCACCTTACAAAAGCAGGTATGGTGGTCCTTATTTTAGTGCTAGGGAACCTGAGGCAGAAAGGTTGGTGACCTAACTTGCATAAGCTTTGCATACCTAGGGTGAGGTCAGTTTTTCTGAGCTCCTGGACAAATCCTTGCTCAAGGTCACACAAGTTCTGGCACCTTCCCGCCTCACAGGGAGCCTGGGCTCCAGCCCAAGGCTGGACATCTACACAGCAATGAAATGGCTCCATAGCCCCATCTTGAGTCGGTTGACAGTCCTGCAGATTTTTCTTTGTGGAGTAGCCATGCCCACAGTGAATAAGAGCAGGGCTAAATCCAAGTTTTCCGATCTCCCAAACTGGTGCCCTGTCTGTGGGCTATACTGCAGTCTCCCTGCTCTATAACCACCACAGATACCTATAAAATGAAATGCTGGCTCTCCCCAGCCTGCCGTTTGCTTGGTGGTTTATCTCCTGCCCTGTCCACAAGGCTGGTGTGTTAATCTGCCTGTCCAGGATGCAGTCCTCTTTGAAGTCCCCCCCCAGGGCTTTGCAGCCTCTCTTATCTGCAGATGGCTGTCTGCTAGTGGCTTGGAGCCAAGGTAGAAATAAGGAAGCGCTCGGCTCCTGGTGATAGCGATATGGAAAGGGAGGGGAGGTACCAGCAGTGGCATTGCATAGTGCCATGAATCAACCTTCCACTTTTCCCAACCTCCCATCTCACTAACCCTCCTCCATTTGACCTTGCCACACCCTTGGGCTGCTTTCCCGGCCTGCATGCCACCTCCGCACCCATACCCATGTGCTGATGCTTCCTGGAATTCCCTGGGCCATGTGACTGGCCCCGTGCCCAGTTTTCCACCCCTCTCTGCCCAGCCATGGCATTCCCCACTGTGACAAGCTTGTTTGTTGCCAGTTACCCGCAAGCAGGGTGGCCCCAGTGAGGATACATAATCCAGGCCTGGAGAGGGATCCATTTTGGCCATGGCCTTACAGCCCCACGTGTGTAAAAGGGAGGTTAAATATAGCAGGTAAATAAAAGCAAAAGGGGTGGAAGAACAGGAGTGAGATCAAAGCCTTATCTGGCATGTAAACAGCCCCCCAGAGCTTCATGGGCCTGGAATGTCAACAGCCCACACTCCCTCCAGATCTGTTGTTTGCTCAGAGCTACTGAAGGTGGATCCCAGGCCTCTGGGTGGGTCAGGAAGGAGTTGTTTGTTTGCATTACCGTGGTACCTAACAGCTAAAGGCCCACTTATGCTAGTGCAGCACATAGTCCCTACCCCTTGTTACCCAAATGTGGCAGGAGGGGGACTGGATCTGCCCCATGCAACTACACTGTGCAAGGGAAAGCCATTACCAGGAGCAGGGTTCCCACAACTGACCCATAGTCGGCTAAGCTGGGCCCCAAAGTAGACCCTTTGGAACCTAGCACCTTGGTCTTACTGCTTCGTGGAGGGAGACGATGGAGAGGCCCTGTCCGAGGGGATGGTTTCCCAGGGCACATGGCTGATATGGGGAACGGGGCTGTGCTGTAGACTTTCTCTTCTCTGAACTAGGTCAACAGCCATCCAAAGACTTGAGCTGCAGATGAATGGTTTACAATTTTCTTCGCAGCCCACTGTGCCGGGCTAGAAAGCAGGCATAGGGAAGGCTCAGTCTGTGACTCTTGTACCTCCCTTGCAGGCCTGGCTCCGGCTCTATGGCTACCTTCCACAGTCCAGCCGGCAGATGTCCACCATGCGCTCAGCTCAGATCCTCGCCTCCGCACTCTCCGAGATGCAGAGATTCTATGGGATCACAGTTACTGGCGTCCTGGATGAGGAGACGAAGCAGTAAGCGCCCCTCTGCAGGGATTAATTCTCTCCCGCCAGGGCCCTGGGATGCTCCTGAGAGAGTACAGTCTGGGACTCCCAGGCATGTGTGGGAAGGACAGCGGCAGCCCTTCCCAAGAGCAGTGGACTGGACCGTCATCCTCCCCTTTCAGCCCCAAAGGACCTAGCTCCCCCCACCCTTCATCTACCAGAGATCCCTTTCATGAGCCCAGCCACAGTAACCCATCCTGCTGCCAGACACCCTCAGATGGGGGGACATGGGCGCTTGCTTGGTGACCCCTGTGACAGACTGCTCCCCAGATCTGGTCCAGTGTGCCACTGTGACCCGTCCCCCCAACTCCCACTCCAGAACCCCAGTTTGGCCCACTTTGCCAAGTGACCACTTACTCCTGAGTCAGTCTGTTTCAACCTCTGGCGTGCAGTCGGTCCTAAGCTGTGGATGTGTCCTCTCTAGCTGCTTAAGGGATGGTCCACCAGCAAGCACCCTGGGCCCCAGACACCACTGTGGGAGCCACTATCTACAGAGCTTTGGGCCTACTCCCAGTCACCACATACACAAATCCATCCATTTAACAAAGAAATAGATTATCCCCAGCCCTCTTCGCTCTCACCCTCTAAAGATCACACAGCTTTAGATAAAACTACTGCTAGTTTATTGATCAGATTAGAGTTCCAAGTGAGAATATGGCCAGTCATGGCAGAATCACAATATAAACGAGTCAGAAGTGATCACAAGGAAATAAAAGGTAAAACACACATACCAGGGGTGGCCAAACTTATGGAACTCAAGAGCCACACAAGTTGATTATTAAACCTTCAAGAGCCGCACTGAGGCATATAGCCATATACTTTTACCTACTAAATTGATTTGCTGACATTCTTCCGCGAGCCATGCTCTTTCATTCAAGAGCCACATGTGGCTCTCGAACCAGAGTTTGGCCATGCCTGATGCATCCTATCCTAGTATCTCTACTCAAACTGACCTCATAGTCCAAGTTTATGCTCAAGGTGTATGCCTGTCAGATGTGTGTGCAGCCAGTCTCTGTGTGAAACCAGGCAGGGCCCAGATCTCACTTAAGGTTGTTTCAAGATGGAGATTCCTAGGCAAAAGCCCCAAATCCTTCCAAGTGTCTCCCTTTGTTAACATTCCTCTTCACTCTTCCCTCTCTGGGCAGAGGTGATCCCTTTGTCTCTTCTGAGCCACCTTGATTAGTGTGTCTTGGCCTCCTCCAGGTGCTTGTTTGCTTGCTGTGAGAGAGCTGTGTCTCCCACCCCCCTGAACCATGTTACACATCTGTACACATGCATGAGGCTGCAGGAAACATAACATTTTAATCATGTAGAATAGGTTATGACCATCCGTAAAGAAACCTTGTATGGCGTAATTGGCATAAAAACATAAAATCCCAGTGTATAAGTGAACAGAAATCATATAGCCCATAACCCAGATGTGCATCTCGTGACAACCCCATATCTAGCTTCACACTGGGCTTCCTCAAGGCTCTGGTCTCCCACAGTACCTTCTACAGGGAACAGAGACCCCACAGCTAGTGGTGGTCCTGGCCCCTCATATCTTCTGCTGGGCAAGGCCACTGTACATGCTGCCTCGCCGTCCTGGCATGTGGCCCACGTTCTACATCCTCACTTACCAGCATCTGTGTTCGGCTTCCTGGCAGGTGGATGAAGCGACCCCGCTGTGGCGTCCCAGATCAGTTCGGCGTCCATATCAAAGCCAACATGCGGCGGAAGCGGTACGCACTCACTGGGCGGCGCTGGAGCCAAACCCACCTGACCTTCAGGTATGAACACTCAGCCCAGAGCATGTCACGTCCTTGCTCACAGGTCTGCTGGGGTCTAGTGCAGGAGGCAGCAGGGGCAAATGTTCCCCCCCCCAGTTCTGTTTTCCAAGAGCATCGGTCCATTGTCTTGAGTGGAGCTACTTCTGATTTCCAGCAGGATGAGTGAAGGAAGATTATGCCCAGGGCACAATCCAAGTGAGGCAGCGAGATTAGGGCCTGGGTCCTGTTCTGCAGTGGGGCTGGGCTCAAACTGCCAAACACCAATCTATCTGGGTCATTATCTCAGTCTAGCCATGCGAACAGCAGCTGATCAGGGCTCAGCGCCAGATGCTAAACAGCCGCCCTGTTTGCCCACCTGGGGCTATGCTGCCAAATAAAGGTGGGAAGTCGATGTGGCACTGCCTGAAGGCAGCCCATCCACACCAGCTGAGGCACAGGCCTCCAGCAGTGACACTGACTTCCCCTGTCAGGACAGTTTTATGCAGCTTGCTTTGCTCCCTCTTGCTTCTTCCTCCTCTGCCAGAGACAGAGGATGGTTATAAAACATGGGGCCGGGCAGTTTAGAGATCCCAGAGCGTAGAATGAGGTGATAAAGGGAATATCTTGGACCTTTGTCAAGGCACCAATGTTATCAAAGAAGTCAGCCCCTAGGGAAGTGCAGGGCCCAGCATGCAGGGCCTCACTAAGTTTGATGTAACCCATTGGCTAAGTGTGTGTCTCTCCTTCTGCCTACCCCATACAGCTGACCCAGAGGGGAGGTCCCTGCTCTATGTCATTCATGGGAGATTCAGGGGCTCGCTTGTTCCTTCCCCACTGAAGCCAGTGGGACACTTGCCATTGATGTCAGTGAAATCAGGCTTGGTCCCCTGTCACTTAACTAAGTCCCTGCATTGGAGCAGGAGATCTTGGTTTCGGTCCCTGCTGGGAAAAGGTTTGGATTACACCCTAATAAAGGAGTAATCCCCATGAAACCATTTTCAGGAGGGATGCAGACTTTCCTTCTGCAGGGTTTACACCCCACACCTTGCCGCATGGGGATGGGAACAGAGTAAAACTGACTCATCTCTTCCCTATCCTGACCCACACGAGGTCTGTCTTACACACGGCCCATGTTTTTGTGCCTCTAGCATCCAGAACTACACAGATAAGCTGGGGCGGTACCACTCGTATGAGGCCATTCGCCGAGCCTTTCAGGTGTGGGAGCAGGCCACACCCCTGGTCTTCCAAGAGATCCCCTACGATGATATCAGACACAAGAGGAGGAAGGAGGCTGACATCATGGTGCTCTTCGCCTCTGGTTTCCATGGAGACAGCTCCCCCTTCGACGGCATGGGGGGCTTCCTGGCCCATGCGTATTTCCCTGGCCCCGGGATGGGTGGGGACGCGCACTTTGACTCAGATGAGCCCTGGACATTGGAGAACACCGAGGTGTCTGGTAAGAATGGCCGGCACCTTGGAAAGACTGGTGGTGGGGCAAAGGAGCTCACTGTGGGGAGGGTGGGTCCCAGCAAGACCCTAGTTGGGAGATGCTGGTTATACCTTGTGGCTGACGAGTCACGACTTCTGGGTTTCCTTTCCAGGGACAGTCACTTAACAGTGTGTTGCGCTAAAGATACAGAATGGATGGAATTATGGACTGCACCCAGGTCTGCTGTAGGCTCTTTGTTGGCAAACTGGGAAGGGTTCAGAAAAGAACTAGAGCAGAAGGTTAAGAGGTTACTATGGTCTACAAAGACCCACGCGGGGAAGAGATCTCTGGGAGTTCAAGTTCACTGGAAGAGGCATAACAGAAGCTAAAGTTGACTAGGCTGGAAAGAAGGGGAGAGTTTTTTGAAGTGTGTGGGTAATTAGCCATTGGTGTAACGATCTGTACAGCATACTGTGGGGTTCTCCAGGGAGGTGTGCCTTGAAATAAAAGTCCTGGTCTAGCTCAGCCATAAGATATGGGCTTGAGGCTGGGCTTGGGTGAGATTCCCTGGCCTGGGTTGTGTGGGAGGGCATCTTGGAGGATCTGGCTTTAGTGTGGTGTTTGATACTGGGAGGAGCAGTGGCTCCAGGCCTGGCCAAGGAGCAGGAGGCATCTGTCTCTTGCCATTAATGGTGTGATGTGGCATGAGCTGAAAGTGAAAGATGCTGCCAGTGCATTGGGTGCGCTGTCACACATGAATTTCTCGGTGTGGTAAGTCGTGTCCTGAACCCAGGCAAAGCCCACTCCTTTCCTCTGGCACAGGGACAGGGAGAGCCAACATGAAGGCACTGGCTGCACTAGGTCTTGGCACAGGGTGCTCTGGGGGAGGAGAGAGAATTGTTAACCCCTTGAGAGCTAGGCCGTAGGAGACCCAGGTTTGGTGAGATCCTGGGGTCTGTCTACCCTGCTGTGGGCAGCCCCTAGCTTGCAGCACAGATCCTGCCTGCATCTAACATCACATCCTTCCCTCCCTCCCTCTCAGGCAACAATCTGTTTCTGGTGGCCGTCCATGAGCTGGGGCACTCGCTGGGTTTGGAGCACTCCAGCAACCCCAGTGCCATCATGGCTCCCTTCTACCAGTGGATGGACACTGAGGACTTCCAGCTCCCTGAGGATGACCTCAAGGGCATCCAGCAGCTGTATGGTGAGTGGGACAGGGACAGGGCTACACCGACAGTATTTGGGGGGCTAGAGGGGCTCGGGGCCAGCAGAAATGGCCAGCGCAGCCTGTGTGTGCGCCTGGGGTGTGCAACTAGATAGACAGGCAGGATCCAGGTCCCTTCTCCCTCATAGCATTAACCCCTTCATTGCTGCTTGGCTACCCATTTTCTGGGCAACAGCCATGCAGAACAAAGGGGGGGGATACATAAGGTGGTGAGAGAGGTACCCCTTCCTCAGACTTGCCCACCACCCCCTGTGTCACAAGGACCTGCCCTGCAGCTCCAGCCATCTTGAGTAGCTTCCCGGTACCAACCCCAGCTCTCTGCTGGGGCTGGAAATGGCTTTCCACAATAGCTTGGGCCTCTTCACTTCTCTTCAGAGCCCTCTTGTTTCCATGCTGTGCTAAGATGAAGCTGTTCTGACAGCATCATAGGGGGTGTGTGTGAAGTACGGGGTGGGGACTTCTTCCCTGACGTTGCCTGTCCTTGCCCATTGGGAGGTGGCTTGGGAAGCAGGGCTGGGGAGGTGGAGAAATGCTTCTCTCCCCCTTTCGCAGAAGGCAGTAAGGAGCCATTCCACCCCCAGCCAGGGGTGTTTCTCGGCACCCAGATGTAATGTGTGGTGAACAGCTGTCCCCAGTCACTGTAAAATCTAGGTGCTCCCCTGGAAAGAACTGGCCTGGCCAGTGAGTATCCTGTCCTGCTCGCGTTGTGTCATAGGCCCTGTATTGCTGACAAAGATTACCCTGCAGTTGTAGTGGTAGGTCCTTGTGCTTTTGGGGTCATGAGTGCCAAGTTCTCACCTTGATGATGCCATGCAGTGCATGAAGATGAGGGCGCAGCATGGTGAGACACAGATGGTATCAGCTCAGCACATTTGCTCTTGCCCAGCTGGACGAGGCTGGACTGCTTTGCTCATTTGGGAAGGATTCTTCACTGCTCCCTTCTCTTTCCCAGGTACCCCTGATGGGCAGCCCCAGCCAACTAGGCCCCTCCCTACTGTGACTGCTCGTGGCCCTGGAAGGCCAGACCACAGACCCCCCAAGCCACCTCCCCCTGGCAAACCAGATCGGCCCCCGAAACCAGGCAACCCGGACCGGCCCCGAGCCACTGATCGGCCCGACCAATACGGGCCCAACATCTGTGATGGGGAGTTTGACACTGTGGCTGTGCTGCGCGGGGAAATGTTTGTGTTCAAGGTATCCTGCCCCATTTCTCCCTCCATCCCTCTCCATGCCCTCCCCCCAGCCCTGGCACTGCCAGTGTACCCTGTACTAGACGCTGTTTCCCTCTCCCTTCCCAGTGACTGGTCAGAGGACCAGGCCTTCAGCTCTGCTCCTCTCTAGCCCTGGGGTAGTCCTTTTCCGACCCACTGCCCCCTTCCCTGATTGCCAGTGCCAGGCCTGCTGCCCGCATGCTGGTTCTGAGGCCTGCAGAGGATTAAGGGTGGTGAGAAGATCTGCCCCAGGCTCTCCCGACCGACTCTGATTTAATCCCCATTGGGAGTCCCAGAGCTGGCAGAGGCTTGGTGTTATGTTGATGCAGACAGAGAGCCCAGACTAGGGGGTGAATCCTCACCAAGCACATGGGTACTGGGAGGGCTGCACAGCAATGTTCCCTCTAACAGCCACCGGCAGCTGAGCAACTCCTGTTGCTCGCTGTGCGCCCCCCCCCCCCCCCGGGTAGGCCCAATCCTGCCCCCCCCGCGGGCCCGATCCTGGCGGTCCCCCTGCTCTCCTGCTTACCCTGCATGGCCCTGCCACAGCTCCTGGGCCAGAGAAGCACTAATGGAGCGTGCTCAGATATTCTGGGCATGCTCCGATAGAGCTTCTCTGGGCGGGAGTTTTCAAAACTCCCAGCCACAGAGGAGCTCTATGCAGGGACTCTGGCTGCCGGCCATGCGCGGCCGGCAGCCTTCCCTGTGTGGGGGGGCTGTGGTGGGCTGCGCGGCCGTGTGGCTGCGCAGCTTAGAGGGAACATTGCTGCACAGGCACTGTCCAGCTAGCCCTGTGCCTGGTTCCTTCATTGTAGCAGAGAGAGCAGTCTGTACTCCCTAGGCTGGGCTGAGCCCCTCACCTGTCAGTCATTGTCTTCAAGGGCCGATGGTTCTGGAGAGTTCGCCATAACCGAGTGCTGGACAACTACCCTATGCCCATTGGGCACTTCTGGAGGGGCCTCCCCGGGGACATTGATGCTGCCTATGAGAGGCACGATGGCAAATTCGTGTTCTTCAAAGGTGAGGCAGTGGAGTGCTTTCTGGGAATGCAGAGGGAGCCATTGCTGCTCCCAGAGTCTGCCCTCCTTGGCTATTGCCCCTCAGTCCTGCCCCACAGTCCCTGCTGCCCCAGTCCTGAGCTCCCTCTCCTCCCCCATCCTCAGCTAGTGCCCCTCAGTCCTGGCAGCATGGCCCATGCTTGACACCAGTGATGCTGGGCTGTTCCTGTGATAGACTGGCACAATTGGCCCTAGCACACCCTTCTACCCAACCTTCCCCTGGTGCCAGCAGGGATCAAAGAGAAGGTTCCCTGACCTTCAGGGCCCGGGCATCACAGCACCACCCTATAGGGCTGTCCCACTGCCCACGTCTTGAGCTCTGAGCCACCCTGAGGCTCTCCCTGGCACTTCCTGCCTCCAGCATGAATGTGTAATGGCAGAGCAAGTCTGTGAGGGTCAGAGGCAGTGCCACAACAGGGCTCTGACATGGGGCCACACCCAGCTTTGCCAATCCAGCTGGAGTGACAGCTGCGCAAGGAGGTGGTCTGTGGGGCTGGCAGAGCAGGGGGTGTGGCTGCAGAGAGAGGCTCAGAGGGGTTTCTCAGCGCCAAAGCAGTATGTGGCCCTAGGCAGTTGGCAGGGAGGGCCCGTGGGGCTTTGGCGTGCTGGACTGGGCGGGGTGACTTGTCTCGGACCTGCTGCAGACTTTCATTCGTCCTTGGCCCTCCTGCTGCCCCCACTTTCCTTTCCCAGGAGACCGGTACTGGCTATTCCGAGAGGCAAACCTGGAGCCTGGGTACCCACAGCCCCTCACCAGCTATGGGCAGGGCATCCCCTATGACAAGATTGACACTGCCATCTGGTGGGAGCCCACAGGACAAACCTTCTTCTTCCGTGGAGACAGGTGAGCTGGGTGTGGGAGCCCCAGTGGGCCAAGCAGGAGGGCAGGGGCCTGGCTGTCAGGACCCCTGGATTCTATTTCCAGCTCTGCCACTGATTTGCTGGGCATCCTAGGGCTGCGTTCTGTACCTCAGTTTCCCCATCTGTCATAGGGGGACAGTGAGGATGCCTCCAGTGTGAAGCACCTTGAGGTGGGTATATGGAAGCTGCTGAGTGGTGTTTACTTTCCTGCACAGTTCAGGATTGCTCTCCACAGGGTAGTCTCCAGGGTTGGGCCCAGCCCTATGTACAAGATCCCAGGCTCTGGCCTTTTTCCAGCAGCCCTGTGAATTTCTCCAGGCGTAGGCTCTGGGCCCCCAGTGCCTCCTCCCCTGCACCTGGGCTGGCAGCCCTTCCCTCAGCTATGTGTGGGGAAGGGGGGATTTTGGGGCCAGGGTGAGAAGCAGAAAATGTGGGGGAGGAAGAGGAGTCTTACAAGCATCTGAAGCCCATGCTGTTCCTTGGGGTCTCTGAAAGGAGGGGTGTTTATGTGTTTTGGGGATTCAGGGTGAAGCAGGGAAGAGGGAACAGCTTTGTACTTGTCAGCTCCTGTCCCTAACGGGAATCCTGGAACAGAAGTTCCTTCTTCCTTTTTTCTCATGCCCCTAGTGTTTGGCTGGGACTGGCATTGCCAGCAACCTGCAGGAAGGCAGAGTGAAAAGAGGGAGGGGTTGATGCATCACTGCTCCATATGCCACCCCTGCATTGTGGGGCTCAAACCTGTGATTGGGTTTGTCTGTATGCCACCCCAGTCTGCTTCCTTTGGGCATGATCTGGTGATCTTGGGTCACTGTGGTTGAGGCAGAGGACTGGGAGCAAGGGCTCCTGGATTCTAGTCCCAATTCTGCCATTGACCTTGGCTGAGCCTCTGTTTCCCCTCTGGTGAAATAAGGGAGTGCTGCTGCTCCTTCCACATCTGCATGGTGCTCTGGGGTTCCAAAGATATCCTGCTGTATGTCAGCAAGCCTCTTGCTGGACTGGATGGGGGTGGCTGGAGTATGTCCCTGCGCTTCCCGCAACCTAAGCAGGTGGAGCACCCTCTGCTGGTCCTATACCAGAAGCAGATCTGTTCCAGGCCACAGAAACCTTTCTAATGGGGGGCCTGCACCAGGAGCAGCTCCCTGGGTACCATACGCTGATGACAGTGACCATTCTTATGTAGGTACTGGCGCTTCAATGAAGAGACCCACTCAGTGGATCCTGGCTATCCGAAGCTGATCACCGTCTGGGTGGGAATCCCTCCCACACCCAAGGGGGCCTTCCTGAGCTCAGATGCCTGTGAGTGAGATACAGGAGCCCTCCTGCATCCTCTGTAGGAATCTACAAACCAGCTGGGAAATCACCCAGCACTGCCCTTGGGTACCCACTGCTTGATGCCCATGGGTACAGCTCCCATGAGCGTTAAGATGCTGCAACCACTGAGAGCAACTGACAGTCTGGCCGGAAAGCTCCAGGGATACCAATGTCTCTGCCCTCATTATCTTTCTTGTAACAGTGTATGGTTGGGCTGGGAAGGTGTTGCAATTCTGGCTGCAGAGATTACAGTGAGCAAAGCAGGGAGCGTGTGTTTCATCTGTTTCTCTCTAACATCCTAACCACTTCCGGCATGGGTGTGGGAACAAGATGGGCAGAGGCAAAGCAAGAGGCCACTCTGTGGGAACTTGGTCACTTCCCTGTCTTTGTATGCTGCTCCCTCCCCCTTCTCATCCTACTATGTATTATTATTGGTCATCCCTCTCCACCCCTCCCCCCCCTTAATACTTTGAGATGCAACTGATCAGTTTTTTCAATTTTGTTACTGTACGCCTGATTGCAATTACCAAAGGGTCTCTGTAGCAGCTGTGTTACTTGCAGAGGGTGCAGGCCTTGCTCTCACCCAAGCAGAGCCTCAATCTGAGTTCCAGGAAGTCCAATTTCCTCTTCATGATTTCCTGGTCGCTGAAGCATAACCTGGCTCAGCCTGTCAGTCTGATGCTCATCTCCTGTTCTGTCCAGAAAGGCTCTGAGCTGCTAATCTCCCTAGCAGGCAGCACTGAAGCAAAGGGAATTGTTTGTCCTTGGTAGGGAAAAGACTATGAGCAGGATATAACAATCAAAGTGCTCCTTCAAACAAAGGGATTCTGGCCACAGGGACCAATAGAGTCAGCCCCCAGGATTGGGTTTTTAAAAGGAGGGTGCTGAGTAATTAAATGATCAATCAGATTTGCACTAAGATAAATTAATTCTCGTGGTTCAAGCCATCAGTCCATCACTGCAGGTGTCAGGAAGGAAATCCTTTTCCACACACTTACTTTAGCATTACACAATTAGCCAGATGCATTATCACCAACTTTACTCTGCTTCCTCTGAAGCATCCATTATTGGCTACTGCCTGAGGCAAGGAATCAGACAGGACAGTCCAGTGGCCTATCAGATGTGACAGGAGGCAGAACACCAAATAAGGTGGTTCTGTGGTGTGGTGGGGCAAGGCAGGGTGAGTTAGCAGACAGGGTGATTGTGGGATGTGCTCAGTGGTTAGCAGATGTGGTGGCACTAACCTATTCTCATTGGATCCCTTCCAGCTTATACGTATTTCTACAAAGGCACCAAGTACTGGAAGTTTGACAATGACCGCCTGAAGACTGAACCTGGGTACCCCAAATCCATCCTGCGAGACTTCATGGGCTGCCACGAGGCAGTGGTCCCAGACCCTGACCCTGGGCACCGATGGCCTGACCTGGACAGGCCTCCCTTCAACCCAGATAGCCGGGGCCCTGGCAGTGACCAGGAGAGGGATGAAGAGGAGACAGACGTACACCCTGGGGGCCGGAGAGAAGAGGAAGAAGATGAGGAAGAGGATGACTTTGGTAGCCACGACCGGGGGAATGGCAATGACGTGGACATCGTGGTGCAGATAGACAAGTACACACGGACCATGAGCATCATCATGGTGATGGTGCCCCTGGTGCTGCTGCTTTGTGTTCTGGGCCTCATCTACGTCATCATCCAGATGCACCGGAAGGGGGCCCCTCGGATGCTGCTCTATTGCAAACGCTCCTTGCAGGAGTGGGTCTGACCCAGAACCTGCCCCTCCCCCTCCCCCCCTCCCCCACCACCATGGTGCTAACAAACAAGCTTGAGAAGACGAGGCCCCTGGAGCCTTTCCCGGTCTCCTTCTACCGAGATTTTGCACACTGAGTTGAATGCGCTCGGCCAGGCCTGCTCCCCCCTCAGCCACTTTGCCTTGGGCACATAGGAGGTGCCCCACCACAAAGTCTGTGCCTACAGCCATTTCCCCGGCCCTTCTCGTGCCAGGAGCAAGGCAGAAGAATGTACCCACTATCCAAGTTGCTCTCAGTGTTCCCACTGGGCAAGGGAGGTGTGTCGTTGCTCTGTAGCCTGAGTCCTTGTGGCTGCAGGGCTGGCATGGGAAGCTGAGGGCCTCCATTTCTGCTTCACAGATGCACATAGATCCTGAGCCCAAGTCCCACATGGGAACGGACAGCTGAGTGGCTTTCCCTTGTGGCACTGCTGGCTGTGGCGGGGGGGGGTCTCCTACAGGCTTGGAGGGACCGAACTCAAAATGCTTCCTCAGCTTGGCTCAGCCTTCCTGGATGTTTCCATTTCTTACCCCTACATGTGCTTTGCTTGTTTTGTCTGTGCCCTTTTGTGCTGTGTGCTGGTTGGGCCTGTGGAGTAGAAGGAGGGGATCCCTGGTCTGGGTGGCTCATGCCTGGTAACTCACCAGTCTGATCTATCCCCGGAAGATATATCCCCCCAGCCTCTTCCTGGCAGAGGTCCCAGAAATCTTACAGAAGAGGTCTTTCTCTTTGGGTCAGCTGAGGCATCCTGGCTTGGTCTGGTTCAGAGAGCGTTTCCACATTTCCCCTCCCTGTCTCCTTGAGCTGGTGGTCTTTGCAACCCTGTTCCTCCCCAGGGTGGGCAGGCCAGCTGCTTGGTGTGCTACCAAGGGAAGTGGGGTACCATCCCCTAGATTCTGCTAACTTCTCAGCAGCTTTTCCCCAGGAGCAGAGCACAGGGTGGGGGGGAGTCAAAGGGGCATCCTCTTTGCGGAACCATCCCCCATGGCTGTCCTTGGCCCATCCATAGCATTTCAATGCCAAGGAACCAAGAGGGGAAAACTGGATTGCAATCCTTGCGCAGGGCACAAGTGCTATGAGTTTGATTGATCTCAGCCTCAGGGCTAGCAGGCATTTTAACGTGGACTGACTAGGATTACACATCTGAGCCACTGTTTATGAAGGACCTCGTGTCTAAAGTTGGGGGGAGGTGAGGGGGCTCCAGGGCAGGGCTGAGGGGCATTGGCTTTGGTGGGTGGCACCAAGAACTGGAATAGCAAGGGGACTGCAGGATCTGGGCAGCGCTGAAAGTGCAAGAGAAGCTTGCTCTACCTGTACCCAGCCCGAGCCCAATTCTGGTTGTTGCTGACGATTTATCCAGGACTCCCCAGCAGTGTGGCACTGGCTGGTTCCTGAGGCATGATGAGCTTTCTGGCCCAGCGAGATGGGATGGGTGGAGCTGACGTCTCTGCATTTATTTCCTGTTTAACTGTTTGTAGCTGGAAAACAAGGGGGATAAGGAGCCTAAAGATAGCAGAGGTCTCTGAAACCTGCCTTGGGAAGGCTGGCCAGGAGCCGAGGGCCTGTGTTTTCTCCTGGCTCCAGTGGGATGCTATTCAGTTCCCATCAGGGCCTCCATCCATAGGGAAGATGCTCTTAGAATGGAAGTCCCACTGTAACTGCTTTTCATCCGCTTCCTTCTCCCCGCCCTCCACTTCCGATACAAACACAGCGTCCAGGGCCTGTGGGAAATGGGGATGGGAAAGCAGAAACCTCTGCTGCCCAGCCCCTGCCACCTCAGAGCATTATGGGTGAGTGGTGCTGTGCCAGGACTCCTGCCTGGCAGCACTATGTTTGGGAGCAAGCAGCTCAGGTGAGAGGGAAGGTGTGTTTAGAAACTGGCAGATGAAAGCTTTTGTGGGAGCCCTGGGATTGCTGGGCAAAGGGACTTAGTTTGAATGCAATTCCTTGGGTTTTTTGCTGGACTAGACTAACACGCTATCCCTTTGGAAATTGACTAAGCAACAGCCCTGCTAGAGATGCTCAGGTCACTGAAGAAGGGGCAGCTGGGCAGGACAGAGGCCATTCCAGATATTGGTTTGGTCCGCAACCAGGCAGCTGCCCCTCTTGAGATTTAGTAGCCACAGTGCAGTTTCCTTATAACTGCATCACCAAATTAGATTGCAAAGAAGTTGTGAGCTTCTTGTCAGGCTCACCTCTTCCCTGGAAGTGGGGATCCAGCAAGAAGGGGACATAGCAGGACCAAGGAACGGTTACCAGGGACTCTGAACGCCCACAGCTGAGTGCAGTGGAGGTCTTTCTCCTGCTGGAGGTGGACTGTGCTAATCCTGTGAGCTGCTCCATTCTTGCACCAGACATGGCAGTTTTACCCTTCATGGGGATATTGTCCCGGGCCCACCTGTGACCTCAGGGTGGCAATACAGGTGGCTTTCTGTGGCTCCCTGATGTCTGTAATGTGGGTTGGAACCAGCCAGGCAAATCTGCCTTTTTTCATGGTTGAGTCAAATGTTGGTAGCTTTGTTACCATGGAACAGGGGCCAGCAAGTAAAATTTCAAAGTGGTAGCCAGCCATTTTAGTTTAGTTCAGCAGAACAAGTAAGGATCCTGGGGCACTTCTAAAGGCTAACAAATTAATTTGTTGCATGAGTTTATGTGGGAGAAAATCCCACTTCATCAGATGCTTTGAAGTGCTCCAGGCCTCAATGCTTGTTTTTCAAGTAAAATTTGTGTTTGGACTAGTCCATTGCCATGGCAGTTTTGCAAGGACTAATGGGGTGTGTCTAGGTAGGCAGAGGTGGGAGGTAGTTGCTCCATGCCACAGGGATGAAAAGACGGCTGGGGCCTGAGATCAAACATACAAAGCTAGTTTGTCTTTGACTGGAAATTGCTATCTCCGTTGACTTGAACGAGAACTTCAGCTGGTGTGAAGGGTGGTAGTGCCACTGAAGTCAGTGGACGGGATCCCCCATGCATGTAAAGCCATACAGCTGTGTGGACCTATGCCTGTTTATACCAGTTGAGGATCTAACATCATAGGTGTCCTTCTGTGAGCCTGACACACAGCTGGAGGTGAGATGGCACTTCAGGGAGCCTGCTCCTATCACTGTTCATAGCAAACCCACAGGGGGCTTAGAGAACAGTTCCGGACTGGTGCTTTTGTAGACAAGGCAGTTTTATGGAGCTTGTGCTGATCTCACCTCTGCCTCAGTGTGTCCATGGCGGGAGGGTACAATGCCCTTCCACTGAGCTGTTTCTTTGGCACTGGGGCGCACTGAGTGAAATGTGAACAGCTCAGTTACAGGGGAAGAATGATTAGGATCTCAGTGGAATCCCTGAAGCTAGTTAGGTTCCCCTTAGGAGGGTTGTTAACAGCACTCAAGATCACAGTCAGCTGAGACACTTATGTTCCCTCCCTCCACGGTGCTGCTCCCACCAGTCACCCCACATGTTGCTGCAAAGGTTGTGATTTCTCCCAGGAGCTGGAGCTGCCACGTCAGATCATTGTCAGTCCTCAGGATCGGGGGGAATCGCTGGAGTCCCCAGAATTGTGGATCCCAGCTCTAGAGCTGTCCTCACTTGTTTCCCTACAGTCTACCCCTCCTCCATGGGAAAGCACAGATTCCAAGCTTCCCCATCACTGACCATGTGATCACCTTTGTTTGGAGGGGAAAAAAAAGCCTTTTGTTGGCTCTGGCCCCTGGACTTTCCCAGCACTGCAGCCAAAGTTGTTCCCCTCTTTGAGCCCAGCTGGGAGCCGGAGCTGGACTGGAGCCAGGCCATCACAGAGCCATTGGCTTTAATGAATGGAAAATTGTTCCATTTTTAAGCACGCAGGTGTGTGTTGGAGAAAGTGCATTTTAGACCAGGGCTGGCACTGAGCCCAGGTCCCCCCCACCCTCCCCCCGGCCTTGTGGCAAGAACTCCATGCCCTGCCTTCCTAAAGGCAGCTCAGCTCAGCTCAGCTCCACTGGAGCAATGTTACCATCCCCCCCAGCATGTCATGTGCCCCCAAGGATCCTTTTACCTCGCTCGCCCTGCTGTTGGGGCCTGCATGGGTGAGCTCGTTACAGCATGAGATGGACAGTCCTCTCCGTGCTAGGGTCCCAGCCTGCTCCTGCTTGAAAGAGCAACAACTAGCCACGTTACATGGCACTAGCAAGTCAGGCCGGGATTAGGGTCTCAAGATTGCCAGGCATAGAGAGCATTAGGGGCTAACTTCCAGTGCTTTCAGAAGCAGTTGAGACCCTAAATGCTTCAGAGGAGCCTCATTTAAATGTGAGCCCAAGAACCCATAGTGGGACACAGAATTGAATGTGGGTGTCCTACCACTACCCTTCCCCTACGCTCTCCGATCATGAACCAGGTGGTTGGAGCCTGGTTCCCTGAAGGAGTTGGTGATGTTCTCCCTCCACTCCCTGCTGTCCTTCCCAGGTCTGATGCCCTGAGGAGGGGCTGTTTTTATGGCCTGTTGCCTCACCCCTAGTCTCTCACTAGCCCAGCATACACCATAACATAGCTCCTGTCAGCAAGGGGGAAGGACTGGATCAGAGGGAAGCTAACGTTACTGCTTCCACTCTGGGTCCCCAGGTGCAATAGCAAACAGGTCACATCCCATGTGCGTGGAGGCTCATGGTGTCCACCCCCTGCTGAGCCATGTGCTGTCCCTTGTGGTGTATCTATGTGTGTGTGTGTGTGTGTCTTGGTTTTTTAATGTCCATGCTGGTCATGTTTAACTGCTACACAATAAATCCTATGAAACCAGCTGTGGGCAGCTGTCTCATGTGTCCCCTCCCAGGCCTGCCCTGCCCTGCGGATCAGTCCGTTAGACTCAGGCAGAGACAATGCGCTACAGTTCAGCACATACCACCCCCTCCAGCCTGCAGTCCTTGAGCTTTTCTGCTGCCCCAGCCCTGCCCTGGTGCTGAGCACCCACCACCTCATTTGAGCCAGGTCATGAGTGCTCTGTGGCACACAGAAGGAGGTGTCCAGCTTAAGCTGTGTTGGGTCAGGTGCTGCCATGGAGATTGGCCCAGGGCGGGCACTGCAGGCTGTGACTGTGCACCCAGGCCCAGTAGAGGGCCATCAGCACAGATCCAGTCTGGTAAGGTGCTTATGGGTGCTCAGTAGCCACCGAAGCCAAGAGGTCCCAGCTTGTGAGGCCGGGGGGCATGCAGTGCATGCTGAAGGCTGGCTATGGACAGTGTCAGCATGCTGCAGGAGGGGCCTGTGATTTGGCTCCATGGGCATGGTCTTGAAGGGTGTGGTAGTGACAGGGCCCAGGCTGGGCCAGCATAACACTGGGCAGTCCCATGTGACTTGGCAGAGGCACCGTTTTGAGTGTGGCATTGGGGTCCGCCCATTCCTCCAGCCCAGCCTCGCCGCAGAGGGTGGTGTGATGTTGGCCGTGCTGTGAGGGACACAGGGCCACTGGCCATTCACAGAGCCCATAGTGGTTGTATGTGGTGCTCCCACTGAGAGATTTGCTATTGATTTCAGTAGGTGCAGGATTGGAGCCTGAGGTTCCTTCCCAGCCACCCAACCCACTAGGCTGGGGCAGCTCACCTATTTTGAAAGGAGTCTGGCAGCGTTTAGCTTGTGTCAGTGCCAGCTAAAGAGGGTCACAGGAATGGAAACGTCTCCAGAGCGCCAACACTGTAGCCAGCAATGGAATAGTCTCAGGCCCTGCCTGCTGTGCTGACCTCTCCTGCTCATACCCCCAGATTCTCCCATGCCACAGTGAGTGTGCAGCCAACCAGGGCCATAACTAGGGCAGGGTGGCAGGGGCTTTGCCCCGGAGCGGCTCCATTTTGGCGCCTGATCAAAGAATGCAGTGTGCACTGCCTACTCTGGGTACCATTCATTCTAAGGGCACGTTCTGCTCCAGGCGTGTCCTGGGCACCAAACTTCCTAGTTCCAGCACTGCATGAGCACTGTGTCACCACGGTGCAGAGTCCCTGCCACTCATGAGGATGTCAGTGTGAATTGGGGTGGCTTCAGCAGAGATGATCAAGCAAGCCCAGACTGTCCCATGGTACTGCCCCACGGCTCTAGAGAACAGTTAAGTTCCTTTATGGGTTTTTCTGGGCTGACTGAAACCATGTGGGTGGCAGAGACCATGCATGTCTGCTAACCATTTATGGATGGGAGGGAAGCAGTGTTCCCTGCAGACTGATACAGAAAGCACTATCTAATTCTGTCACAGCTGAACTATGGGGGCTGCAAAGCTGTACGCAGCTATATAAGGATCATGTGTTATAGTGCCTAGCACCAAAGTAGCATGTCTGGCAGAGTTGCTAAGGCCAGGGAGATGAGCTGTTCTTGGTCTTTACTACAGCATTAGACAAATAATAATGCTCCCATCACTGTGGCATCTAGGCACTGATAGCCTCAGGACTGGGGAGAGGATGAGGTTGGGACTGGGCCGTGGGAGAGCTACGGATTAACAGCTGTTGCTACAGCAAAAAAACGAGTCATGTGGCACTTTAAGACTAACAGATTTATTTTTCGCATGAGCTTTCGTGGGAGAAAATCCCACTTTGTCAGATGCTTCGAAGATGGGTGAACTACTGCTACAGCAACTGCCTCTCTGTCCCTTTGTGCTGATTCTTGGCAACCAAACTGCACCCCCCCCACACACACACCCCCTTTCCAGATGGAGCCAGTCTTTCCATCACTAGCTGTGATTGCTTCAGGCCTGCTCCTGCAGAGCCACATGCATGGCCAGAGGTGGGGCCGCTCTCTGAGGATTCTTGCTGTCTGGGGACCAGAAGCCATCTCCAGTGCAGGCCTAGACTTGAGGCGGGAGGGGTGTAAGGATGGGGAGAAACTGGCCCTGGCTTGAACTTTCCATGCAAGAAAATCTTCCAAGGGGAGGAACTTGGCCCTGCAGCCCCTTCTCCAGGAAGTCACGCCAGGCGCAGCACAAACCTGGCTGACTAAATTTAGGTAGCCAGAGAGCAGCCTCTGGGAGGAACAATGAGGCTGTGAGTGAGGAAAGGCTGCTTGCCTTGTGCTTTCAAACAATGAGGCAGTGAGGACCCAGCAAGCGGGGGGGAAGAGGGGGGCCTGAGGTGGGTGCAAAGTTCCAAGGGCTTATTTCTGTTCTGCTTGATACCACCAGTAACTGCAGATTTACCAGGCCACAGAGTATAAATGGCTGATTCGCCCTGCCCACTAGGTAAGTTTGCTGGCTGTGCCAAGGTCAGCCAGTGCTTCTCACTCCTGGCCCACAGGGCCTTCATCTTCAAGGGCTGGGACCTCACACGCCTCTCTGCCACAGTCCTTCAGGCCTAGCCTGCAGCAATCCCAGTTATGCCAGGTCTGGGCTCTTCCCAGTGATGCTGCCACTGAACTTTCCATCTTTCGCAGGCCCTCCTGCGCCACCAGTGACCTTAAAACATCTGTGACCTACTGTCCACCTACCCCACCTACCAATTCCTATTTCAGGCCTGGGAGCCCACACCAGCATCTTCTCAACCCTCACAGGCCAGGTGCCAGCGTCTCACTTGTGCCACCCGCCTGGCTCAACTACACCATGGAGCAGCTGGAAGATGCCTGGCCAGGGCCCCTTATCAACAATTGCCTCATTTACCAGAAGGGAGGGGGGAAAGTTTTCCAGCCCGAGCGATTGCTGAGCATGGCTCAAGCCAACATAAGCTGCGATCAAAGGGCCCAGCTGCTCCACACAACCTGACGTGTCCTGCAGAGTACTACAATGACAGATTTCATTTCCCTGCCTGCTGTTATCCTGCAGTGATGGAGGCCGATACCCAGGAGAGATGGGCTTCTTTGAATGCTATCCTGGCTTGACATCTAGGAGTGCAGTGCCAGCCCTTCTTCACGGCCCTGCTGCTGCCTGAATCACAGAGTGATGGGTGAGCCATTCAGGACAGGCCCTGCCTCAAATGGGGAATGTTTTACAAGACAATAAAAGAATTGTTTCGCCTGGCAAGCAGCTGCCTGTGATTATGTGTACTCTGTGGGGTGGACATCAGTATGAGAACCTGGCTCCCTGGGGGCTGGCAGCGAGGCCAGTCGCCCACCCCAACACCTGGGGGCTTCCGAGGGAAAGGAAATACCCTTATAACACTTGGATGTGTGCGATGCTGCAGATAGCCCATCCTCCTCCAGTACTGCCACTGTGCACCATAAGCCAATCCTCTTGCAGTCAAAGGCAACTGCAAGATTAGTCTGAGTGAAGCAGACCCCCCCCCCCCCAACTTCAGTGGTCATTCCAAACCCTAGACACACGTAATGGGAACAACCAGCCCAATAAGCCATCTACGTCAGCCTCCAACAGTACCCTGAATGAGCTTCAGCGACATCTGTAAAATCATTCATAATGGAGCATACTATTCCCCAAGGGAAGTTGTCTTCCTGGACGGCATCTCCCCCCCCCCCCCCGGCCCCCCGCAGCGGGGGGGTAACAGGCCCTCAAGCATGGGGGTTTCTAGCCGAGCTAAGTGTCTAGTCCTAGCTAAAAAAAACAAAACCAAGGAGTCTTGTGGCACTTTAAGCCTAACAGATTTATTTTTCGCATGAGCTTTCATGGGAGAAAATCCCACTTCGTCAGATGCTTAAACTATCTTGGGATGTTCTTATTCATAGAAATAGATACTCTCATGACTCCTGCTAACAGCTTCCGTAGTATCCTATGGTGGTGCGTTCCACAGTTTAATTATGCCTTGCAGGTAAAAACAATATCCTTGCTCAAATAAAAACCTTTTATCTGTGGGCTGTCTGCTGTCTTTTAATGCCATTGGACAGCTCCACCTCCTACTTTCATGAGAAAGGATAATTAGGAGCACAGGGTGGACCTGCTGTGCTAAACCTTACTGGTTTCTTGCACAGCTGTCGAGATTATTGGGTTGGGGAATGGCATATATTCACCATAATCTATGTGTGTTTGCATGAAGCTGCTCCCTATAATTATGGCACTGCTGTTTGGCAGCTGCTGCTTTGAGCAGGGTGGCAGTAATCCCAGTACTGGCTCAGTGGGGGGGTAAGAACAGAGGCTGAATGACACCCAGCTCAGGTAATGACTTCAGTGCAGGGCCAAGATGGTGAGAATCCTGCAGTAGACAATTTGCTGAGTGTCAACCCTAGCCCAGTTGGCCTACCCCATATTAATTTGCCAAATGCAAAGCCTAATGGTGCAGCAAGCAGGCCCAAGAGCCTGCTGGCCAGGAAACAGCTGGCCCTGGTTTCACAGAGCAAATGGCTTCTCTGGCAGGCAAGGGTGTTGATTTCACCACAAACCTCATTTCCAGCCCCCAGTCACAATAATCCACCCCCAGCATTTGTTCCCACTCGACCATACTCAGATACTAGTTCTCCAGCTGCAGGCTGGGGCTTTTGGAAGCCAGTCTGGAGAGTCATCACATTCTGCAGCCGTAGGCCTAACAACCACAGACTTTCCTTTCACAGGCCTACAGCCGCAGCCTGATGTTCAGTCTCCTTGCTGCTTGGTCAGAAAGGCCTTTTTGTTACACAAAGCAGGCAGCCCCTAGCTGCTCTGAGCTCAGTGAGCGAGTGATCTGGAGGCACAGCCCTGGCTGGCTGTGGTTAGTGCCTGGGCATTTGTTTCCTTTCAAAGGGCCAGGTTTGCCACAAAAGGCTATCAGAGCCCCGTGCCCAGTCTGTTCGCCACAGGTTACGCTGCTGCACCCAATCCTGCAGTGGCAGAGCCTGTCTCTTTGCAAAATAGCCCCCCACAGGAATGGTAGGGTCTAGTCACTAATGGACTGCTTCTGCACTGCAAGGCTTGCCTTGGGACCTCCTGAATTGGGCTACCATAGCACAAAGGGGCCTGATCTTTCACTCACATAAGGTGCCAGTCTTGATCTAGGCCAGCATGAACAAGTGGAGAATCAAACTCGAGCCTCCTGAGAGCAAGGATGCCCTCATGGGGCCCTTTGACCTTTTTTGGCTGAAGCTATGCTATTTTCACAACCTAAGCATTGGGCTGCTGCTTTAGGCATGTGGCTTGTACTAGACTAGTGGTTTGGAAAAGGAGGTGTCTGGGGGTTCAAATCTTCTGTCTTCATTTCCTCTTTCTGAGAAGCAATTGGAAAGTTGATTTGTTACATCTCTGGCGATTGACCGAAGCATTGGGCTAGGAGCCCTGGTAGGATCTTGCTGTGTGGGCTCCCTCTCGTTTGTCTGTTGAAGCTGCTCCACTTGGCATTACGAAGGCAGCGGTGAAAGAGGCTCCCCATGTGGTTTAGTTGGTTGTCTAATAAGCTAGTAGGTAGCCAGTGTCTGGTTTAAGCCCCCTTGAGCTGGGATTTGAAGCTTGCCCATCAGGTGAATAGCCTAAGTCCTGAGCTAGTCCCTATTCTGAAGTGTGGGCTCCCTCAATGCTTTCTCCTGAGGTGGGTCACTGTCATTCCATACTGAAGAGGGAACCGGACATCTCACAGTCCGGTCTAGTCCTGTGATTTGGGTCCTACCCTGCAGCCAGGGTGGATGTTGGGTTAAATCTCACACCTTGAGGGGCTAGTGGACCCTTTTGTGTTGAGGCTGCTCCTCTTTAACTACATAGTAACTAGACCTAAGGGATCTTTCTGTGCTGTGGGGGTTAGACTACTTACCTAGAGTGTGGCTGACCCTAGTTCAGATCCCTGACCTCCCTTGTGGCTGTTGCCTGACCCGGAAGAAGATGACAGCTTTTGTTGCAGGGCAAGGGGCATCTGATAGGTCCTCTTGCATCTTTTTCATAAAGAATGAATGAGGATTTAGGTCAATCAATCAATAGGGCTGGAAGGGACCTTGTGAGATCATCAAGTCCAACCCCCTGGGAATTGAACCCAGGACCTTCTGCATGTTAAGCAGAGGTCAAAACACTCCCCTCACTTTCTCTCTCATCTGCTGTAATCAGGAGAAGCACCTAGGCTGTAGCAGACCCCAGGGCACTCTGCTTCACTGTTGAGGGGTTTGGGGCTCCCACCTCCTGGGAGAGTGTCGCTGGTGGGCAACCCTTGTTAGAGCCCCCTTCATTTCTCAAGGAGACAATGGTGCTTGAGAAAGAGCAGGGGTCCAGACAAGTGTTGACCACCATAAAGGACAGTCACCACAGAGGCAGGGCTGGATCAACCCATAAGCAAAAAAGGCAGTGTTTGGGGGCACGATTGCCTTAGGGTGCCGCAGTGTTGTGCCGAGGGGGGGGGCTGGCCCAGAAGCCGGACCCATGCTCCGGCCCCTCCCTGAGCCAGCCACTCCGCTCCCAGGGGCAGAGTGGGCCACCCCATGGGGCGGACACCACTTTCTCACCCCGCCTCTCAGCTGGCCCTCCCTGCCCCTCGGGCGGAACAGACAGCCCAGGGGAGGGGTGGAAAGAGAGGATCCCCCCCTCTGGGCTGGCCTGCTCCACCCCTGGACCAGCTATTTCCCACCCTGGGGGTGGGGCAAGCCAGCCCAGAGCGGAGGCCGTGCCCCCCCCCATACACACAGAAGAGGTGCAAAGCAAAAGCTGGCTCAGGGCACCACAGCTCCTTGAGCCAGCCCTGCACAGAGGCTGGAAATCCCAGTGCAACCCCCTGCTAAACAAGCAGCTTGGAGTCTTCAGTCTGACTGTTCAGCAACCTAATCACTGGACTAGAGATTGAGGCTACTTTTTCATCTTGCATGAAGCACATTTAACTAAAGTAGAACAGCTTCAATGGACAAGAGACAAGGAGGACACTTCCACGGCTACATCACAGCGGTGAATGCCCTGCCACCAGGGCAAGCACACCACTTAACCACAAGACCCCACAGGAAACAACAGGTTGGCCTGTGCCCGCGTCACATTTAACTAAAGTGGAATAGCAGCAACAGGCAAGAGAGCAGCCCACAACTTTGCTAGATGCCGAAGAGTAGGCAAACAGCACCACAGAGCTTTGACCCTGTAACTGCTATAGTCACAGGTGGATTACAGACCTCTGCACCCCTGGGCCTCCCCCACTACTGGCCCCATGTGGCGGTCCCACCAGATCTCACCTGGGGCCACAGCCTCACCTCCCGTCTAGGGCCCTGCCCCCAGCAGGAGGGCTGGTGGTGGGGGCTGAGACTAGAGGCTGGCCTCCATCTGGCTGATCAGGCCAACCGGTGCATGTGGAGCAGTTTCCAGTATGGCTCAGCTGAGCCAGAGGCCATACTGCACAACATGGTAGCTGGTCCCTCCCCCCGCCAGGTGGTGGGGACACTGGCCCAGGGCAGGGCAGGAGAACAGAGTCCAGCCTCTGGCCTGGCGTGGCGGTGGCAGAGCCTCCCCCCACTCCACCACCACCACCATTGTGTGGGCCCCTGGGCATGGGCCCTCTAGGTCTGTGCATTACTCTGTTCCTGGACAGGCACCTAGGCTCATCACCAGTCTATTATGCAAGCTATTACTGTCTCCCACTGAGCCCACTCACATTTCCTTAACATGGGACAGACTCAAGAGATTTAAAAGGGATAGTAAGTCTGTCATCACCACATACCACCTGGGGCAAATGGCCTTTATAACTCCTCAAAGCAGGGCCGGTCCTGCCATAGAAGCTACCATCCTAGGTGATCATCTAGGGTGCCAAACAGGGGGCGCCCCGGACCGCTGGGTTGGGGCCAGTGAGCCTATTTTAAGTTTTGTGCCCTGCTCCACACAGGCACATAGCCCAGGGCAGAGCAAGGCAAAGGTACGTGCTGGGGGGGGCCCAGTGGAGTGGGCCTAGGAAAATTATGGACAGGCTTTGGGGAGGAAGGCAAGGAGTAGCAAGGGTTTCTTGGACTGTGGCTCGACCAGTTTGGAGCTGGCCTGGCTCACCATAGCACCGTTCACCCAGGGCAGCCAGCCAGCCAGCCAGCACCCTTGGCCAGCCCATGCCCCCTGCTCCCTGGACGGCCCTCCAGCCCACCAACAAGGCCTGCTCAGTGCAGCTTGGGCCGATCTGGCTTAGTGAAGTCCACAGGGTTCAGCCAGGGTGGTGCAGTGCACACAGCTCAGCCTGGCTTAGATCAGCACAAAATGCGGCTCAGCCTGGCCCGGTGCAACACGGAGCCCAACCCAACACACTTGTCCCATCCAGCATGGCTCAGCACAGCCCAGTCCATCGCAGCCCGCTTGGCCTGGCCTCCTGCATGGTCTGCCACTTGGCTTGCCCCAGCTCGCCAACAGGGCCTGCCCAGCCAGTATAGCCCACATGGTTTGGCCCAGGCCACTGAGGCCCACACATCTTTGGCTAAGTCAACACACTTGGCCTGTGCTACTCAGCTTGGTTCAGCCCGACTCGTCACGGTCCACTCAGCTCAGCCTGATGCATGGCCTGCCACTTAGTGCGGCCCAACAACAGGGCCTGCACAGCCCAGTGCAGCTCAGTCCAGCCTGGACCAGCGCAGCCTGCATGGCTGGGCCTGGCCTGGTGCTGCACCCAGCTCACCAATGGGCCTGCTTGTCTCAGCCAAGCCCATGCAACTCTGTCCAGCCCAGCCCAGTGCAGCCCATGCAGTTTGGCCCAGGCCACTCAGCCCAGCCCAACACCCAGCTCAGGATGGCCCAGCCCAACACCTTGCCAGAGCAGCTCAGCCCAGCCTGGCCTGCTGCATGACCTGCTGCCTGGAACAGCCTGGCCTGGATCACCAATGCAGCCTGCTTGGCTCAGCCCAGTGCAGCCCATGCGGTTCGGCCTGGCCCAGTCTGGCCCGGCACTGCACTCAGCCCACCAACAGGGCCTGCTTGGCCTGGGCTGTCTGGCACAGCTCAGTCCGGCACAGTCCACACCCTGTCCACACAGCTCAGCCCAGCCTGGCCTGCCATGTGGCCCACCACACAGCCGGCATAGCCTGCGGGCCGCTGCTCAGCCTGCACCCCTTGTGGCCTGCGCAGCTCAACCCAGTGTGCATAGCTCAGCCCATGTCGCACAGCTTGTGGCTTGGCCCGGCTCATGCTCGGCCCATGCCCCTCAGCTGGCCAGACTTATTTTTCTCTGTATTTAATGGGGGGAAGGGGAAGTGTGCACCAAAATCACAGTTTGCCTGGGGCACCAAAAAATCTTGGGCTAGCGGCAGGGCTTGACCTTGGAGCCACTACATGATAGGTCCATGGGCTAACCAGTGTCCCACAGAAGTTGGGTAATGATGGGTAGGAGGAAGTGGTCAACTGATTTTTAACTACAGGGAGGAGTTGGCTGACTACATGGCTCCAGCAGTGTAAGCACACCACTCACAGGGGCTGTAGAAGAGCCTTTTTCAGTCCCCTCACCTCACCCCTCTTAGCCTACAGCAAGGGAATTTGACCTAGTAGCACCCTCAGCCCAGCCGCAAACACAACCCACTAGGTTAGTGAGGGCGCCTCACCCTTTGCCCCCCCAAAGCACGCTTCGGTGGAACAGCCTCAGCAGGCAGGATTGAGGACCCCTGTCACCCAGCCAACAGCCCAACCCCTGGCGCACTCACCTCCGCTACCTGTGAGCCCTGTACAAAGCCCTTCTCATCAGGTGGACAGGGAAGGTCATAAACTAAGAATGGCCAGACTCATATCAGTGATCCAACAACCCTGGCTTGTGAAGGCACCCTGTACCACTTGCTGCAGAAGCAATGAGAAGCAGAGGGCCCCTGCAACCACTCCTGGCATCAGGCACTCCAGCATGAACAGTGGCTAGTGGCTGCTGGCCCTATCAACCTTCTTGCTCTTTTTTTCAATCCACTTATAGTTTTGGCCCTCACAATGTCAACTGGCAATAAGATGCAAAGGGCAACTGTGTGGTGCATGAAAAAAAGTGCTCAGTTACCTATTTGTTTGAACATCTTCAAGTGCCCCATCCTGGGTCTCGTGTTATGTGAAGGGGTAAACTACACATCGTTATTTGCCCTCTGCACACCGTTCATGATTTTACAGACCTTGTGCTTCTCCTGCCTTAGGCATGGCTTTCTCAAGCTGACCTGGAAGCAGGAAAGCTTGTGAACAGGGGACAGCAAACAGGGAAGTTTGAGAGGGAGTTTGGGGAGCAGTTTGGTGAGGCCACGATGGTGAAGAGGAGCCGCACTGCTGCCAGCACCCCTTCTGTCTCTTCTACCTGTGCCTGTAGCCAGACAGACATCCTGGCCATAGATGTCTCTACCCAGATCCTGGTGTGGACTTGCAGGGACTGTGGCCTGCAGTTCCCTGTCACTGAGGATCAGGCTGGGGAGATGAATCGATGTGGCAGGTGCCTGCTGGTGGAATCTCTCAGGAGGCAGGTGGGAGAGTTACAGGAGGAGGTGTCTCGGCTCCGGAGTATCCACACCCTGGAGAAGTTCCTCGACAGCATCCATGAGGAAACGTACAAGAAGGAGGGCACTATCCAGGTGCCAGAGACTACTGCCACAATACTGGAGATGGATGGGGAGCCTGTGGCAGGGGGAGGACACTGGCAGCTGGTTACCTCTGGCAGCAGACAGTGCTCCACCCCTGCTCACAACCCACCCTCCATTGTGGCAAAGAATCATTATGCGGTGCTAGAGATGTTGAAGGAGGTGGAAGAGGAGAGGCCATGCACCCCTGAGGCTGGGAGGATCACAGCCACCACAGCTAGGAGGAAACGTAGAGTTGTGGTGGTTGGGAACTCACATCTGAGGGGGACGGAGGCACCCATCTGTCGCCCTGACAAGGTCTCTCGGGAGGTATGCTGCCTGCCAGGTGCCCGCATCCGAGACATTACAGAGGGATTGTCGAGAATCATCCACCCCTCTGACTACTACCCCATGCTTCTCATCCATGTGGGAACCAATGATACTGTGAGAGGTGATCCTCAGCAGATCAAAGGTGACTTCAGGGCTCTGGGAGCGAGGGTGAAGGAGTTTGGAGCACAGGTGGTGTTCTCCTCAATTCTTCCAGTCACGGGTAGGAGCCTGAGCCGAGATAGATGCATCCTGGAGATGAACGCTTGGCTGCGAAGATGGTGTCGTCAGGAGGGCTTTGGCTTCCTTGACCATGGGTTGCTGTTTCAGGAAGAAGGACTGCTAGGCAGAGATGGACTACATCTTTTGAGGAAGGGGAAAAGCATATTTGGACGAAGACTGGCTGACCTAGTGAAGAGGGCTTTAAACTAGGTCTGACGCGGGAAGGAGACCAAAGCCCACAGGTCAGTGACAATGTGGGAGATCAGGGGGAAGGGATGGAACTTGGGGGGTGCTGGGGCTGTAACTCCAGGGATAGAAGAGAGAGTAGTTGGAACACGCAGGGGGAATCAAATAATCATCTTAGGTGCTCTAATGAAGCCCTAATACCTGAGGCAAGTGGGGGAGGTCAACACCGAGAGAAAATGCAGGGAGGTAGATACAATAGAAGTGAAAATCAAAATGGGAAAGTAGGGCAATGGGCCTGGTATCTTAGGTGCCTATATACGAATGCGAGGAGCCTGGGAAACAAGCAGGAAGACTTGGTAGTACTGGCGCAGACAAAGAACTATGATATAATTGGGATAACAGAGATGTGGTGGGATAGTTTGCAGGACTGGAGCTCTCCAATGGATGGGTATAAACTGTTCAGGGAGGACAGGCAGGGAAGGAGAGGGGGAGGAGTAGCACTATATGTAAAAGAGCTCTATGACTGCTCAGAGCTTCCTTATGAAAGTGGAAACAAGCCAGTTGAAAGTCTGTGGGTTAAGTTTAGAGGGGAGAGCAACAAGTGGGATGTTGTGGTAGGTGTCTGCTACAGACCACCAGATCAGAAGGAGGAGGTGGATGAGGCATTCTATGGACAACTGGCAGAAGTTTCCAGATCACAGGCCTTGGTTCTCATGAAGGACTTCAATTACCCTGACTTCTGCTGGGAGGCTAATACGGCAGTGCACAGGCAATCCAGGAAGTTTTTGGAGAGTGTTGAGGACAACTTCCTGGTACAAATGCTGAAGGAACCAACTAGGGGCCTTGCACCTCTCGACCTGCTGCTCACAAATAGAGAAGAATTGATCAGGGAAGTAGAAGTGAATGGCAACCTGGGTAGCAGTGACCATGAGATGATTGAGTTCAAGATGCTGATTAAAGGAAAGAAGGAAAGAAGCAAAACGCAGACCCTGGACTTCAGAAAAGCAGATTTTGGCTCCCTCAGGGAACTGATGGGCAGGATCCCTTGGGAGGCTGATTTGAAGGGGAATGTGTCGAAGAGAGTTGGCTGCATTTTAAAGAAACCCTGCTAAGGGCACAGGAAGATACCATTCCAATAAAAAGAAAGTACAGCAAATGTGTAAGGCGCCCAGAGTGGCTTAACAGAGAGCTCTGCACTGAGCTGAAGCATAAAAAGGAAGCTTACAGGAAGCGGAAGCTAAGACAGATGACTAAGGAGGCATATAAAGACATTGCTCGGGACTGCAGGGATAAAATCAGAAAGGCCAAAGGACAAATGGAGTTGTGGCTAGCAAGGGATGTGAAGGATAACAGGAAGGGGTTCTACAAGTATATCAATAACAAGAAGAGGATCAGGGATGGTGTAGGTCCCTTACAGAATGGGGCAGGTATCCTTGTGACAGAGGATGAGGAAAAAGCTGAAGTGCTCAATGCTTTTTTTACTTCAGTTTTCACAAGCAGGGTCAGCTCCCAGCCCACTACACTAGGTACAGTAGATTGGAGAGAAGAGGAGAGGCCCTTGGTGACAGAAGGTCAGGTTGGGGACTACTTAAAGAAGTTGGATGTGCACAAGTCCATGGGGCTGGATGAACTGTATCCAAGGGTGCTGAGGGAGCTGGCTGATGAGATAGCAATACCGTTGGCCATTATCTTTGAAAACTCATGGTGAATGGGGGAGGTGCCAGAGGACTGGAAAAAAGCAAATATGGTGCCGATTTTCAAGAAAGGCAAAAAGGAGGATCCAGGGAATTACAGACCTGTCAGCCTCACCTCAATCCCTGGAAAAATCATGGAGCAGTTTCTCAAAGAATCCATCAGCATGGATTCACCAAGAGTAAATCGTGCCTGACCAACCTCATTGCCTTCTATGATGAGATGACAGGATTTGTGGATGCGGGAAGAGCCGTTGATGTGATATAGCTCGACTTTAGCAAGGCTTTTGATAGAGTTTCCCACAGCATTCTCATTGGCAAATTAAGGAAGTATGGGTTAGATGCATGGACTGTAAGGTGGATAGAAAACTGGCTAGAACAACGGTTTCAGCATGTAGGAATCAATGGCTCCATGTCAAGTTGGCAGGCAGTAACAAGTGGTGTGCCCCAGGGGTCGGCCCTGGGGCCAGTTCTGTTCAACATTTTCATTAATGATCTGGATGATTGGATAGACTGCACACTTAGTAAGTTTGTGGATGATACCAAACTGGGGGGAACGGTAGACACCCTGGAGGGCAGGGACAGGATTCAGGGAGACCAAGACAAATTGGAGCAGTGGGCCAATAGAAATCTCATGAGGTTCAAAAAGGACAAGTGCAAAATCCTGCACTTGGGACGAAAAAACCCCATGTACTGCTACAGGCTGGGGAGTGATCAGCTAAATAGCAGCACTGGAGAAAAGGACCTGGGAGTCATGGTGGATGGGAAGCTGGATATGAGTCAGCAGTGTGCTCTTGCTGCCA
>ML682072.1:1675862-1722110 GCA_007922195.1 Podocnemis expansa | reverse complement strand
AGCCCAAAACTGGACACAGTATTCCAGATGTGGCCTCACTAGTGCAGCATAGAGGGGAATGATCACATCCCTCGATCTGCTGGCAACACTTCTTCTGATGCAGCCCAGTATGCCATTGGCCTTTCTGGCAGCAAGAGCACACTGCTGACTCATATCCAGCTTCCCATCCACCATGACTCCCAGGTCCTTTTCTCCAGTGCTGCTATTTAGCTGATCACTCCCCAGCCTGTAGCAGTACATGGGGTTTTTTTCGTCCCAAGTGCAGGATTTTACACTTGTCCTTGTTGAACCTCATAAGATTCCTCTTGGCCCACTGCTCCAATTTGTCTTGGTCTCCCTGAATCCTGTCCCTGCCCTCCAGTGTGTCTACCGTTCCCCCCAGTTTGGTATCATCCACAAACTTACTAAGTGTGCAATCTATCCCATCATCCAGATCATTAATGAAAACATTGAACAGAACTGGCCCCAGGACCGACCCCTGGGGCACGCCACTCATTACTGCTTGCCAACTTGACATGGAGCCATTGATTCCTACATGCTGAAACCATTGATCTAGCCAGTTTTCTATCCACCTTACAGTCCACGCATCTAACCCCTACTTCCTTAATTTGCCAATGAAAATGCTGTGGGAAACAGTATCAAAAGCCTTGCTAAAGTCAAGGTATATCACAACAACGGCTCTTCCCACATCCATAAATCCAGTCATCTCATCATAGAAGGCGATGAGGTTGGTCAGGCATGATTTACCCTTGGTGAATCCATGCTGACTGTTCCTGATTACTCTATTTTCCTCCAAGTGTTTCAGGATGGATTCTTTGAGAAGCTGCTCCATGATTTTCCAGGGATTGAGGTGAGGCTGACAGGTCTGTAATTCCCTGGATCCTCCTTTTTGCCTTTCTTGAAGATAGGTACTATATTTGCTTTTTTCCAGTCCTCTGGCACCTCCCCTGTTCGCCATGAGTTTTCAAAGATAATGGCCAACGGTACTGCTATCTCATCAGCCAGCTCCCTCAGCACCCTCGGATGCAGTTCATCCGGCCCCATGGACTTGTGCACATCTAGTTTCTTTAAGTAGTCCCTAACCTGACCTTCTGTCACCAAGAGCCTCTCTTCATCTCCCCAGTCTACCGTACCTAGTGTAGTGGGCTGGGAGCTGACCCTGCTTGTGAAAACTGAAGTAAAAAAAGCATTGAGCACTTCAGCTTATTCCTCATCCTCTGTCACGAGGATGCCTGCCCCATTCAGTAAGGGACCTACACCATCCCTGATCCTCTTCTTGTTATTGATATACTTGTAGAACCCCTTCCTGTTATCCTTCACATCCCTTGCTAGTCGCAACTCCATTTGTCCTTTGGCCTTTCTGATTTTATCCCTGCAGTCCCAAGCAATGTCTTTATATGCCTCCTTAGTCATCTGTCCTAGCTTCCACTTCCTGTAAGCATCCTTTTTATGCTTCAGCTCAGTGCAGAGCTCTCTGTTAAGCCACAGTGGGCGCCTTCCACATTTCCCGTGCTTTCTCCTTATCGGAATTGTATCTTCCTGTGCCCTTAGCAGGGTTTTTTTAAAATGCAGCCAACTCTCTTGGACACCTTTCCCCTTCAGATCAGCCTCCCAAGGGATCCTGCCCATCAGTTCCCTGAGGGAGCCAAAATCTGCTTTTCTGAAGTCCAGGGTCTGCGTTTTGCTTCTTTCCTTCTTTCCTTTAATCATCAACTTGAACTCAGTCATTTCATGGTGACTGCTACCCAGGTTGCCATTCACTTCTACTTCCCTGATCAATTCTTCTCTATTTGTGAGCAGCAGATCGAGAGGTGCAAGGCCCCTCGTTGGTTGCTCCAGCATTTGTACCAGGAAGTTGTCCTCAACACTCTCCAGAAACTTCCTGGATTGCCTGTGCACTGCTGTATTGGCCTCCCAGCAGATGTCAGGGTAATTGAAGTCCCCCATGAGAACTAGGGCCTGTGATCTAGAAACTTCTGTCAGTTGTCCATAGAATGCCTCATCCACTTCCTCCTTCTGATCTGGTGGTCTATAGCAGACACCTACCACAACATCCTCCTTGTTGCTCTCCCCTCTAAACTTAACCCACAGACTTTCAACTGGCTTGTTTCCACTTTCATAAGGAAGCTCTGAGCAGTCATAGAGCTCCTTTACATATAGTGCTGCTCCTCCCCCTTTCCTTCCCTGCCTGTCCTTCCTGAACTGTTTATACCCATCTATTGCAGAGCTCCAGTCATGCAAACTATCCCACCACGTCTCTGTTATCCCAGTCATGTCATAGTTCTTTGTCTGCACCAGTACTACCAATTCCTCCTGCTTGTTTCCCAGGCTCCTCGCATTTGTGTATAGGCACCTAAGATACCAGGCCCATTGCCCTACTTTCCCATTTTGATTTTCACTTCTATTGTATCTACCTCCCTGCATTTTCTTTTGGTGTTGACCTCCCCCACCTGCCTCAGGCATTAGGGCTTCATTAGAGCATCTAAGAAGGTTATTTGATTCCCCCCACATGTTCCAACTACCCTCTCTTCTATCCCTGGAGTTACAGTCCCGGCACCCCCCAAGTTCCATCCCATCCCCCTGGTCTCCCACATTGTCACTTACCTGTGGGCTTTGGTCCCCTTCCCCTGTCAGACCTAGTTTAAAGCCCTCCTCACTAGGTCAGCCAGTCTGCATCCAAATACGCTCTTCCCCTTCCTCAAAAGATGGAGTCCATCTCTGCCTAGCAGTCCTTCTTCCTGAAACAGCAACCCATGGTCAAGGAAGCCAAAGCCCTCCTGACGACACCATCTTCGCAGCCAAGCGTTCATCTCCAGGATGCATCTGTCTCTGCTCAGGCCTCTACCCCTGACCGGAAGAATCGAGGAGAACACCACCTGTGCTCCAAACTCCTTCACTCACGCTCCAAGAGCCCTGAAGTCACCTTTGATCTGCTGAGGATCACCTCTCGCAGTATCATTGGTTCCTACATGGATGAGAAGCATGGGGTAGTAGTCTGAGGGGTGGATGATTCTCGACAATCCCTCTGTAATGTCTCGGATGCAGGCACCTGGCAGGCAGCATACCTCTCGAGAGACCTTGTCAGGGCGACAGATGGGTGCCTCCGTCCCCCTCAGAAGTGAGTCCCCAACCACCACAACTCTACGTTTCCTCCTAGCTGTGGTGGCTGTGATCCTCCCAGCCTCGGGGGTGCATGGCCTCTCCTCTTCCACCTCCTTCACCGTCTCTAGCACCGCATAACGATTCTTCACCACAACAGAGGGTGGGTTGTGGGCAGGGGTGGAGCACTGCCTACCGCCAGAGGTAACCAGCTGCCAGTGTCCTCCCCCTGCCACAGGCTCCCCATCCATCTCCAGTGTTGTGGCAGTAGTCTCTGGCACCTGGATAGTGCCCTCCTTCTTGCACTTCTCCTCGTGGATGCTGTCGAGGAACTCCTCCAGGGTGTGGTTACTCCTGACCATGCAGGTGAGCCTGGGTGGGCCATGGTTCACCCACTTTGAAAATAGGCCCATCCAATCAGATTTTAAACAATTCATCCCATGTTTTTATCAGCTTCTGTTTGGCTTGTGACAGAAGGCTTGTGCACATGCATGCCAACCATTGGCCCTGTGAAAAAAATCAGTTTTTGTCTACGCCTCTAGTAATATCTGCCCCTGTGGACGTGTTTCTGGGATCTGGCCTTCCTGAATGGGGCAGCCTCTGCACTGGGGCAGGCACCAGGATTTTGCCCTTCAAAGTGCCTGCAGACACTCACCCTGCTCCTACTGGGAGCAACAGGAACTTTCCTCCTTTCAGGATGTGGCCAACTGCAGCCTCCAGGCTCACCTGCAAATCCCTGCAGGTCAGGAAGTCAAGGCTCATGAGATCCAGCCAGGGGGCATTCTCAAGCAACAGGGCTCAGGTTCAAAAATGTTCCCCACTTTACCTAAAAGCTCCATCCGTTTGGAGTCTGGAGAGCAACATATCTCAGTCCTAGCCTACTATACTCTCAAGCACCACCAATGGCCCCAGTTGTGTTACCAGAATTCAGGTACCAGGATTGTCTTGGTGCTGTCAGAGCCAATAACCACACCAAAGGTGAAAAGGTATTTGCTTTATTGCATTTGTGATCACAAATGGGTCCCCTGCACTAAAGGCAGAGAGACCCCGATTACAGCAAGTGTTTAGCCTTTTATACGTAATAAGCCATATAAGGTTACAGACAAAGAAATGATACATAATTGGCTAAAAGAAATTTAGGGGTGTGGGGAGGTAACGGATTTTAGGGAGACGGGAAGTTATGGGATTTCTAAGAAAAGGGAAGTAAGGGGGTTTCGTTAGTGCCAGTCTTGTAAACAACATGATGGTTTCAACTAAAGGAAATGATTTTGCTGATGCTATTAACTTCATTATATGCCTTACAAAAATTCAGCTTACATATGCAGTACTAAAGGTCATCTTACAAGCTTACAGAATTCAGTACTATAGGTCAGCTTACAGTTGCCACCTGCAGCCCTCTTGCTACCCCAGCCCCAGGCCTTCACCTACCTCTGTTGACAATCTTCAGTCCTTACCTGCTCTTCCCTTATCCCTTCTCTTCTAAGAATGTGTGGTGCCAAACCTCCTGGTGATTTACCAAAGGCCAGACAAGGACCTGGGTCAGAGCTAATAACATGTTCTTGCCTGCTATCAGACACAGTCTGGATAGAAAAATTAGAGGAGAAAACCCACAGGAAAGAAAGACGCTCAGACTGGAGGCCAGAGCACAGGCCAAAGAGATTCAAGGTCAGCCTCTAAACACCAGTGGGGAATTATTATTTACTATTGATATCTAAATAGTGTCCAGAGATCCCACTCAAGATCCAGGCTCCATTGGGCCAGAATCTGCACAAACATAGGGGAAGACACAGACCTTTCCCCACAGATCTTGTAGTTTATGACCCTTGAGACATTTAATGTGTCTCCAATGATGGCAGCACCCAGCTGTGGTGCCCTGAAATCTCAGTCAGATTCCATGGACTCGCTCTCACCAGTAAGAGCAGCTGGGCAGTAGGATAGCTGCTGTTGGGGAACCATCAGAGCAGGGAATCAAGACAGGTTACAGCAAGCAGAGGAGAGTTTGCAGTGAACATTCTTGGGAAGCTGCCCTGGAGGAGGGGGAAGTCAGCTTGCATGACCCTGCTGGTCTGCTTTTTCCTTGCTATCTATAATTGTGTGATTACCAGCAGATGGTCTTGCAAGAGGCAGCTGTTTCTCCCAGGGAGTCTGCCAGAATACAGTCTTCCCACTCGGAGACAAAGGCCGCCCTCTGTCTCTTCTCCTTGCAGTCTGAGGAGTGGTTGAGCCCAGCCACAATGCTGGGCTCTATCATCAGCCTTGCAAAACCCCCCCCTTCCCTCTTCGCCTCAGCCATTCAGTTCCCTCCTGGGCAATAGATGGATGGCGCCCAAAGAAAAAGCTATTCTCCTGGCCATTTGCTCCAAGTTCATGCCGGAAGTTCATTGCTAAGCCCAAAGCTGTCTTGCTGCAGCACAGAGAGGTGGGAAATCAAGCTGGATCCAGGCCCAAGACTCCAGCATGGCCTCCAATGCAATAGAAAATATCTCTTGCTTATAAAACTGATCCCCAACCAGTTGATCCACTGTCCCTCAAGAATGGTGGCTGGGTCACAGCTAGAGTGGATAAGACTTAATCAACAGTGCTGGCCCTTTCAGTTCAGAGGATCTGGGGAACTACAGACCAATCAGCCTCCCCTCAATCCCTGGAAAAATAATGGAGCAGGTTCTCAAAGAACCCATTCTGAAGCACTTGGAGGAAAACAGGGTGATCAGGAACAGTCAGCACAGACTCACCGAGGGCAAATCATGCCTAACCAACCTGATTGCCTTCTATGATGAGAGGACTGGCTTTGTGGTTGTGGGAATAGCCATCAGTGTGATATACCTTGACTTTTACAATGCTTTTAGTATGGTTTCCCACAGCATTCTTGTCAGCAAGTTAAGGAAGTATGGTTTGGATAAGTTGGATAGAAAGCTGGCTAGATATTGGGCTTGGTGGGTAAAGATCAATGGCTCAATGTCTACTGGGCAACCAGTAAAAAGTGGAGTGCCCCAGGGGTCAGTTCTAGGGCCAATTTTGTTCAACATTCTCATTAATGATCTGGACGATGGGATAGATTGCACGCTCGGTACATTCGTGGACAACACCAAGCTTGGGGGAATGGCAACACACTGCAGGTCAGGGATCGGATTTAGGGAGATCTAGACAAATTGGAGCATTGGGCCAAATGAAATTTCATCAGGTTCAACAAGAACAAGTTCAGTCCTGGACTTAGGATTGAAAAATCCCATGTACTGCTGCAGGCTGGGAATCGATCTTCTAATTAGCAGCTCTGCAGAAAAGGATCTGGGAGATATGGTGGATGGGAAGCTGGATATGAGTCAACACTGTGCCCTTGTTGCCAAAAGAGCCAACAGTGCATTGGGCTGCATCAGTAGGAGTGTTGCCAGCAGATCAAGGTGTGTGATCATTCCCTTCTATTCAGCACTGGTGAGGCCACATCTGGAATACCATGTCCAGTTTTGGGGTCCCCACTACAGAAGGGATGTGGAAAAATTAGAAAGAGTCCAGCAGAGGGCAATGAAAATGATTAGAGGTATGGGGCACATGACTTAGGAGGAGAGACTGAAGGAACTAGGCTTATTTAGTCTGCAGAAGAAAAGACTGAGGGGGATTTGTTAGCAACTTTCAACTACTTGAAGGGGTGCTCCAGAGAGGAGGGGACTAGGCTGTTCTCAGTGACAGCAGAGGACAGAACAAGGAGCAATGGTTTCAAGCTGCAACTGGGGCAGTCAAGGTTGGATATTAGGAAAAGCTTTGTCACTAGGAGGGTGGTGAAGCACTGGAATAGGTTTCCCAGGAAATGGTGGAATCATCATCTTTGGAAACTTTTAAGACCCAGTTGGATAAAAACCGTGGCTGGGATGATTTAGTGGGAATAGCCCTGCTTTTAGCAGGGGGTTGGACTAGATGACCTCATGAAGTCCTTTCCAGCCCTAATATTCTATGATTCTATGACCACAGAGACTCTTGCTTTAAGGTCCAAATTCCCAGGTTTAACCATGCCGCCAATCCAATGGTTTCAGGTTACACTTGCCAAGGCCAAAGCTTCTATTCACTGGGATGGGCCCAGTGCTGACTTGTAGGACGTCTTTCAATGAAGACCAAGGAGGGTGCTTTAGAATGAGGACAACTGGGCTGATTCTCCTAAATTAGACAAGGCAACCAACTCCCTGGGCTGTTCAATTAAATGTCCTGCCAGCTCATGCCAAGGAATTAGCTCTGGAGAAACACGAACTCTATCTTCTAGCCAAACAAACAAGGAGTCCTGTGGGACTTAAAGACTAACAAATGTATTTATTGCATGAGGATTTTGTAGGATTTTCTCCTACGAAAGCTCATGCAATAAATAAATTTGTTAGTCTTTAAATGCCACAGGACTCCTTGTTTGTTTTACTGAATTAGGTTAACACAGCTGCCATTTGGATCTTCTATCAAGCCAGACTCCAAATGGACCTCTTTGGTTCAAGTTCCAAAGGGGCAGCCGTATTAGTCTAGTAAAGCAAAAAAAGCAAGGAGTCTTGTGGCACTTAAAGACTAACAGATTTATTTATCGCGTGAGCTTTTGTGGGAGAATATCTCACTTCGTCAGATGCTTTGAAGAGGGAGAACAGACAGAAGTGGATGAAAATAAATGCAAGGGAGTGTAAGACATGGGATCAGGTTGTACTGCAACAGCAAATCAGAGCATTTGTAAGGATTCAAACTCTAGAAAACAGCACACAGAGGGAGGTTGAAGTCAAATTACCTGTTATAATGTGAAAAGAATCCATAGTCACGATTCAGCCCTGCTTTCACACAATTTAATTTGCATATTAGTTCGATTTCGGCTGTTTCTGAAGAAAATCAATGGGACATCAAGACTTCAAATAAATCTGTTAGTCTTTAGGTGCCACAAGACTCCTTGCTTTTTTTGGTCACTTCAGTTTCCCTCTTTTCTACAGCTTCTCCTCAGGCACACACATCCAGCCCCACTGCTGGCTTGTGGCTAGAAGCCACACCTTGCTGCAAATAGGCCCAGAGATCTGGAATAAGACATCCAGTTTAACCATCCAAATGATCCAGGCTCACATTACCCACCCAAACCACAGCAGGAAAACACCCACAGGCCAAAACTGATCTCAATAATCCTGGACCAGAAATCCAGGTAGTATGCAGCCCCAGTCAGGTGGATAACCTTTTAAAGTAGCTCTGTCATTTGTGGCTATGATCCCCACATAGGAAGCTGACAGCTATTGCACAGTGCAGGTGCTTTGGTTATCACCATCACCTCCATAATGGCACTGCATGTTTAATATGAGTCAAGGAATCCAGCGTCCTTTGTCACTGCTGCTTGTGGCATTGCTTCTTTGCAAGATGGCACTAATTTGGGAGGCATTGCAAACACAATGGAGGACAGAGAAATAGCCCCAGGGGAGCTGAAAAGATGAGACCAATGGGCAGGAAAGGAGATTTAGCTTGGGAAACATGCAGAATAATGTGTCTTGGGTGAAGGTCTCTGATTCTCCAAAATTCAGCGGGTGGGAACACATGGAAACAAACTTAGGGGTGACAATGAGCAGCAATTTAAATATGGGGTTTGCATGTGTTATAACAGCAAAAAAAATGCCAATGGTTCATTTAAATGAATAAGCAGAGATATCAGGTCACAGAGCAGGGAGGTCACTGTCCCTCTCTAAGGAGTCCTACAGCGAATATACCTAAAATAAATGATGTACAAAGCAGGGGTCAGGTGTGAGAATATGAGACCCAGAAATTGTGGTATATGTAATAGTGTCCATGCATGGGAGATGTTCTGATTCTGTCTTCGGTATATTGCACTTTTTAATGTACAGGAATTTCCTTGACTGTCTGCCATGGGGCACTACAGGGAGCTGAGTCCAGCAGGCTGTTACAGAATGAGTCACACACACATTAGTGCTCTCTTGCTGTTCAGGAATACTTTATATTAGTGCTTTCTTTTTTTGCTTCTTTCCTTAATCTCCAAAGAAAGGTGTCCCAGACTGATAATGCATGTTTTGTCTTTGTGCATAGAAAATAAACCTTTACTTACAACAAGGGTAAAACAGTAAGGAAGGAAGGAATAGTTTAGAGAGGCCCAGGGCTATAACTAGGAATAATGGAACATAAAACTGGAGCTTAAATAGTCCACTGATGGTCCATGGTACTTTGCATGTAAGAGCACAGGTATCAATGCTGGTACGTGTTGCAATTATGCTATTGTCCCTCTGCCAAGTGATAGCAGATTTGGAGCTCTTCAGCTCTTGTTATAGTTGGAAGAGAAATCAGTGGCATACAGTGTTGTTATTTTTCTTAGTGTATGTTTATTTATTGACATTATATCTATGTGTCCTTGAACAGAGATGGCCACAAATGCCATGGACAATCTCCTCTTTCAGAAAGCTGAACTCAAACACTGATACCCGGGCCCTAAGCGCTGAGGCTTGCTAGAGAGATTAAGGCAGAAAGCAAATTATCCTGCTGTTTGCAATAGCTCTTCCAAAAAAAATGACATCACAGAACTAACAATTTGTATGCTAAGCTCAAGAACTGGTAAGACCGTGAGTAACAGTGGCCCTGGTGAATCCTGCTCTAGTAATATTCTCCTGCTCTAAACCTGTCTTTCAATTCCATTTGGCTACAACCTTCTTCACCTCCTGTCTTAAGCAGTTGTATAGTAGTATGGTGCACTATTAAACAGCTGCCCTGATGCCACCCCAGTAGTAGCTGACTTTAATTAAGGATCCTTGTATACTGCATCAGTTTGCTTTGGGCGCCTCTGGAAGGACAAGGGGCTATATAAACATAAGATAATTAGAATGAAGTAATGGGATGAAATCGAGCTAAGGAAAATGTAGGCTGGCTGTCAGGAAAAAAGAATGAGCAGAGAGGCCTCTTCGCAAGTGGAATAGTCTCCTTGGGGAAGTGCTGGGACTCGAGTCCCATTGACTGAGTCATTCAGTGTTAATGTGGCCAGAGTCAGATAATATACTGCAGGGAACAATCCTGCACTGTCCAGGGTGTGTGTGCAAGGGGCTGGGTGAGTAGTGGTGTGGGTCTTTTCCATCTCTTTGATGCTGTGCTAATTTGGGTTGAGGGTGAGTGATGTTTGCCTGGGTCCTATATGAGCTCACATGCTCGCTGCTGCCTATAGCTTTCTTTCTGTTCCAGCCTACTCACTGGCAGGGTTGTGGGGAAAGGATCAGCTCTGACTTTCCACTGTAAACTCAGTTTTATGGGCAATGGGGGGCTGTAAATTCTCCTGGCTGCACCAGCGCCCTCGCGGGCTGTGATATGACACTCAGCACTCAGGGAGTAGCTGCACGTGTGAATGGGGTGGAGAAGGCAGTGAAGGGACCTTGCTGCTTGCAGGGCCCTGATCAGTTGGAATTTCAGCCTTATCTCACCACATTCTCTCCCTGGTCAGGTTCACACGGGCTCTGGATATTGCTGCTAACACAGATCTTTGTACTTTCTCTCCTATTTCCTTAATAGCCTCTTGTGAAAGACCTTATCAAAAGCCCCTTAAAAGGCTAACTGCAATGTATCCACAGCCTCCCTCTTGCCCACTCGTTCATTAACTCTTTCAGGGAGGCAGGTTTCCTCTTGCAACAGCCATAAATGCCCTACCATTTCATACTCAAGTGGCTTCCTACAGTGCCACAGTCTAAGAAAGTAAGGTGTGTAGCTTGTTTTCCTACTCACTGCACCTATAAAAGACCAAATGGAGGGGGCCTGCCTGTTTCCCTAGAGGCATAGTGCTGGTAAGTGGCTGCTGCCAATTTGGGGTCCAGTCACAGGGCTGGGGTGATGGCTGCCATGCTGAGGATGATTGCTGGAACCAGGGACCATTGAGTACTAAAGCTCCCAAGTTGGGGTTACATAATTTGAAATTAATGATGTTAGTCTGTTCCAAAAGGGTAGCCATGTTAGTCTAGTTTAGCAAAAGAACCAAGGATTTCTTGTTTCTTTTGGTGTTATACTGTACCACAGGCCCTAGAGCAGAGGCGGCTTTTGGGGTAGGCAAAACAGGCGACCGCTTAGGGCCCCTGAGCAGCAAGGGACCCCTTCGTCTAACCCAAAAGCGGTGTTGGCCTCCAACCCTGTAGAAACACATGGCAGGGGACTGGGGCCAGGAGCTGGGCCGGCAGCAGGGCCGGGGCTCTGTGGGGATGTGAAGCCCAGGGCCATCGGGCTGTGAGAGCCCTGGTGCTGGGGGAAGGAGAGCATGGGGCAGAGCGTGCTGTCCCGTAGACAGGGCTCCCGCCCCACCCGTGGGCTGGATGCTCCACCCCCAGGAGCAGGGTGGCCCAGCCCAGAGGCTGACGTCTGTGCTCCTGCCATCTTTTGCCTTTGGCATTGGGAGGTAAGTGCCACTGGCAGGCCACCGGGGCCATTTTTGGGGCCCCTGGCAGGGTGCCAGGACAGTGGGTTACAAGGGGAGCTAGATCGTTGGGACTGCAGGGGGGTTTTGGAGCCACTGGTGGGTGGAGGAGGATGGCCCCAGCGAGCCAGAGATGGGGGGGTGAGCGTCATGGCTGCAAAGGGGCACAGAGGGTGGGCTGGGGCCCAGCAGTGGGGAGCTGGGTCTGTGGGGGAGGGGCACAGAGGGGGGGTCGGGGCCAGTGGTGGGGGCCGAGGCTGCAGAAGGGGGACCTGGGACAACTGGTGGGGCTGGTGGTGTGGAGCTGGAGCTGTGGAAGATGGTTTTGGGAGCCTATAGGGAGCCCTGCAATGAGCCTTTGCCTAAGGCCGCCTCTGCTAGAGAAGCTCTGTTATTATCTGAGGCACCTTTTATACCTGAGGTGAACAACCAAGTACGAGGTGCAGCTTTAAGCCTTTCAGTTTCAAAGAACCCCAGATGAGTTGCCATCATACCCAAGTGCCTGTGCAGAGTACATCATCATCCAGTGCAAAAATCTACTGACCCCAGAGAGAGAAGAAGGTCCATTTCCACATGGTAAGCAGTGAGAAGAGACAAGAAGAGAAACTGATATGAGCAGTCATTTGGTGAGCCAAGCAACTTGAGTCTTCAGGGCCTTCCAAGTCTGTGGGGGATGGAGCAGAACCAGCCTGTTGGGAATTAAAGTGCACCAGCTTGCGATGTCCCTTTTTCCTTTTCCAGACCCCTTGGGTCTTTGCCAGACCTTGGAGGCTTAGCTTTGGATGACTCCCTCTGGGAGGCTTAGCTTTCTCCACCACCCTTTCTATGAAAAAACTATTAACTTCCCTGCAATCTATGCTGCTCCCGTCCTTCCCCTCCTGGGATATGATGTACTCCCCCTCCAGCTGGAATGACCCTACATTCAGAGATCAGCCAGGGGACTGCTGGACACAGGAAACTCATGTTCCTGTGTGAACCTGCCTGCCTCGGACAGCCACCTGAAAATGCCAAGATCAGGGAAGGCTGCAAAAAGAACAGATTCTTCCACTGAATGGATGACCTGAAGTTAAAATTTCTCCAGTCAGCCACAATCAATGCTTCTGATTCCACGCACCGGTTGTCAAGGAGCCACAACAGAACAAAAACAACCCCCTTTACTGCATTTCAGCCACTGGTTCCTAAACAGCCACTGGATCTAGTAAAGAGATAAATTACTTAAAACTCCATGCTCCTTACCAAAAGGGTTCTCCTGACCCCAAAAGGATTAGCCACATTACCAGACCACTATGAGGTCGGAGTTAACCAAAAATCACATGCTGCCAAGCCAATCCTTTAGTAACTAAATTAAAGGTTTATTATACAAGAAAAGAAACAAATTATGAGAGCATGGTAAGCAAATCACATACATATGCTGATTTAAAAATCCATGTAAATCAAGTCCTTGGTAGAATCTGGAGCTTGCAGATTTGTGCAGTTCCTGGATGGGTCTTAGTCCTTTGTTCACAGCTTCAGTTGTAGATGAACAGAACCAGAGTTGGCTGAACGCTGTGTAAACTAGAAGACAAAATGGAGGTGATACAATGGCCTTTTGTGGCCTCTGACCTTTTCCATGCTGTATGTGGAATTTTACAGAAACCAAAATGGAGTTCAGAGTCACATGAGCAAATCCCGGTGACTCATCAGGTCTCGCACTCTCTCTCTGGGACCATTGTATCCATGAGTTTCCTTAAAGGGCCATTAAGGAGACAATGGCAGCAACTCTCCTGTCTGGGGGAGGTCTCTCAGAAACACATCCCAAGTTGAAATAGAGATATATCAAATATAGCCATAACTTCCAATACAAATGTGACACATACACAGTATAGTCATCCTTAGCAAATTATAACCTTTCTATCATACCAAACATATTTCATGTGGATTATTGCAGTTATGCAATATTGATATTAAATAACAGCATAAATGGTCTCCTAGCTCCAGACAGCATAACATCCTGCACCACATGCAAGGATGGTTACAGTGGCTTTAAATTGCCTTTATGCTTCCTGTGCTCTGGGGCTCTTCAGGGGCTAGCACGGGCCTTGAAGTCACTTAGAACAGCCTCAGAACTGCTCTGACTTGCTGTCTGCTTCCCATGGCTTCCGATGGGTCTTGGATAGCAGTCAGAGAATGGTGTAACACAGTGTGCTTTTGCCACATACACTCTCACCCCTGATCCATACAACCCCCCTCCTTCAGCCTGACACCTCCACCCTTCCAGGGCAGGAGTCCCTGACACAGAGCTAGTCCCTTGGGAAACATTACCACATGATTATATCACCAGAGCAGTCTCTAAGGAACCTGAGTGGCATGGAGCTCCTGCTGGTCTCTCTTTACAGCTGTGTGCATTTCTCCCTTACACTGAGCTTAGCTGACTTGGCTCTCCCAGGGGACACAGTGGGGAGAAATCATTCTCTAGTCTGCCGGTTTCCTGAAACCACCAAATTAGATCTCACGCTGTGCGGGAAGGAGCTGTTTCACTGTGACCGACCCCATCAGGAGGCTGATAGGAAATGTTCATTATTGATCCCTCTTGCCCACCCCAGGATGGACCCTATAACACTCCTGGCTTTGTTTCTCAAAGGCTGCCCTCATCCAGCGGATGTGAAGTAATCGGCCAGCTCCCCTCCCTGATGCCCCCCTTCCATGATCCACTCACACAGCCTGTGTTTGTGGCCAGGCAGCCTTCACAATGGATGCTTCTCTCCCTCTGCTCTGAGGCCTGGCTTTAAGATGAGCCCCTGACACTACAGGGCCAGCCCCTTCCATAGACTGGAACGAAAGAAGTGGCAAAAGCACCAGCTGCAGATCTGCCCACAGCCCCTGACAGTCCCTTGCCTTGCTCATGCTCAAGATGGGAGCCGGGGTCTGGGAGGGGATAATGGGAAGACTGGGGGCGGGGGGGGCACACAGTCAGGTGGCAAGAGAAAGGAAGGGAGAGAAAGACGAGGAAAATAAAACAAAGAACTATAGTCATCTTTGATTGGAGAGGGGTTGGGTGGGAGCAGAGGGAGATGGAGAGACCTTCCCAGCATCACTCATGTTCCTTCTGTAACTGAGCTCTACAGATCATTGCTTTAATGGATTCCAGGGCAGCACCTCCATTCATTTAGCCCATTACTGCTCAGAGAGGGGGAGGCATGCTGGAGGCATAGAGTGGTGGGGGACCCATGGGGAGGATCTTAGAGAAATATGCTGAAGAGCACTGAACCTTCTTGTTAATGTCCGTTCCCTGTAGCACACACTGGGCTGGTCAGAAATGCTGTTGCTGTGCCTTCAATCAAACCAGACAAGACTCTGGACATGGATTTGAGGAGTTCCTCTTGCCGAACAGGAGGGGCTGAGGGTGAGGGCACCCTTCCAGGGGGCCTAATGGGTGCTAGTGCCCTGCATAGAGTAGACAAGAAATTATGAGTTTGAAATTAACTGTTACCACTCAAGAAAGATCTTGGTGTCATCATGGAGAGTCTCTGAAAACATCTGCTCAAAGCGCAGCAGAAGGCAAAAACGCTAAGAGAATGTTAGGATCCATCAGGACAGAGATAGCTCATAGGGCAGAAAATATTATGATGCCACTATATAAAGCTATGATATGCCTATACCTCAAATAATGCATGCAGTTCTGGTCACCCTATTTCAGAAAAAAAGATCCATTAGAAATGGAAAAAGTACAGATGGGTGACTGAAAATGTAAGGGGTATGGAGCAGCTTCCACAGGAGGAAAGATTAAAAAGGCGGGGTCTACTCAGTTTGGAAAAGGAATGAGTAAGAGAGTATATAGTAGAGGTCTAGAAAATCCAAAACAGCATGAGTGGCAAAAGTGAATAAGAAAGTGTTATTTACTCTTCTCATAACACAAAAGCCAAAGGTCTCCTAACAAAATAAATAGGCAGCAGGTTTAAAACAAACATGTGTAACCCTTCTGCCAGGGCAGGCTGACAGAACAAGTGCCAGGTTCTATACCTAGGGGTCTCCCAATAATGTAACACCACCAACCGGCTTGAGCCCCCTCCCAGATTTCTAGGAAATCCTTCACTGTTTCCTGGACACCCGAAAGGGGTACTCTCCAAACATGAGTCTGAGTGTAGTAAACAGAACTTTTAATAGTAGTAAAACAGAGTGTAAAAGGCCAAATAACAGAAATCAGTGCTGATCTAGCAAACCAATACAAAGCAAAGTTCCCAACAACCCACACCACCTAACAGGACATTCAAGACTTAATGGCAAAACTGGCACTGATCTGGGGGAATCAGTGCTCACTAGGCTCCCAACCAACCCTAGGGTACATAGGGAGTGTCTCTCATGCCAGCTGTCTGCTGGCATAAACTGCTATCACTCTCTCCACCCAATAGTGCCATCCCTTGGCTCTGCCCGCTATCCACCAGGTCCACCCACCAGTCACTCATGCTGCCCAGTTCACCACTGGTCACTCTCACCATCTGGCAGCTCCACCCACTGGTTGCTCATACCACCCAGCTTGCCACTGCCTGCTTTCCCCATCTGTTAGCTCCACCCACTGCCCACCAGTTGCTCACACTGCTGGTTCCACCCACTGGCTGCTCACACCACCCAGCTCACCACTGACTGCTCTCACTGCCTACTACCCCTCTTTAGTGACTCCAGCTCTGAGAAAGTTTTCCTGTCTCCTTAGTGATCCCTGTTCTTAAACCTTAAGCAACTACTTTCTTTAACAGGACAAAGGAGACCTCAAAGAAGCACAACCAAATCTATCATTTGAGAGAGCAGCTAGATAGGTACAGGGGTGGGCAGGCAGACATGCACACACGCACCCCCTTTGAGGCTGAAACATGTAGTAGCTTCTCTTACAAATCTTTTTTAACTAAGGGTGGCTTTTACCCTTTAACTAACCCAGACAGATTTGAACAGAGAGTAGCAATTCACAAAAAGACAGTATTTCATATTTCCCCTCAGTAGAATTACAGATATTGACAGATTTGTGATCAAATAAACTCAAATACCATCACCCATATTGCTCTGCACCCATAGTTTGAATATGCTCTTTGTATCCATGCTAATATAGGACCCATGCAGATTACTTGCTCCGCCCTGTCAGTTCAGAAGCTGTTAGGCACAGCTTCTAAGCCTGCCTTACACTTATTTTTTCTGCATTTTAATTTTTTCTCTCCTTTGTAGGCCCTAGGCACTGTGCCTAATGGAAAATCTAGCACTGAGACCCAGTATCAACCCCTGAGGCACTCCAGTCTTTGCAGCTACCAACTAGACACTGAGCCATTGATCCCTACCTGCTGAGCTCAATAATCTAGCCAACTTTCTATCCACTTTATAGTCCATTCATCCACACCATAGTTACTTAACTTGCTGACAAGAATGCTGTGGGCAAAACATATAAAAAACTTTGCTAAAGTTGAGGATATCACATCAGTGGTTATTCCCAGATCCATATATCCCACTGTCTCATCATAGAAGGCAATCAGATTGGGTCAGGCATGATTTGCCCATGGTGAATCCATGCTGACGGTTCTTGATCATTCTAATTAAAGTGTAAGGCAGGTTTAGGAGCTGAGCTTAACAGCTTTCTGAGGGGGGCATCTAATCTGCATGGGTTTTGTGCCTCAGGGGTCGGTACTGGGCCTCAGTGCTAGATTTCCCATTAGGCACAGTGCCTAGGGCCTACAAAGGAGAGAAAAAATTAAAATGCAGAAAAAATAAGTGTAAGGCAGGCTTAGAAGCTGTGCCTAACAGCTTCTGAACTGACAGGGGGAGCAAGTAATCTGCATGGGTCCTATATTAGCATGGATACAAAGAGCACAATTAGCTGATTAGCACACTGGATGCACTGAGGCAAAGTTTCTCACAAATCTATCAATATCTGTAATTCTATTAAAGGGAAATATGAAATACTGTCTTTGGGTAAACTGCTACTCTCTGTTTGTTTCAAATCTGTCTGGGTTAGTTAAAGGATAAAGGACACCCTTACTTAGAAAAAGATTTGTAAGAAAGGCTTCTGCATATTGTAGGCTGAAATACTAAGAAAAACAGAAAGAGGGGAGGGGAGGGTTGAAACAATGTCTGGTGTATTAAATACCTCTTCCTTAACAAATGATCTGTACTTTAAACCTGGATATCTGATCACTCTTGTTTTAAATGCACTGTGATCATTTATACCTGTTTTAAATATTTGCTTAATAAAAACTTTAAATCTGTTCCTCTTGTGTTTTCTGTTTGTGGTAGGATTAGCTGAATTAATGAGTTACTAAAGGCTAAGAGAGCTGATAATCACTGAGCTATGGAGAGTTTTTTTTTTTTCCTGAGCTGAAAAAAAGCAACAGGATGAAGCTGGTGAAAGCAGCTACTAGTGAGCTGGGTGACATGCTGGACTGGATGGTAGTGCTGGCACCCAGAGGGTAGATACAAGGGACCAGAGGGCAGAGCTGGAGGACAGTGGGCAGAGTTGAGGAAGTGGTTCTAGAGGATGGAGTGAGTGAGTGGTAGATGGTATCAGTAGACAGCTGGTATAAAAGACACTCCCTATGTACCTTAGGGTTAGTTAGGAGCCTAGTTAGCACTGATTCTCCAGATCAGTGCCAGTTTTACCATTAAGTTTGTATGTTCTGTTATGTGGTGTGGGTTATTGGGAACTTTGTTCTATACTAAGTTTCCTAGATAAGTGCTGATCTCTGTTATTTGGCCTTTTGCATTTTTGTTTTACTGCTATTAAAAGCTCCATTTACTACACTCAGACTTGTGCTTGCAAGTGGGGAAAGCCTTACCCTTTGGCTTGCCCAGAGAACAGTGCAGGATTCCCAGAGATCTGGGTGGGGGCTCGAGCCAGTCGTTGGTGTTGCATCATTGGGAAACCGCTAGATATAGAACCCGTCCCTTGTTCTGCCAGCCTGCCCTGGCAGAAGGGTTACATAAGGAAAATCATGTGGTTTAGCATTAGAATATTTTTAAGTGCATCATTTCAATCGATGTAATTCAATTAATGTTTATCCCTCTTTTTGCATATTTCAGAGTGAAAGTGCCTAGGGCCTATGAATACCAAAATCCAGCCCTGCTGAGCCAGTTCTGTTCAACATCTTCATTAATGATCTGGATGATGGAATAGATTGCACACTCAGTAAATTTGTGGATGACAACAAGCTGGGGGGAATGGTGAACAAGCTGGAGGGCAAGGACAGGATTCAGGGAGACCTAGACAAATTGGAACTTTGGGCTAAATGAAATCTCATGAGGTTCAAGTAGGACAAGTGCAAAAGTCCTGCATTTTGGATGGAAAAACCCTATGTACTGCTACAGGCTGGGGACCCATCAGCTAAGTAGCAGCACTGTAGAAAAGTACCTGGGATTTATGGTGGATGGGATGCTGGATATGAGTCAACAATGTGCTCTTATTGCCAAAAAGGCCAACAGCATATTGGGCTGCATCAGTAGGAGTGTTGCCAGCAGATTGAGGGATGTGATTATTCCCCTCTATTTGGCTCTGCTGAGGCCACATCTGGAATACTGTGTCCAGTTTTGGACTCCCCACTACAGAAAGGATGTGGACAAATTAGAAAAGTCCAGCAGAGGGCAACGAAAAAGATAAGGGGGATGGGAGGGCACATGACTTATGAGGAGAGACTGAAGGAACTTGGCTTATGTAGTCTGCAGATGAAAAGACTGAGGCGGATTTGATAGCAACCTTCAACTACTTGAAGGGGTGCTCCAAAGAGCAGGGAGCTAGGCTGTTCTCTGTAGTAACAGAGGACAAAACAAGGAACAATAGTTTCAAGCTACAGCTGGGGAAGTCAAGGTTGGATATTTAGAAAAATCTTTCTCACTAGGAGGGTGCTAAAGCATGTGAATGGGTTATCTAGGGAAGTGGTGGAATCCCTATCTTTGGAAACATCTGAAGCCCAGTTAGACAAAACCCTGGCTGGGCTGATTTAGTGGGAGTGGTCCTGCTTTTAGCAGGGAGTTGGACTAGATGACCTCATGACGTACCTTCCAACCCTATGATTCTGTGATTCTAAAGAAGTACTTCTTCACACAACACACAGCCAGCCTGTGGAACTTGTTGCCAGGGGATGGTCTGAAGGCCACAAAGTGGGATTTTCTCCCACGGAGCTCATGCAATAAATAAATTTGTTAGTCTTTTAGTGCCACAGGACTCTTTGTTTGTTTTGCTGAGCTAGACTAACATGGCTGCCCCTTTGGGACTTGCAACAATAACTGGACTTGTTTAAAAAGAATTAGATAAATTTCTGAAGGATAGGTCCGTTGATGACTGTTAGCCAAGATGGCAAGGTATGTCACCCTATGCTCTATATTTCCCTAAACCTCTGCCTGCCAGAAACCAGGACTGGATGACAGCAGATGAATTACTCTGCAATTACCCTGCTCTGTTCTTTCCTCTGAAGTAGCTGGTACTGGCTGCTGTCCAAAGACAAGATATGAGGCTAGATGGACCATTGGTCTGACTTAGTTCAGCCTCATATTCTTAAGCTTGTTATTAATGTTATTCCATCTGGATGCCATCCTGATTAGCACTGAGCAAATCATGGATGTCTGGGCTCTGGAAAGGCTGAAAAATCAGAAGAAGAATAGTTTCCGGTCAAATGCAAGCTAATAATAATAATAAAAAAAAAAGCCTTAGAGAATAAAAAAGCTGGCATTTCAGTTTTGACCAGTTGCAGACACTTCTGATTAGTTTTTAAAGAAGATGAAAGGACTTTCAGAAACAACGACCTGTGCTGAATTGAAAAATTGAACCATGTCTGGTTTTTTTTTCCATAATTTTATTTTATTTTATGTGTTATTTTTTCCTCCACTCAAAACACTTTGGCCAAATGGTCACAAAATGTTTTGGTGTTACCAAACCTGTATTAGCCAGCCACAGGAAAATACTTTGGGTTTCAAGTTTTCAAACCACTCTAGTCCTGATCCCACTAGCTCAGTGGGAGTCTGGCCCCCTGCCATCACAGATGGGCGGTAGCAGCCATATGTCTCTTGCCTTGCTAGAACACCCAGGTGTGCTGTGACGTATTTAACCATCAGCATCTTAGTGTTTCTTCCAGCTCCTAGGTGTGTGCACAAATAGTGTTCTCACTTGCCCTGACCCATAGCTATAGCACTGTAGGGCCTTGCCCGTAGAACACAGTAATTGTTGCATCATAACAGTGTATGGAGGGGGACAGGTAAGTGGGGGGGTCTAGAACTGGAGGGGGGCAGTGATCAGGACCACCGAAAACCAGTCTTATTCATTCCTTACTTTACAACCTACCCAGACCCTGTGTGACAAGCAGCCCTGAAATAGGAATCGAACCAGGTCTCTGTTCTAGAGTGGGTTTCCAGCGTGGCCAACTTCAGTTCACTGCTGTATGATTAACCCCAGCGGTACCTGCTGGGATTCCCTCCACCTTGCACCACACACATCAGCAGGCTGTACTCCTGGTATGCAGCTCAGGCCATAAAGGGTTAATTACATTTGCCGCTGACCACTGCAGGAGACAAGAGTGACTGAAGAGGCCATCATTAACTGAACTGACGGTATTTCAGTTGCCATTTGTTCCACTGGCTAAGTTATAGCCCCAGTAATGGGGCAGGACTTTGCAGCTGTGGAGTGAGTCTGGCTGGCCTTCAGGGCAGCAGAAAAGTGGATTTAACTGGCTAAAGGTAGACTGAGTGCGGATAGGTGCTTCCACTCAGCTCCCTCCGCCAGCCCTCTACCCATGCCCCTTTGCCCTATCCTACAGCATGGCCTGCTATGCCATTCCTGGGTGTCTCTCATGCAGCCAACCAGTTATGCGGGAGGGTTGTTCAAACACAATCTCAGGGCAAGAACAGGGTTGGCTCTCACACACGCATATCCCAATTGCCACAGGCTGAGCACTGCCTGGCACCCTCACCTTCACAGCCATTTTCCACAGAGAGGCATTTGCTCGTTGTAGCCTGGCAGCTGAGAGACAGGGTAGGGCAGGCGCACCCCACTCCCTTGGGGGGCTAAGGGCTGGCCACAGCCCTAGACCACCAGACAGACAGGCCAGCAAGTGCCTCAAGTGAGCACCCACCACATCTTTTTTCCTCAGGGCAGGTGACACTCAGCTGTGCCAACCAAGCAAGAGACTCTCTCATCTGTGGGGAATCATGAGAGACCCAACAACTTAACTGAGCTTCCTGCCATGGATGGAAGGGTCATCATGGGCTTCCCTCTGACTGATGGCACTTTGGATAGGGTGAGTAAAGGAGCACTCAGGTTCCTCTCTGAAGGGCTGGGGCAGTGTTCTAGCTTTTGGCTAGTTACTGGGTTTAGCAGCTGCCCTCATGCCTGCTTAATCAGCCATAAGTGGTGGTGAGCAGAGGGGGGCCTGAGATCAAGGGAGGGTCTCAATGCAGCACAACGCAGCTAGGCCCTCTCCACTAGCTGCCCTGAGTAATGCAGCAGCTTCCTCTCAGGGCCTGACCCATCTCTGGGGTGATCCACTGGGTTCTGGGGGCCTCACACTCCGTAGTGACCCACCACTGGTATGTACCTGCATCACTGAGCAAGTGCCTCAGTTTCCCTATCTTTTAAAGGGCACTGGTGCTCACTCCCTACCTCACCAGGAATCACTGAAGTCTGTGGCATGCAAGCTGTCCCCAGAGGGGAGGTGCTATCAGTGTGGAATATCATTGCTCTTGTGCGCTACCCCTTGCTCCTGATAGCCAGGGCATCTGTGTTTCAATAGCCCCCTCTCTGCCTTGAAACCAGGCTTCACTCCTTGCTGTAGAGTGCCACCCTTCTGCCCTGTGGCCATGGTTCTGATGCCATGGGCACTAGGCTGGCAACATCCCTGGGGCTGCTGCTGACCTAACAGACCAGGTAACCATCAAAGACCCTCCCGCTGTCTCGTGCAGTGGAGTGAGGGGGACCCAGGAATGGCTGGGGGGGGGGGGCAGTTGGCTGAGGGAGGGGATCCTGCACCCTACTGACATGGCTCTAACAGGCAAGACCTCAGCCTGGGGACCTGCCAAGCTCTTGTCCCAGTCTGCCTCTGCTTCACTCTCCCATCACATCCCCACCTCACAGGAGATGAGTGTTTTCACTCCGTCCTGTTTGCACAGCACTAGGCTGATGTTGTGTGAGTGTGGATTCGCTCTGTGCTTGTCTCTGGAGGTGGCTCTTTGCCCGTGGCCTGCAGCTGCCAGTTCCCTCGCCCAGGGCAGGGTCCTGGTCTCAGAGGAGCCATCACTCACAGCTTTACATCACCCCACTGACAGCCAGGAAAACCCACTGGAATGGCTGAGCAAAGGAGGGGCCAGGCACACTGCGCTGGGTGCCTCCCACATTCAGCCCTGCTCTGGGACACCCAGCCAGCCTCCCCACCCTCATCAACAGAGGCTGGCTTACCACAGCCCTCACCTCCCCTGCCTGTGGTGATTGATGGAGTGTGAGGCGGTGTTTGATCCATCCCAGCCTCATTAGCCAAGGGGGGTGGGGAGCTCACAGGGTCTGCCACTCCCAGCTCAGCTCAACTATGGTTTGCTAAAGAGCTGAATGGTTGGGTGGGGGCACGGGGGCAGCAGGTCAGGCTGCTGCCAAGGTCCGGGAAGAGTGGTGTGGTTGGCTCCTGGCTAGGGCTACCAGATACCAAAGCCTGAAAAGGAGGACGGGGAAGTACAAAAAGGACATTGGAGGACACATGGAGAAAATGCAGTATTAATGTAAGATTCTTCTGTTTTCAGGGGGCCCTGGCATGCTTTCCCCTAAAAATAAGGTATTCCATGGCATTCCAGCATACTTCAACCCCCATAAGTAAAAAGCCAGACAAAATCACGTATTTTAAAATGCCTGCCAGACAGAGGACATGAAGGTAAAAAGGAGGACATGTCCTCCTTTTGCCTGACATCTGGCTATCCTAGTCCTGGCCCCCCCCTCTGTGTTTGTGCCTGTGACAGGGCAGCTAGGCTGGGGTGCCGGGGGAGAACTGGGCTCCAAACTTCAGAGATGGCTTTTGGGGTAGGTGAAGCAGGAGGCTGTCTAGGACCCCAAGCAGTAAAGGGCCCCATAGCATCTTCTGCTTTATCTAACTTAAAAACTGAGGTGGCCGACTCCAGGGGTTGTGGTGCATGTGCTTTTGTGCTGCCAGTGGGGGGGAAGCGGGAGAGTGGGGCCCAGCTTCTGGGCTGGGGCTCCCCACCCCCAGGATGGGGAACAGATGGCCCAGGGGTGGCATGGTCAAGACCAGAGGCCAGGCTCCACTCTCTCACCCCTCCCCTGTGCGAGCTATTCCACTGTGGGGCACGGGAAGGGCCAGCTGAGAGAAACTGGGGCTTGCAGAACAGGCAAGCAGCAGGGTGGGTGGGCAAGCAGGGAAGACACTGGGGGGGGTCACAGAATAGGTGGGGAGGACAACACCTGCCAGGGTGAGGGTTGCACAGCAGGCAGGAGTGTGGATGGGTGGGGAAGACGCCAGCTGGGGGGGAATTGCAGAATGGCTGGGGGGAGGCTGGGGTCAGGGGGCCCCACAATGGGCCTTCACCTAGGGCCCCAGATAGCCTAATGCCATCTCTGCCAAACTCACACAGCAACATGCTTCAGTGTAACACAAAGTTTGCCTTTACTGGCAGAGCCAGGCCCCAGCAAGCCACAGAGCTTGGGCCAAATCCTTCTCTTTGTTACATCTGCAAAACTCCTGGGCCAAAACGCTCTTGTTCCTGGTATTACTCCAGCCATTCTAGCTGGGTCACTCCAGGGACTGGTCAGGCCCCTGGACCCTAGTGAGTCACTCCAGGGATGGATTAGGCCTCCACGGACCCCAGTGGTATATCCTTGATCTCCAAACATCCATGCTCCAAGCACTGGCCTACCCTACACGATAGGTGATAAAATGCTGTATTACCAGGAAGTATACTGGATTAGAACTGTGGCCCTTTATGCTCACCAAATTTCCAAAGTCATCCTATGTGTTTTTATTGCTGCTTCTGCTTTGAGACAGCACAGCGGCCCTTAAACCACTGAGGCTACCCCTAGGAGTTTGTTTGGGACTCTGCAATGCCCTGCACTTGTCTTGTTTTACCAGGGAATTTCCTAAGAAGTGATAGAAAGGCCTCAGAGCACTGGCGTTGTGACTGCAGGGCATTAGCCAAACAGAGACAGCCAGGTTCAGGGATTGGAGCAAAGCCTATGCCTACAAAGGAGTGTGTGGCTCACTGAGCTGCAGACCTTCATGCTGAGAGCAGGGATCAAACCCAGAGCCGCTTGCTTGACAAGCCCCTGCCATTTGTACTAAAGGAGAATCTCCATCAGTCAACAAGCAAGATGCTGCTTTAGTTGTTGCTGGCACAAAGCTCAAGGCACCAGGCCTGGAAGCCATGCAAAGTACAGCTAGGACCTTGCCCTTTAGGGAATAACAGAGCTGCTGTGTGGATGCGAGAGGAAAATTTTTCTATTTAATGGGGGTGGGTGAAATCACTGTGAGAAATCATACCATTGTAAATAGCATGTGCTGGGTATGTGCCAAATGTCCTGCTTCCACCCACAAAGAGCAGCTACACACCTTCAGTATAAGAAGGCTTTTAGTTTAGAACCAGGAAAAGACAATACAAGGAAAGAACAAATGCAAAGTCTCTTTGAGCGTGAGCAAGCACGATGTGTGTGCCTTGGCTGGCCCATCATGTGCTGCAGCCACTCAGAGAACAACACGGCTGCCCTCCTCTACTTGCCGTGCTGGAGTACAGGGGAGTGCTTGGACATGTCAAGGCATGGATCACAGAAAACCACAGGCAGCCCATAGGAATGGCTGTGGGTCGCTCAGACACAAGCCATGCATGGATACAAAGAGGCGCTGAGCACTGGGTGTCTGATGCAACCCGTGAACGGTTTGGCCTTTTACTCAAGTCTGGTTGGAATGTTTGCCAAGGCCTTGGGGCAATGCCGCAGGCGATGTTGTCAGCCACTTGGCTTGGGTTAGGCGGATGATGTGAAAGGGGTAAAATGAAAGGCAGGAGACAAACTGGATGAGCCTAGCAAACAGGGTGGGAGTGAGGGTAGGAGCTGGTATAGTGGGCTGGGTTTCTGACCCAGAAGGATCTGGCGTGTACAGCAAGCTGGGCTTCATCCTGGCATTTCCAGTTGTCGCATATCAGGAGCAGGAGAGCCAGCACACTCCACAGCCGCGGAAGCATCCCAATAGGAAGACATTGTTTACACAGCAGCTGACAAGGCACCCAGCTACAGGCAGCTAGCTCCTCAAGAGGCTGCCTCCCAGCATCACCTCTGACCTTCCGCCATCGATCTCCAGAGGGCAGGAAACTGGTGACATCTCCAGGAGGGAGCGGGTGAAATAGCCCCTTATTCCTGTTGCCGCCTCAGGCCTCTGGAGCAGGGTTAACTAGCTGCTTCACTTGTCAGGGCCCTACAGCACCGGAAAAGGCTGAGTTTTATTCCAGGTCTTCCCCAAAGCTTTTGCACTGAGTAACTGACCTTTGTAGCCCTTCCATCATGACCTCCTCGACTCTGCTCATGTTGCTGAAGAAAGCCCCTGGCCCCCTTGGCCCCATCCTACACTGTTTGCTTCCGATTTAACCCCCCCCCCAACCTGTAAAGCTCAGCTTCGGTCCCTCTCTCCACTCGTCTCTCTGTACTTGGCCCTCTTTCCTAACACCCCCCTTCTGACCTCTCCTATGGAGTCAGCCACACCTTTCATCCAGCAACCATCCCGCCAGAACAGGACTCCACCTGTATGCCCAGTCTCCTCTTGGACCTAACAGACACGCAGCAAACCACTTGGGTGCAAACCGTTGGCTTTCCACTGCACTCTGGCTTTGCCTGACCTGCAGCAAGTTGGTGCTGGAGCTCTTCATAAGAGTATATGTGTGTGTGTGTGGGGGGGGGGGGTCTATGCTCCATGCCTGCTGTAAAGTACCCCACATGATGGGGGTACCAACTCCAAGACCAAGGTGTTTTCAGGTGCTGGGGCACCTTACAGGGTCTTGCTTTTCAGAAAATGCTGCATCCCCACCCTCTGGTAACCAGGCACCTCTAAGGTATCTCCAGTCCTCCCAACCTCCAACTGGGAGCCCCTGGTAGGATCACTAATCAGTATTGAAAATCTTGGCCTAAATAAATAGCATATTATAAAATAAAATATTCACATTAGGTAGCTAGATTAATAGACTGGTCCTTTCATGGATGGCCCATGCACCATCATTTCCTTTGTCAAAAGCTGGTTAACACCTTATTGCCCCCAGCTCTGTTCCTGCCTTTCTTCCCATTTCATTTCCTTCTTTTTGCTCTGTTCTCCTTCCATCATTCCCTCCCTCCCTGTTCTTTCTTTGTCTCAGCCTTTCTCATCTTTCTGTTTCATTGCCTTCCTACAGAGACAGCACTTTTTAGTGAGCTTTCATGAGAGAAAAATTCCACTTTGTCAGACACTTTGAAAGCTCATGCAAAAAATAAATTTTTTAGTCTTTAAGTGCCACAGGACTCCTTGGCTATGTCAACACATACATCATTATTTCAAAATAACCCATTTCGAAATGTTATTTCGAAATAAAGTCCTTATTTCAAAATAAGTTAATTCGAATTAAGGGAAAGCCTGCTTTCAAAATAGCCCTCGTTTCGAAATGGTTATTTTGAAACAAGGCCGTTCGGACATGTCATTTCGAAACAATGGTGTTGTTTCGAAACAACATGTCCAAACGCTGTTGTTTTGAAACAACCATTTTGAAACAACGGCTATTTCGATTAGATGTGAGGTTTAATGGTTTCGAAATAACAGTGCGTTGTGTGGACATGCCACTTCTTATTTCGAAACAACCTCTGTTGTTTTGACATAAGAAGCCTGTGTGGACATACCCCTTGTTTGTTTTACTGAACTAGACTTACACGGCTGCACGTCTGGATCGTCACTTTTTAGCAGTTAGAGTAGGGTGCTGGGAAGTCCTGGGTTCTAGTCTCTGAGCTGCTTGGCAGACTTCATTAAGTCACTGCCCTGTTCTGTGCCTCAGTGTCCCTGACTGTGAAATGGGGATGATAATACTTAACTGGTGAATGCTGTGCGGCCTCTCCATTTTAAGAAGCCCATCAGCTGGATACCTAAGCCCTACAGTTTGGCGACACTAAGCAGCACCCACCCTAGATATTTGGGGAAGTTGTGACCAGAGCTTTTTACTGAAGCTCCCATGCTGGTATAGTGGTCCCCTTGCATCTCTCAACTATGTTACCCCCATCTCCCTTCCTCCTGCACTTTGTCTCTTTCTATCCCTCTCCTTTCTCCCCATCCTTCGCTCTGTCCCTCCTTTCCTGCTAGGAGATTGGGGCTACTAGAGCTCCGATCCGGCAAGCATCGCCTCTTGGGTGCAGGGCACGCTGCCTCTAAGGGAATCAGGCCCATTGTCTGGGAGAACATGTCTCTTTAATTTCCTTGGCTCTTCTCCAGGGAGCAGGAACATCATCCAAGGGAGCCTGGCGGCTGCTGGAAGCCAGCCGGGGAGTGAGGCGCCGACAGAGTCCTGCAGTAAATTAAACCAGACCCTTTGCGCTGGCCTGAGCACCACTAATTACTTTAAAAGGGAAGGACAGTCTTTTGCTCTCCCCACCCCCCGCCCCAGCCATCTCCTCCAGCTTTAATGGAAGCTCTGTTGAGAGCAGAGAAAGGCCTTCTGTATGCACTGGGCGGGAACCCTCTTTTCTGAGCCCTGCACATCAAAGGTCCCCCAAAAGATGCCATTACGTCCTCATTCCAAAGGCCCCATTGTCCTTCCTTCCTTCAGGACCTGGGCCCTCTTAAAGGGAAAGTGGAGCCTTTCACAGTACTCTCTGCCTCTGGCTTCGGCTCCTCACTCAGACTGCAAGACCCAGGGGAAGTTGGGTTGATAGGGGAGGAATGAGGGACCAAGAATGGGCTTGTCTCCAGCAGCATCCCTGTGGTTTAGGGGAATGGCACTGAATCCATCCCCTGGAAAGGCTGGGAAAGCACTGCTGGGAGACAGACTCTGGCAAGCCAGCCTCAGCTGCCATGGTTTTGCTCCACCCCAATGTCACGACAGGACAAGCCAGGTGGAAAATTCACTTAGGCCCAGCTCCCTAAGAAAGACAGCCACTTTACTTCCATTGGCTGGCCTTTGAGGATCTTAGATATCACACTGTTGGAGGTGACAGACAGACAGTGAGGAGGCCACTCTTACAGCTGCAGACAGGTGCGTGCATCTCTTATGGGCACCTTACCATGATATCTACATGTTGGTCTCTGTTCGTTTGTGTCTGTTGTCCTAGCCATTATGAAGTGCCGGCAACAGTAGTCTGAGATACCTGGTAGGTACAGCCCTGCATCCCAGCCTCACAAGGCCTCCCATGCCAGAATGCTCACAAGGGGGGGGAATGACAATGGTGGGGTAGGTGGTGTGCTGTCATATTGTTATCTTGTATTCCCCTGACTGCCTGTATCCAACTTTTGGCTCATATTTAGCTTGTAAGCTCCCCAGAACAGGGTCTGTCAGTTTGTTCATACAGCACCTGGTCCCTAAGGCTATCAGCCCATGATTAAGATGTCCAAGCACTACAATAATACAAAACAAAATGCTGGGTCCAATCTCAGAGACTGAACCCAAATGGCTGAGTTGGGAGGTACAGAAAGGCACTTGCACTCAAAACTACCCATATATTGTATAGCATGGAGCAGCAGATAGCCCTGAAAAATAAGAACAACTTGCCCATGGAACAGGGAACAGTGGGTTTCCACTGGTGTCACTGTACATAAGCCACCAAAAGAACAGAACCATGGACTTTGGTGTTCCCATGTGCACCAACTATATTCCCTAAGGGCTGTCTCAGCAGCCATTGGGCTCAGCTGGAATGCTGGGATGGACAGTTTCAGGGCACACTCCTCTTTCGATTAATCCTAACTCCTGGGTTAGGAACTGGGGGGAGGGGCAGTGTCAAATCAAATCAAATCAAATCATAGGGCTGGAAGGGACCTCATGAGATCATCGAGTCCAACCCCCTGGGAATTGAACCCAGGACCTTCTGCATGTTAAGCAGAGGTGCTAGCCACTCCAGGAGATCCACTCTTAATAATCTCATGTTTGCAACTCCAGAATTGTCAGCAGCACCCTGCAGTGTTCCAGAAGTGTGCTAGGTCACAGGGAACTGCCATAGAGAAGGAGGTGGTTGAAATAATGTCTTTTATTGAGCCCACCCCGTACCTGGGTTTGAAAATCCACATGCCCCTCTGTCCAGTCTTGACACGCAGCACTGGTCTTCTAGGAAAAGACGCTGCCTGAACCAGTCACGTCCCTTGCTTTCTGATGAGGACAAGTCCTTGTTCACGGTAACAAGAGTTTTGAGAGGCATGAGGTCAATATAACTGAGCTGGCTGACAGCAGACCAACATCTGATTGGGCGGCAGCCTCTGTACTCACTTTGCCGTGGTACACACTGGACCCATCAAGCATCAGTGGGACAATCCACCCCTGGAGGACAGTTTTTTGGGTGAGGCACTGATGCTCTCGGCTCACACTGCCTGACCATGCACTGGCCCAGCAGGGAAAGATTACAGTGCCTGAGCTGAGGACCAGAGACACTGTAATAGCAGCCCTTAGTTCTCCTTTGAGCACTGCTCACATCATTCAGTTGCAGGTGTCTACGAGCTGCAGCGCATGGTAGCTCAGAAGGTCTTTATGTTAACCTGTCAGGTCGGGGTGCATGGCCAATGCCTCCTCCACGCCGTGGCCATGGCTATATAGGAGACCATGACCCTGACCCTCCCAGTTCCTTTTTCCACCATCAGTGTCGGTTTGGATCAGCTTTATCTTGCAAAACGCAAGGACCTGTCTTTTCGCGCAAAACACAAAATGCCAGGTTTCAAGCCATACTTAGGATGCTGCAAGGCTTTCCCGATCGATGATCCGCACGAGAAATGCCTCGCTTGTTTGGGTGAGTCCCGGCTCACAGCGGACTGCCCCATTTGCCGATCCTTCAAGCAGAGGACTTGGCTGGAAAGGGAGCGTTGCCTCCGCCTAATTTTGGGGACCGCAGCCGCTCCACTTGAAAGCAGCTGAGCCACCAGTGCTCCACCAGATCCTTGACTGGCCGGGGCTCAAGATCCCCACCGATTTCTGGTACCGGGGCCAAAATGTCAGCCCTCCACGGTACCTCCTAGGCACCGACCTCACCAGTTTCCAGTAGCCTTCCAACCGCCCTGGGTAGGGCTCCGGCTCAGGCACTGGCTTGCCAAGGGCATTTAAATCTGGCTTCAGTGCAGAACAAGAGGCAATCGGCCACAACGGCACTGCCTCCCTCAGCACTGCCCACAAGTCCAGCACTGCCATCACGCCTGGCACCGCCAGACCCGGCCCTGTTGCCAATAATGCCGCTTTTGGTGCCGTCACTTCCGGTACCTTTGGATTCGGCACCGGCAACACCTGCACTGATGCCGGTACCATCCTGGGCCTCTTCACCCCTCTCCGACCCGGCACCGTCAAACCTGGTACCGGGCCCAAGTTCTATGGTTCTGCCTCATCACTCCTCCGAGGAACTCTTGGTACTGGACTGCCGACTGTGGGGAGGAGGTCATCCAGGTCGTCTTCAGAAGATCCCTTTCTTCCCCCCCAGGAGGAGCACCCGAGAAAGCGAGCCCAGAAAAGCTCCGTGTCGCCGGGCTCAAGGGGAAGGCACCCATCAGGGGAGGCACATGCTCCCCTCATGATGCCTATGCCACCATCGAGGTCCCCGCACAACGAACAGACCCTTGACTGGCTGAACGTGACAGCAGACGATACCTCCTCCCACTACATCCACTCGCCAGCACCGGCGTCTTTGGATTTCTCTGACGATGAGCCAGACCCTGATTCTACCCAACGAAGCAGATCAAGGGCCCCATCATCTTTGTTGCATGATGAGTGCTTAATCGACATGTCCGCCAACCGCGAAGGAGATCCTTGCATTGAGCAGGACCTTCTCTGCCGCATGGTGGCAAACCTGAAGCTCAAGCTAGGGGTGATCCAGGTGGAGAATGACTCTCTCTTCGATGCGTGCCATAGAGCCCCACTGGCTAAGGTTGGAATCCCCTTGCACGCCGGGGTGTCCTGCATCGTCCAGGAATGCTGGCAAATGCCTTCCTTGATCCCATCAGTGACCAAAGTAGTGGACAAGAAATACTCTGTCTCCCCGGCAGGATTTCCCTTCCTGTTTCATCACCCTGCCCCAGGAAGCAGTCAACCAAAGGGACAGACAAGGTTAACCTAGCACCATGCCCAAGAACAGAGAGGCGAGAAGGCTTGTCCTGTTGGGCAGGAAAGTTTACTCCTCTGCCGCCCTCCAGCTGCGCATCTCAAATCATTCAGCCTTGATGATACGCTACATCTTCAACCTGTGGGATGCTCTACGAAATCTTGGGTCGGCCATCTCTGAGGATTGCCTGAGAGACTTCGAGGCGATGCTGGATGAAGGAGAGAGTGTGTCCAGGGATGCGCTTGTGACAACTTGGGATACAGTGGACACAGCAGCATGTATAATGGCATCGGTAGTGGTGACGCACTGGTTGGCATGGCTCCAGAATTCCGGTCTCTCCACACAGATGCAACAGATTATCCAGGACCTTCCCTTCGAAGGTCCCAACCTCTTTGCATCTTCCACAGATGTGAAGCTGCATGGTATGAAGGACTCAAGGGCTACTTTGAGGTCCCTCAGGATCTACACCCCGCAACCTGTTAGGTGTTCCTCTAGGTTGCACCAGCTACAACAGCAGTTACAGCAACTGAAACAACAGCTGCAGCTGCAGACCCAGTCTCTCCAGTTTCCCCAGCATCACCTCAGGGACCTGGACAAGGATAAAGGCCGATCAGGTAAAGGGGGTAAGCTGGGCACCTCCCAGTCGGGATGGCGCAGACCGGGGTCGGACCGTTCGTTGGGCTGCAAACAGAGATTTTGACGGTTCCCCCCCCCAGGGCAGCGCTCCACAACCCCTGTTCTCCCCCCACCGCCTCCACCACTTCGCCCCACGATGGACCCAGGTCATGTCAGACCAATGGGTCCTCAACATAGTGTCCAAAGGATACTGCATTCAGTTCCTCTTAACCCTCCGGGACAGAAAACCGTCCCCTCCCATAATCCCAGAGAACCCTGATCTGCTAGGCAAACTCGAGGCCGAATGCCAGAAGTTACTCTCCCTCGGAGCCATCAAAAGGGTTCCCAAGGGGGAATGTGGGAAAGGGTTCTATTCCCGCTACTTCCTGGTCCCCAAACCAACGGGGACCTACGGCCCATTCTAGATCTCAGAGCTCTCAACAAAAACAAAAAAAATAAAATTCTGCATGATCTCCCTACCGCAGATCATCCCCTCCCTGTCCTCAGGAGTGTGGTTTGTGGCCCTTGACCTAAAGGACGCTTACTTCCACATAGTCATTTGGCCCCACCACAGACGGTTCCTCAGCTTTGTAGTGGCACAAGCCATTACCAGTTTACCGCCCTCCCCTTTGGGTTATCGTTAGCCCCCAGGGTGTTCACAAAGTGTGTCACACCAGCCGCAGCGTTCCCACGCAGGAAGGGTGTAAGAATCTACCCCTACCTAGACGACTGGCTCACAGTGGGCAAATCAAGTCAACAAGTACAAGACCATGTCGACATGGTAATAAACCTGTGTGAGTACCTGGGCTTCCACATAAACTTGGAAAAGTCCAAGCTTTGCCCCACTCAGGACACAGAGTTCATTGGGGCACGCAATGGGGGGGAATTCCATTCAGGGAGTCCAAGCCTGCAGTGACCCTGATAACGGTCACCTCCAACTCGGGTTGGGGTGCCCACCTGTCCTGGGGCCTCTCCACACAAGGTGTCTGAAGCCCCGAGGACAGTCTCCTCCACATAAACGTGAAGGAGCTCAGGGCCATCAGACTGGCCTGCATGACCTTCCTAGACCAGATCCAAGGCAGAATGGTCCAAATCTCAGACAACACAACAGCCGTGTTCTACACAAACCGTCAGGGGGGAGTCCACTCCTCGGCACTATGCGAGGAAGCGACCAAGCTTTGGCAACTAGCGATAGACCATTGCTTCATGCCAACTGCTGCGCATCTTCCTGGGGTGGACAATGGCATAGTGGATTCACTCAGCAGAAAGCCACTGGTGAATCACAAGTGGTCCCTTCACAACGAGGTATTCTCCCTGTTGACAACCAGATGGGGAACCCCTCAGATCGACCTCTTTGCCATGGCGCAGAACCACAAATGCCCTTGGTTCTGCTCCCTCTGAGGTAGGGAGAAAGGGTACCTCAGCGACACCTTCCTCCTCAACTGGTCGAGACCCCTAATGTATGCCTTCCCACCAATTCCCCTGATTCACCGGGTGCTTCTGAAGGCCCTCGCGGATGAGGCGCTCATCATCCTGATAGCCCCGGACTGGCCCAGGCAACACTGGTTCCCTCTCCTTCAAGACATGTCAAGTGAGGACCCCGCTCCGCCTCCCACGGTGGGTGAACCTTCTGACACAGTACTCGGGACGCCGTTGGCACCCCAACTTGGGCCTCCTGCACCTGACAGCCTGGATGCTCTCTGGCTTAGTGAGCAAGAGAGACACTGCTCGGATAGGGTTAAAAAGGTCCTGGTTGGTAGCAGAAAACCCTCCACCAGGTACACCTACATGGCAAAATGGAATCACTTCTCCACTTGGTGCTGTGATAAAAACATAGACCCTACCTCCGCACCAATTCAGGCAACTTTAGATTACCTTCTTGACCTAAGAAAGGCCTATCCCTGTCCTCATTGAAAGTGTATTTGGCAGCAATCTCGGCCTTTCACCAGACAATAGATGGGGTCCCACTCTTTTCACACCCCATCTGCCATAGATTCCTGAAGGGAGTGGAAAAAACTTTTTCCCCATGTCTGTAACCCCACCCCACAGTGAGACTTGAACATGGTGCTACAGGCTCTGACAGAACCGCTGTATGAGCCCTTAGACTCAGCCACACTGCTTATGCTGTCCTAGAAGGTGGCTTTCCTTGTAGCCATTACCTCGGCATGAAGGGTCTCAGAGCTACGAGCCCTATCCTCTGAACCCCCATATATGGTTTTCTTCCCAGACAAGGTGGTCCTACGTCACCACCCCTCGTTCTTGCCCAAGGTTGCCACCCCCTTCCACATGAATCAAGAGATCTGTCTGCTGGTCTTCTGTCCAGACCCTCAGGTGACAGAAAACCAGAGATGGTGGCACACCCTGGATCTGAGGAGAGCACTCCTAATCTACACTGAGCGCACACGATCCTTCCGCAAGACCTCCCAACTGTTCGTGGTGGTCGCGGAACGCATGAGAGGTTCTCTGGTATCCTCCCAATGCATCTTCAAATGGATTGTGAACTGCATTAAAGACTGCTGCGGAAGGTCAAACACGCCTCTCCCAGAGACTGTGAGACCCCACTCTACCAGAGCTCAGGCATCTTCCATGGCCTTCCTCGCTAAGGTCCCGGTCCAAGAGATCTAACGCACTACTCCATTGTCCAACAGGCAAGAGATGCCGCCGCTGTGAGCAGAGCTGTACTTAGTGTGGGTAAGCTGTAACTCCTCCCACCATCCTTGGGTACAGCTAGCAGTCACCTGTAACTGAATGATGTGAGCAGCGCTTGAAGGAGAATGGTTGGTTACTCACCGTAACTGTCCTTCTTCGAGATGGGCTGCTCACATACATTCAGGTCCCTCCCACTGTCCCTGCTAACAGAATTGTCAAAGGTATGTGGGACTGGGAGGGTCAGGGTCATGGTCACCTATATAGCCGCGGCCATGGCATGGAGGAGGCATTGGCCATGCATCCTGGCCTGACAGGCTAACGCTAAAGACTTTCCAAGCTACCGTGTGCTGTAGCACGTAGACACCTGTAACTGAATGTATGTGAGCAGCCCAACTCGAAGAAGGACGGTTACAGTGAGTAACCAATCGTTGTGCAGCTAGCTTTCCCTGAGGCAGATCAGCTGAAAACCAGCCAAACCTTCCAACCTTGGGGAAAGCCAGGTTTGCTTGGCAAGCTGGAGTGGGCCAGGAAGGAGCAGCATGTTCTCCAAGAGCTTGTGGTTGGCTTGGTTGACAGATACAGTGCAGTGACTGCCACCTGTAAACAGGCATGAGAACATCCTGCATCCCTGGGCATTGGCCTTCCCGCCCGCCAACCTCTGGCCAGCTGAGGATTTGGTGGGGCTGCCTCCAGACGACATGCAGCAACACCCTCCTGCTATGGTGCGCGTAGGACCTGTGACAAACCTGTGATCATGACTGAAAACAGGCCATGGGCTCAAGACCCAGTGCTGCCATTAAGAGGCCTGTAAACTCAATGCACCATTAAAGCAAAGGCAACCTGAGATGGGAGACACTGGACAGCCCTAAACAAGGAGTCCTCTGGAACTTTTAAAGACTAACAAATTTATTTATTGCATAAGCTTTCGTGGGAGAAAATCCCTAAGCATATGACAATGGCAGATTTTCTCCCACAAAAGCTCATGCAATAAATTAATTTGTTAGTCTTTAAAAGTACCAGAGAACTCCTTGTTTGTTTTGCTGAACTAGACTAACATTTCTACCCCTCTGGAACGAAATCGGGAAGTTTGCAGGCCCTAGGTAAAGGGGACTCACCTGGGTTCTCAAGGTCCGCACACAGCAGGCAGTAAAGGCTGGCAGCACAAATGCAGCACTTAGCTTAGTCTGCAGTTAGCTAATGGTATGTCAAGGATAAGCAAGGGTGGCTTTAAATGATCCAGGCTCATCCCACCTACGCTCAGTTGGGCCCTTCTTGGGAGCCTCGGGGACAGTCTCCCCCTCATCCCACTTGAATTTGGGGAGGAGGGAAGGGAAAGGCCCCCTAACTTGATGGGCTCTAGCCTCCACACCAGGATTTGGGCCTGGGAGAGATCTCTGGGTCATTACAGGCTCTGAGCCGTTCACAGGGTTTGGGTCAGAATCTGGGCTTAGCTCTGGACCCCAGCGCTCAGGGCTGTTCCGCTCTGAGCGAGGTGTTGGGGAGGGCTGCCTCCCCCCCAGTGCTCCTGCCGGACGGGCTGCCAAGCCCCCAGCCATCTGGAAACACTCACAAAAAAGGAACAGCGAAACCAGGAGACAAACCTGAGTCGCAGGCTAGACCCAGCCTCATCACCATGGCGACCGGTTTCCGTCACAACAAGCCAAACTTGGCACAGGGCTGGAAAGCAGCTTAGCCCCGCTGGGTCTTACATCAGCCTGGGGGAGCAGGAGCCCCTGCCAGGGCTGGGGGAGGGGGCTAATGTTGGCAAGACTCGGGAAGTGCTGGCCAGCGACACAGCACAAGCAAGAGGCGCTGCAACCCTTCATGCACAGCTCAGCCAATGGCCCTTGCTCCTCACTGCCGCCCCCCCTGCTTTGCCAGCTCTGGCCCCCAAACAGCCCTGCCAGTGCCCCACATTCATGAACTACAGGAGCCTTCACTTGCTTCCTCAGCTTCTTAGCACAGTTAGCAATCCCAAACATGTAACGTATGTGCCTGCCTTTTGGTCTTACACTTCCACACCCAGCTGTCCATGCACCTCTGTCCTGACCCACAGAGCCTCTTCCTCTACCATTGGCCTGCCACTCCGCTTCTGAGGATCATCTGACCACACTGTGCAACCTGCCTTAGGCAGAGCTGGAGATTAGATGCAGAGCACCAAGCAGACTGTCCTGGCCTGCTGTGAGCACAGACAAGCTGACTTGCACACAGGCACAGCACATTGACTGAGCAGGGTGTCCCCTACTCCTCAGTTAGATGCTAAAGGACATGATCAGCAGCACATGGATTGGGTTCACTGTATCTGACACCAACAGACCTGGTCCCAGCAGCAGATGTGAATCCCTAAATGAACTGGAGCAAAGACAATCAATTGGAGATTTGATAGGAAGGAGGAATGGACTGTGCTGCGTGGAGGAAGAGAATCCATTTCTCCAGCTTGGCTGGAGCACTGCCAGGCTCTTGTTGTAGCCCTTCCATAGGAAGGCTCAGAGGAGGATGGGCTGCTGCTGCCAGCCCCAGCTGTGGGCTATTCTTGAGCTGCAGAAACAACTCTCTTTGGCCAAACATCTTCCACCTTGGCTGGGCGTTGTGATTGGAAAACCCCATATCCCACATCTGGAAGTTATTAGTGCAAACATCTGGATGGCAAGCTTCACAAAAGAAGCAAGAGATGGGGGGGCTAGAATCTGCACACACACACACCCCCAAAAGGCCTTGCAAGATCTGGTAAAAGGGCAGTGCCACTTTCTCTGCACAGCAGAGCCTTCCCTCAGTGGTCACCTTTCAGTAGCAAGAGTCAGGGGTTTTTGCATAGCTTTTCCTACAGGGAGCTGTACCAGCCCTGGTGCTTCAAGGAGTACCTTATGCAAAGTGGGTCACAGAAGGCAATACTCATTGCCCGCTACTTTTGCGAGCAACCAAACATTGCAGGATCTAGCCACAAGAATCGTAACAAGAACAGATGTGTCTCCTCCCCCTGCTCAGCAAACTGCCAGGGCAGAGAATTTCTTCCACCAAGCACAGATTCCCTTTTGCTCCCCCACAGGCTTGAGGTTTGGGGGAACAAGACTGGAGCTACAGCCTGAAAATCCAGTCCTGCCCCTTATACCAGGCAGTAAGGCTGAGGAAGTCTCACTCCAGCTGCCTGGCACTAATGCGGAGTCTTAGCCTGCTGCTAGTCCCCAAACAGAGCTCTGGATGTCCCGAGTCCCCCCAGAGAGGCCAGTCTGCCATGTACTGGTAGTTCACCAGCACCGGGGAAGGTAGGTGCATGACTGTCTCCCTGAAGAGATCCAGGAGACATTACCTCTCCACTGGATGCTCCTGGTTTGGGGGAATTTTCTTCCCCTGGGGCCTGATGTACACAGATCCTTGGATCACAGTGCTTGGATGGTGAAGGCTGATGTGGATCAGCAATTCCACTGCACAGCCAAAGGGCCAAACCCACCCACAGGCTAGTCGCCTGAGCCCTCCCTAGGCAGGGTGCCCTCCAGCCTACTCTTGGGACCCCACCAGCAGAGCACCCAGCCCAGGACGCAGGCCATCCTGTTCCTTGCAGGCCTTGCCTGCTGCAGGTTGTGCCTCATTACACTACAGCCACTGGACACCTCCTGAAGCCCCAGTCACGCTGCAAGACCCACCAGGCAGCAAGGCTGGGCTTTGCTTCAGACCCACATGTGGCAGGGGCTGAGACCTGTTTAATTGTCTCCCATCAGCACTGAGCCCTGGGAACATGTGGCTGCCCGCCAGGCACTGCCCTCTTTTGGTGGCTGGTCTCCAGTCTGTGTACTATGGCAACGCCCCAAACACGGCAGCGAGCCCAAGGGGCTGGGGCCAGAGGGACCCAAGGGCCATGGTGGCATCACAAGTATAGAGCGGAGGCCTCTGGAAACTGCAGGGCCCAGCCTGCTTGAGCTAAGCAGCATCACTCAAATTAAGATGGCACCTGACATGCTGGGACCTTGGCCAGGCCCTCTCCCTGATAAGGACAAGGTTGCACTGGGCTTCAGTTCTCATGCTCCCAACCCCAGACACGCTTCTTGGGAGACCCCTCTTGCATCTAAGGGAGGCAGCTTCTTCTGGAGATAGGACTCTCATGCATTAGAGAGGAAGGGTGGCCAGAGGTTGTGACAGACAGAGAGCTTGGGCAAATCACTACGCTTCTCTGTGCCTCAGTTTCCCACCTGTAAAATGGGGCCAACAGCAGTGCCTTGCCTCACAGGGGCAGTGAGAGTGTATACATGAAAGACTGTAAACACTACAGTAATGGGGTGGGGGGGCAGATAAACACCATAGCTAGATTATCAACTCCCTTACCTAGCTGGAAGTGCATCCCAACCTGTGATCTACTGTGACAGTCCCTTGCCCAAGGCACAGGGTGCAAATTACGCACCCAGCCTGTCTTGTCAACCTTGGGAGCTTGGAAGTCAGGAGTTGTTTATGTTTAAAGTAATGCCAGACTCTTTGCTTTCAGCTTGTGAACATTAGCAAACACAAGGGGTCATGTTTTCAACCTCTCTCTCTCTCTCTCACCACTCAGGCGATAAACTTGTTTATGTAAAAAAAAAAAAAAAAAAAAAAGGCTGAGATTCGCCAGTGGCCTCACAGCTTCAGGAGCTGAGACTTAACATCACAAAAGCCAGCATGCTGCAGCAGGTGTATCATAGAATCATAAAAGATCACAGTTGGAAGGGACCTAAGGCAGTGTCTAGTCCAACCCCCTTCTCAAAGCAGGGCCAAACCCAACTAGATCATCTCAGCCAGGGTTTTGTCAAACCAGGCTTTAATAATCTCTAAGGAGGGAGATTCTCCACCTCCTTGGTAACTCATTCCAGTGCCTCATCATGTCCCATCTGGCCAGCAGCACACAGCCTTGGAATAGGAGAGCAGAGACTCAGAGAAAAGCCAAATCTAGAGCTGGGTTTCCTGGTCCTTTCCCTCTGGGGTTTAGGACAGTTCCCAGAGCAGAGTTTGAAGTGCAGTTTGCGTTGGTGGCATGGCCTGTTCAGCCTCCTTGCCAGGCCTACCAAAGAGGCAGTTGATCAGTGCCAGGGATGATGAGCAGCCAGGTATTTTGCAGTTGGGTTTCTGAGTCTTTCAGAAACAGGAGGCAGGAATCTGGAGCTGGAACAGGCTTGTGATTTCAGACTTGCTGACCCTCAGCAGGGCAGGAGACAGCACCATCTAAAGGCTGCACATGGTGCTTTATTCGCTGAGTGCCAGCAGTTTGCTCCTAAGCATGCAACACAGAGGTGGTCATGCCCTGGGAGCTCAGCATGCATAGATTGACTGGGTACTGCTCTGCATGTCATCTTCAGCCAAACTCAAAGGAGACAGGGTCACAGCCCAACTCGGTGGAGCTACACCAGTGACCCCAGCAGAGGAGTGCATCTAGTCCTCTAGGCAGACGTTGGTATAGGATGAGCTGCATGGGCCAGGGTTCAATTAGCTGCCCAAATCACACACAGAGGCATCCCTGCTGCTGCCAGGAATGGATGGACTCAATTGATTGCATTTCATCTCCAGTGGGGAATAGGACATGCAGGACAGGACTAACACACCATCCACCAATAGCTCCTAGACATGTAACGGGCAGCTAGCAGATTTATGGTTCCCAGAAGATAACAGTCTTTCCATGGCCTGTAAATTGCTGATGGGTAGTGACAGCAGGACGGGCACAGTGCTTCAGCCCTGTCAATTCTGCCTCCAGCAAAGACTCTGACCCACAAACAGCTGGCCAGGCACCTGTTGTGCCCAGCCACCACACCCTTTTCTCTTCAAACAGCAGGAGTTTGCTAACAGGGTGTAGATGACACATGAATGGCAAAGCCAGGACAGTCAGATTCAGCTGAGCAGAGGGCCTATCTCATTCCTAGAGAGGCACACAGGCCCAGAGACTGGAGGGAATTCCACATGTGCTGGGTGGGGAAGCCTGCTCTAGGGCCAGTCACTTAGCCTCAGTTTCTCAATCTTTTTTAAATGGGGCTAATCTGACTTACTTCACAGGGGCACCGTGAAGAGCAAATGGTCAGCGCTGGCAAAGCACATAGTACTGTGGTGGCTAGAGCTGGTGTGTGCAACACGGCCTGCAACTGATGGTATCCCACCTGCTCAGCTATGTGGTCCAAGCCCTGTTATCCTACCAGGTGGATTCCTATGGAGCTCAAGGAGTAAAGGCCAATGGCTCAACAAGTAACTCAATTCCAACCTTGCCTTCCCAGCAGCATCCTTAGGCCTTAGCTACCTTGGAAAGTTACCCCACTTAAATTTAAATCAGTTGTTAAACACCACAAGGCCCGTGTGGATACTGACTACAGTTCGGCAAACACCACTTCCCAACTGACTTAAGCTATGTCCTGAGCTGGTTTCACTACACAGCTTTGGATAAATTGGTGTCAGTTTCTCATGGAGAAAAGACCTGAGATTGCCACCAATTTGCTCCACCCTCTCCAAGATCAATTGTGTGCAATCAAGTCCACTGCCAATAAGTTCCTGGGGCCAAGCCCTTGGTCTCCAGGGGTCTGTTTCCTCAGCTGCTTTGGACCAAGCTTTGAGCTCCCCTGCTAGGAAGTGCACCAGAAGCCATTCTGACAGCCAATACATAACTCAGATACATCACAGCCAGACTGATCCATGTGCATCTAGAGACTTCGGCTTAGGGGGAGGAAGCCAGGTGAAATAGGACATAGAGCACGGGCGAAAAATCACAAGGGATAAAGTCAAGTCCCTGACTGTCCCTACAGGGCAGCGTGGGATGATTTTATGGGAAAGAAGAATAAGATCGTGGAGTCCTGTGAACCAGTGAGCAGCTTAAAACACTCCCACTACTCACATTCATCTCTTCCTACACAGGGCATGGGCAAAGGAACTTGGAGTAAAAGGAAAAACAAATCAGATGAATCAGAGGAAACAGTTCTCTTGCTCAAGGGCAGGCAAGGGGCAGGACTCAGGGCCAGAAGTCCACGGGAGGGGAGGGACAGAGCACAGTTCCTGAAAAGTAACTGACTCCCTCTAGGAACAGGATCAGGCCCTCACTATTTAGGCAAACAGGACTAACGTTTGTAGCTATGGTAGGCCTGCCAAAAAACAATAGGAAATCAACATCCCAGGGCTGGAGAGCATGAGCTGGGCAGGGAGGGGAACAGGAAGGAACTGCAGCTTTCCCTTCCTCAGGTTAGCAGGGGGGAGGATAGGCGGGTTGCACTGCCCCTGCAGCATCAGTAGGCAGACACTGTGGCATGCTCTGACAAGACAAGGCAGGAGGTGCAATCCCACCCATGTGGCTGCATCTAGTGGGAGCAGAAGCCAGAACTGATGGGACCTGGCTCATGGAAGCCTCTGCTTCTCCAGGGTCAGACACGGCCTTGCTTCTGCATACAGCGGTGACACTGCTTGTTTGATGGAAACCCTTCGCCCCTTGGAAAGAAAAGGGGAGAGAGGAGACCTGCTGTGAACCCCACCCTACTGCCACTCCCCTGCACACCAGGCTTTGTCAGCAGCAGAGCCCCTCTGACTCAGGTGTTCTCAGGCTCCTGGTACAGCAGCCTCAGCTCATTTAGTGCCACTAGCCTAGAGGATGCACCTTCGAACACCCAATCTTCTGGATGCAGCCAGAACCTAGGCAAGACAGCACAGCTGTGAGCTCCCTTCCACCAGTCATTGCTGCTCCTCAGTAGCTCTGAAGTCAAGAGATTCAGCCACGAACTGACCCACCCCCAGTGCTGGGCACCAGCTGCTGGACTCTGATTCCAGCTCTGACACCTAGATCCCTGCAAACCAGAGTCTCCCCTCCTCTTTTAAAGTGGGAGCACAGGCTTCTCCTCAGCCTTTCATTCCAGCACCTCCTTAAAGTGCGTTTCCCCTACCTGTTCCCTCATCTGCAAGAAGCATCTTCTGGGAAGTGCAAAGATAGAGCCAGTGAGTTGGATGCAGCAGGCGCAGATCTAAGCATTTTCTTCTTTGCCGTTTCTCCTTCACTCCCCCAGGTGTAGGATGCATGCAGAGGGTACCAACCCCATGGCTGAGCCCAGATCTTTAACCTGACGCTTTCTCGCTAGCCCCTTCTGGAAGGCAGGGTGGTAAGTGAATACATTTCCTGCCCCAGCGCTAGATGGAGCTAAGCTCACATCTGCTTGTGGAGCGTGTTAGGTAAGGCTGGGGGAACTACACAGTGGTGTAATTAGCAGACAGATCCTGCCCATTCCAGTCAGCAGCGCCTGCTGTGACCCACCAGCTAGGATCCTATAACACAGTTCTTTCCCTACATCTCAATCTCCAGCTGCTCCAGCCCTGGGCTTCACAAAACAGCTTGGTTAACACACCAGAACCTAGATCTGTGACACTGTTGCTACTCTAAACCTGGGTGTCCATGGCAGACTGTTGCTGCCTACAATAGAGTTTGCAGCTGTACCACTTCTGTTCTGGGACTGGGAGAGAAGGTAGTTTGTGTTAGAACAGTGCCACCTAGTGTCCTGTTTCTGATCTTTGCAGATACCAGATTCCTCCTGCATCCTCTGTGTCAAGTTTTCAGGAAGCAACCATTCCTGATCCAAATTAAACCTTGTGGTGCTTGGGTGGTCCACACTTCCATCAGGCCTGCAGACATTTTAACCCTTTCCAGATAGCAGCTCGTTTACAGAAATGCCCCCATGACAGCCCCAATATGGTCAATCCTTGTTCCTGGTCAGATGCCAATGACAGAACTCAAAATAAATATTTCCCTCCCCTTCAACAACTGTCCACACTACATTAGACAACAGCTGCAGAGGATTAGGAAACAGGCAGAGAAAACGATCACTGTGCAAAGAACGCCAAGTTCCACTGAGGATGCTTCCTTTGTCTGGGGAGCCAAGCTATGGCAGGAGCTCTTCACACACTTAGGTGAGTCCTGCACATTGGCTGACATCCCTGAACCAGGAAGCCTGTGTGCCTGGGAGCGCTGCCAATTAGGGCAGGAAAGTTTGGTCTAATACATCTCGCCTTTGGGGGATACAAGGACATGGTCCACAGCAAATTCTTTGAGAAATGCTGATGTTGCTAATTATTTTTTTAAAAACATTAAGGAACAAACCTCCTCACTCACGCTAACAGAAGTCACAGTGTGTATAGTTGAGAAGCAGCACGATCCAGTGAGGATAGTACAGGTTTGGGACCCAGGGTCCTAGGCAAGTCCCATTACCTCTGTGCTTCGTTCCCTTCCCATCCTTTGTCTGTTTAGGTCTGTGAGTCCAGGGGGCACAGACTGTTTCACCTGACAGCATTCATCCAAAACCTACCATGTGGGGTTGCCATCACAGCTGGGGACTCAGTACACCTGCAGTACAAACAGCAACTGACATGGCAATACACATTTCTGTAACTTGCCTGTTGGGAAGGTCAACTAACAGCATCAGGCAGATGCTGATCCCAACGGAAGAGATTTCAGAATGGAAAGGCAACAGCGCAAATGGAAAACCCTCTCCCAGCACCAAACCAAGCCCTTGAAAATGTTAACAACTCACCGAGTTATTCATGAATGTCTTCAAAACTGTTCTTTGAGAGAGACCAGAAACTGGCACGATCACCACAGCTCCTTTGCAATGACCTAAAAAGGCTCAGTAGCTGTTCCTTGGTGGAGGGTTCAAGCACTCATTTACCTGCTTTGTCTCTATTCCACACCAGCATGCAATACCGTTACAAGAGATGTGAAAGAGCTGCCAACAGAGATTTCTCATTAGCAGTCACACCATCTACCAGAGCTATGCACTGGTGTCAGCAGCACTTTGGAAGGAACATCCAAGAGTTAAAACAAAAGAAGAGTAGCAACTCTAGAACCACAGGCAGAAGAGGAGATGGCCCACTTAATGAGTCAGCCCAGATTCTTGCCTGTCAGTGGCCAGTTTTTCCAAGGTAAAACTTAGCCAGCAGTTCAGACTCACATGGTCAGGTTACATGGATTCCTAACTCTATGGTCAGGTAGACACATCACCAGTCATGGAGTAGGACTAACGGTGAAGCTCCAAATGGGGATTACCTCCTAGCATCAGATGGGTGTATCCCATACAATGAATATCCTGTGATCACGGCAGTCCTTGAAATTTGGACCTCTCTTTCCTACATCACTACACTACACATGTAAAAATGTATTACCTACAGGGGAAAGCTACCTTTGAACTTCAAGGAGGATCACCAAGGCCAAATGCTGACCACTCCTGAAGCAAGTCTGGCTACTCTTGCCAAGATAAAAGATGACAACACCTGGCAGCTCAGGCAGATGACTGCTGAGCATGATAACGCAGCTAGCATCTCAATCCTTAAAAAGGGGATTAGCAAAAAACCCTTTCTTACACCCCAAATGCATGATACACCCAGCTGAATAAAGGGTCTGGTCAGAAAAAAGGTGTTCATAATGAAACGGCAAGACCCTGCCCCAGTGTGGGAGGACAGCAGAAGAGAGATCAAACAGTAAGATACTGAACAGCTAAGAAAGCGACCACTTCCAGTCATGTATCCATTGCTTTAGAGTCCCCCAAGTCCTGAGACTTTATTAAAATGATCTCCAGCTGATATTTCCCAACTGTTTTTAATGGCTTTGTACCTGCTGGTGGTAACATGGGTCATGAAAGGTTTGTGTTACTGGTTTTCATGGTAGCTAGCACCTGGAGACTGCAAGCACCAAATCTCACTGTGTTAAGTTTCAGTCTCAAGGTTGGTCACCCAGGAAGACCAGCCATGACACTCAACTGTGTTTTGGAGGGAGTTCTACTTACCCTGGCTTGGATCAAAAGAGCAAGAATAGTAGCTGCAAAGGAGAAAATAACCAAAAGGAAGATCAACAGCTCTTTTGCAGAGGACTGACTTAGGCCGCACTACAGCCGAGGTCATAGGCTTCATACCTAAGTACTTCCCCTACTGAGGCCATATGTATGGAGGAGCCAGGCCAGCCACAGTTGTACTGTGGTGGGAAGACCTGTTGCTGGAGAGGAAAGGCCATGACTATGGGAGTTAAGTATATGTGGATGAACATGTGCAAAATGCAGAAGCTATTCAATCAAGCTTGAAATTAAATACTCCAGCACACTCTGCTAGTGGCAGTTGAACCTAGTGACCACAACAGAGGCCTAGGGCCAGGCAGAGCTCACTGCTTGGTTGAGCTGATCTGAGCCATGACTCATTGGTGTTCTTGGGCAAATCACTTGTCTTTTCAGACAACCTGGCTGGAAAAGCAGGCTAAAAGCAGCAGCTTTGCTGGAAACAGATGCTGTTGTAATAACCCTTGGGGAGGAAGGGGTTAACACTCTGGTCAGTGAGT